>OX422218.1:343808318-344243318 GCA_949130495.1 Sambucus nigra | reverse complement strand
TAGAAGACTCAATTTTGATGACATACAGCATAATGAAGAACAAGCTGCAAGGGAACAGGAGGCCTTAAGAGATGGGGCTCCTCGGGGAGAGATACCGCTGGCTCCAATAACGATAGGCGTCCCAGGGGCTGCACAACCCTCCACGAGCGTAGGGCTGGGACCTACCCAGATGGCGCTCCTCATGAGCAAATTTTACGAGTTTCTGCAAACCCCAGTAGCTTCCACTATGCTGGGAGGATTGGAGACTAGTGCCTTCGTGACACCAGGAGTGGCCCCAGGGGCCCCACCAGGGGCAGGCGTTACGGGAGCGGTACCAGCAAGTGTACCCTCTGTTGTGAATCCCACTATGGGCGGCTCAGGCGTTTCAATGGCGCAACCGATAACGTTCGCTCCAGTTGCAACAAGCGCTCAACCATCTGCTCCGTTGCAGGTGGCCCCAGTGGCCTCGCCCTTGGAAGAGATGAGAAAAGAGATGCAGAAGGAGATGCTGAAGTTCATGCAGTCTTCCTCGCAGGCTGTGGGCGAGGTGGCAGCAGTCTACGACGACTTCCGGACACCTTACCCCCAGGAGTACAATGACGAACCCTACCCGAAGGACTATATTCCCCCTACCTTTGAAAAATATTCAGGGAAGGGGGGGAACCCGAAGGAGCACATCAAGCGTTTCGTCGAGCACCTGGGGGCGCATTGCAATGACAAAAAGCTTAGGCTGAGGGAGTTTTCCAAATCCTTGACTGATAAGGCCTACACTTGGTACTCTCACCTGCCTCCCAATAGTGTCTCCACGTGGGAGGAGATGCACGTATCGTTTGTCCGAAAGTTCTTCTTGGCAGAAGATGAGTTCACCCTAACCCAACTTGGCAGGGAGAGGCAAAGGCCAGGAGAGGAGGTAGTGGCCTATATCCGAAGATTTAGGGAAAGGTCCCTTGACGTGAGGGAAGAAGCTAAGGAGGCCAGGTTACTACAAATTTGTGCTGAGGGATTACTTCCTGAGTATATCTGTCACTTGATCAATGAGACACGCGAGGGAACTTTTTCAGCTTTCTTAAAATCTGCAAGAAATATATCATTGGTGGTGCGACCTAGCCCGGTAGTAGCCCCCATGATGTTCAGACAGACATTACAACCCCTCGGGGGAAGGACACAGGCCCCACGGGTAGGATATGTCGAGAGAGAAGATGGGGGCAAGGCTCAGAGGAAGGACAACAAAAGAAAGTTCGGAAGGGATAGGGAAGACCCGCCACCGTTGCCTTGTACGGTGGAGGAGGCTATGAGTTGCTATAACGCAATGGTCCAAGGCGGAACGGTTTACGAGCCAAAAGGTGTCCCGATAGAGGAGCCCGACGTGGCAACTAGGGCCAATCCCAAATATTGTCAGGTGCATCGAAAGGTCCAGCATCCAACAGAAAGCTGCTTCACGCTTCGAAGAATCATAGACAAGTACGTGAAGGCGGGAACGCTGCAAATTCCCCCACAAAACGTTAACAATAACCCGCTCCCGGCGCACGGGGCCAATGTTGTGACGGCCTATGATGAAGAGGTAGAGCGAGAGGGGAGAGGGGCAACGAGGGAGTTCGATAAAGCACTTGAGTATTGCACTAGAGGAATAGCCAACGTAGTTCTGGCGTATGATGAAGCAAGTGCTAGGGACGCAGAAGACGCCTATAGCGTTGAGGGCGAGGAAACAGGTCCAATCATAGAATACAGCGCAGTTTCAAAATCCCCAAAGTTCGCTTGGTTCTTCGATCAAGTGGGGATACCAAAGGAGAGCAGACTGGAGATAACTCGGGCGATCCTTGACATCGCGAAGAAGGACGCGGTTCCCTCGCTGAAATGGAGAGGACCCATGGCGAGGCTGGTAAAAAAGTTCCTATCAGAGGTGACCTTCAGCGATGCAGATAGAGCTGTAAGGTTCCCTCATAACAGGCCCTTGTATGTGACGGCCAGTATCAACGGGGTTAGTTTTGCAAGAACGCTTATGGATGGGGGTGCTTCCATCAACATTATGCCGATCAACTCCTTCCACGCAGCTGATATCCCAGAAGAAAGGTTGGTCCCCATGCCTCTGGTAATCTCAGGGTATGACAACCAATCTTCCAAATCCATTGGGTATGTGAATGTGGGAATTGTAATGGGAAATCTGAGTTCCCACATCAAGTTCCATGTAATAGAAAGTGCAACTTCCTATCATTTACTAATAGGAAGAGTATGGATGCACAATCAAGGTTTAGTTCCTTCAACATATCATCAATGCGCCAAGGCGAATGTTAAAGGAACAGAAGTGACCATTAGGGCTACAAAAAGGCCCTTCGCCATCGAGGAAGCTCACTTTGTGGATGCGGCCTTTTATACGGAGTTGGAGGAAGATGCTCGAGTCCTAACAAGAAGAATGGAGGGGGCATGGGTTCCCTCGATCAGAGATAGAATGGGGCCTCTGAACGAGCAAGGCAAAGAAGCCGCGAATAATGAAGGGGTGGGGGCCGAAGAAACCCATCAGGTGATCCCTCGACCCCAAGGTACTACGAAGCAGCTCAAAAACAAAGTAAAGCTTAGAATGGATCCTGTGGAGCATGAGGTCCAACGGCAAAGCGTGCTGAGTCGCTTCTCAGGAGGAATAATCGCTGAGGCTTCGAGAGAAAGGAAGAGGAAGGCCTTGGCAACAGCTACCAACAGGCAATGCAAGAAGGTGATCACTGAGGAGGGGAAGGTGGTATACCGTTTATAACGATGTGAGCGGGCGGCCGAAGAGACCGAGGATGGGGCTGACCCGTTATATGAGTGTTTCTTGATAGATCAACAGGGACAGTGTATGGTGATAGACAACTCCAACATACAGGAGTTCGTGGAGGAGGTCGCCGAAGAACCAGACTACATGGCAAGTCAACCGAAGCCCCAGGCACAAGTGTTGGAGCGGTTGAACCTGGCAGAAGAAGGGGAAGACCCAAGGCCCATCTTCATCGCGAAGGATCTCGGTAAGGCGAAGCAAGAAGCCCTGGTTGGGCTAATCCGGGAGTTCATAGATGTCTTTGCGTGGAAGTATACCGAAATGGAAGGGCTAGATGAGGAAGTGAGCTGCCACAAGTTAAACGTGACACCTTCAGCCATCCCGGTAAAACAGGCAACAAGAACTTATAAACCTGAGTTGGATTTGAAGATCAAGGAAGAGGTTCAGCGTTTATTGGCAGCAGGATTCATCAAACCAATACAACATCCCCTGTGGCTATCTAGCATTGTGCCAGTAGGGAAGAAGGACAAGAATCAAATAAGGATCTGTGTGGATTTTAGAGATTTGAACAGGGCTTGCCCCAAAGATGAGTTCCCTCTACCTTCCATCGATAGCTTGATAGATGCCACGGCTGGACATGAGATGTATAGCTTCATGGATGGGTACGTTGGGTACAATCAGATCAAGATGGACCCCGTGGACGCAGAGAAAACGGCATTCAGAACCCCGTTGGGCAATTTCATGTACAAAGTAATGCCGTTTGGACTTAAGAACGCGGGAGCCACTTATCAAAGAACAATGATGGCCATTTTTCACGATTTCCTCCACAAATTTGTAGAATTCTATGTGGATGATTTGGTCATCAAATCGAAGAAGGAGGAGTCCCACCTAAATGACTTAAAGAAGGTGTTTACTCGATGTAGGAAGTATAAACTAAGGATGAACCCATTGAAGTGCGTCTTCGGAGTAACATGTGGGAAGTTTCTAGGCTTTGTGGTTGATCGACAAGGGGTGCAGATGGACCAGGATAAACAACGCGCGATCTTAGAAATGCCGTACCCAAGAACGGCGAAGGAGCTGAAAAGTTTCCTCGGTAAAGTCTCCTACCTTAGAAGATTTGTACCAGGATTGGCCGAGGTAACACACCCGTTGATGCAACTGCTGCGAAAGAACACAAAGTTCAGGTGGGAAAAGGATCACCAGGAGTCCCTCGATGAGTTGAAGAAACTGCTCGTGTCACCACAAATCATGGTTCCTCCACAGGCAGGAGCACCGTTGCAGCTATACCTCACCTCCACTACAAGGTCCGTTGGAGCTTTGCTGGCACAGGAGATCGACGGGCAAGAACGGCCAGTGTATTACCTCAGTAGAATCATACATGGGCCGGAGATTAGATATAGCAGCCTAGAAAGGCATTGTTTGGCCTTAGTCTTTGTAGCACAAAAACTTAGACATTATATGCTGTCTTTTACAATTCATATTGTAACTAGATGTGATCCTATTAAGTACTTGTTGGCTAGAACTATCTTGATTGGCAGGGCAGCTAGGTGGTTCCTTATTCTCTCCGAATATGATTTAAAGTGTGTGGTTCCTCGTGCTATCAAGAGCCAGGCGTATGCTGATCTGTTGGCAATCTTTCCATCAGGAACGTTTGAACCACCTAAAGAAGACATTCCGGGAGACGACTTACAAGCCAACTATCTGGACACAACCGATGAGGAATGGACGATGCAGTTCGACGGGTCTTCGGCTGAAAAAAAAGGAGGGGCAGGGGTCATCCTTTCAAAAGGAACGAAGGAAATTTGCCTTTCCTACAAACTAGATTTCCCTTGCTCCAATAACGAAGCAGAATACGAAGCGTTGGTGCTAGGGTTGCTGGAGGCTCTTCGAAGGGGAATTCGTTCACTCTGCATCAAGGGTGATTCGAACTTAGTAATTCAGCAAGTTAATGGAGAATATGCGTTGAAACACATGAATTTGGCACCGTACAGAACGATCATTCAAAGGCTCCTCAGCCAGTTCCATCGGGCCAAAATCAGAAGACATCCCAGAACAATGAACCGACATCCAGACGCTTATGCCACTATTGCTCAAAAGATGGTCATGAGGAGCGATACGACTATTGTTACGATCCAACGAAGAACAGCTCCTTCGGTGATACAGTCAATACTACCGACGGAGGGAGACGCGGGTTGGAGAGGAGAGGTCAGGAAGCAACTGGAGTCTGGCGAAGGAGCTATGGGACTCAGAGAGTTGGCCCAATACTTTACAAACCAGGGAAATCTTTACTTCAGAAATGCAGGGGGATGGTTATCGAGATGCATTGGGTCAGAGGAAGCAGAGCGGAGGTTGAAGAAAACACATGAGGAGCACTGCGAAACAACTGAGATACCTCTTTATAGGAGAATTCAAAGAGAGGGATATTTTTGGCCTAAAATGAAACAGGATGCGGCAGAACTACAACGGAATTGTGATAAGTGTCAGCTATTTTTCGAAGCAGCTGAGTGCCATTTCATTGAAGCCCAAACAGACTGGAGGCGGCCCTATATCGACTTTATTCAGGATGGAATTGTCCCAACGGAGAAATTGGATGCGATGGGGCTAAGGCGAAGGGCCCCGAGGTTCTATATCCAAGAGGGGCAGCTTTATCGAAGGGGGTACTTCAACAGGCCGTTGCGTTGCATTACAAAAGAAGAGGCAACTGAGGTCCTCAAACAAGCCCATGACCCAGCTCACATGGGAGGGGCCAAGTTATATGATCAGCTGATGACGTTGGGGTATTATTGGCCAACGATGGAGAAAGACTCCGCCGAATTTGTCCGAAAATGCAAGGCTTGCCAGCTTCATGGAAATATGATCCATGCCCCATCGGTGGACTTACACTCTCTGGCAACGCCTTATCCTTTCCACACTTGGGCGTTCGACCTCGTGGGGGCGATACATCCTTCGTCGAGGGGTAAGATATGGATACTGGTAGCAACGGAGTGCTTTACAAAATGGGCTGAAGCAATACCACTTAGAAGGGCCACGGCTGGAGTAGTGAGTAGCTTCATCAGAGAGTATATCATTTGCCGTTTTGGGATCCCAAAGGTTATTCTCTCAGATAATGGGACTCCCTTCGTCAACTC
Organism: Sambucus nigra; assembly: GCA_949130495.1. NCBI lineage: Eukaryota > Viridiplantae > Streptophyta > Magnoliopsida > Dipsacales > Adoxaceae > Sambucus > Sambucus nigra. The sequence continues at coordinate 344,237,465 of OX422218.1, read as the reverse complement.
AGAAGTAACGATGCTCACAGACAAGTACTCCATTGTTCATCACACTTCAACGGTAGCATACCCGAAGGGGAATGGTCAGGCTGAAGCAACTAACAAAACTCTGGTTAATATCTTGGCTAAAACGATGGAGGACTTTCCAGGATCGTGGGATGACAAGATACCAACAGTGTTGTGGGCCTATCGAACGACGAAGAAGAAGCCCACAGGGTACACTCCGTTCTCCCTTGTCTATGGGGCTGAGGCAATTCTTCCAGTAGAGTTGGAAGTTCCCTCGGCTCGATACGCCTTGCGAAGCAGCATGCTCCCTCAGAACAGGCATGTGCAGTTGGAGGCATTGGATGAACACAGAGACAACGCGATGCAACATTTTCAAATGTATACAAAGCAGCTCTCTAGGGCATATGACAACATGGTAAGACCAAGGAGGTTCGTGGAGGGAGATCTCGTTTTGAAGGCAGCAGTGAAACACATTAGGGGACTTCCTCTGCCAAAGTTCGCAGCCAATTGGGAGGGGCCTTTCATCGTGAACGAAGCTCATGATTCAGGTTATTGCTTAATTTCTAAGTTGGAGGAAGATAGGCCATTCAAAATTAACAATAAATGGCTGAAAGTATATCATGTGTAGACAGTTTGTTTGTACCATCGATGTATTGGGTCTTCTTATTATGAATATACAAGTTTTACTGATGATATGAAATATAGACATTGATATGAAAGCAAGCATAACTCAGAGATAAATTAAACAATGTACATTCTTCCATTCATTAAAGAAGAGAGCATTACAAGCAAAATAGGGAACTACTGCCCAGGAATTACATGAATGAAAGAAAGAAAATATGTACAGGAGTTTTACTATGCTAGGAGAAACCACAGATCCGGGGAAGAGAAAAAATCCCCGGGGAGGCTCGAAGAAGCTGATGCAAACGAATTTTGAGCGTTGACAGCAACCTCTAGCCTGGTTTGCACCTGGGCGCGTTCAATAAGGAGCTTTTCCCGTTTTAGCTTAGCCAAACGCAGAGCTTCTTCGGCTTTCGTTACTTCTTCATCGGCCGATTCCAAAAGAGGTGCCAGCTCGGCTAACTTAACCTCCTCAGCCCGTTGGTCCTCCTGGTACCTTATCAACACTTCCCTCTGGCCGATCAGTTGCTGGTTCTTCAAAGTCTTCAGATGCGTGATAAGCCAGTCAAAACGGAAACCATCACGCCCCAACTCCTTCAGAAAACCTAGAAATTGGTTGAGAAGGGATCTGGTAACACTGGCAGTGGGGGTACTAGCAATTTCAGCAACAACGATCGCCATGCCTTGCAGCCTGTGACTCATCACATGAATATTCGAGCGCAGGCAATCCGGTGTGAAGGTCTCAGGATGGTGATCCACCAATTGTTCAATCACCAGCCGATGGTTGACGGGCATTTGAGGAGATTGCCGAAGCACCATTAGACAGAATGAGTGAGGAGCTAGGTCGGGAAGAGGGACCTCACACCCAGAGTCGCTCTCAACTGCAGCACCAGTCGTAGAACCTTGATCATCATGAATAGAATTTTCCGAAGCATCAGGTTCTCGGAAGGGCGAGCCTACAGGTGAGAGGACTGGGGGCGAATCTCCCCGAGCAACCTGAAAAGAAAAGCCCAAATAAGGTGGAGTTTATTGAAAAAAAAAACTTAACAAGTGTTTTCGTTGTTAAGTCACCGTTATAAGGTGGAGTTTATGAAAAATCTTAACAAGCGTTTTCGTTGTTAAGTCACCGTTATAAGGTGGAGTTTATGAAAAATCTTAACAAGTGTTTTCGTTGTTAAGTCACCGTTATAAGGTGGAGTTTGCGAAAAAAATCTTAACAAGCGTTTTCGTTGTTAAGTCACCGTTATAAGGTGATGTTTATGAAAAATCTTAACAAGCGTTTTCGTTGTTAAGTCACCGTTATAAGGTGGAGTTTATGAAAAATCTTAACAAGCGTTTTCGTTGTTAAGTCACCGTTATAAGGTGGAGTTTATGAAAAATCTTAACAAGTGTTTTCGTTGTTAAGTCACCGTTATAAGGTGGAGTTTGCGAAAAAAATCTTAACAAGTGTTTTCATTGTTAAGTCACCGTTATAAGGTGGAGTTTTATGGAAAAAAATCTTAACAAGTGTTTTCGTTGTTAAGTCACCGTTATAAGGTGGAGTTTTGTGAAAAATCTTAACAAGCGCTTTCGTTGTTAAGTCAACATTATAGGATGGAGATTATGAAAATCTTAACAAAAGATAGGAGGAAAGATATACCTCAGTCACAATGGGAGCATTCGAGGCAGCCTCAGGGACAGGAACCGTTGGGGGAGCAATTATTAACCCAGATGCCATAACGGGATCCCTGGACGCAGAAGCCTCCACGCTTGTCCAAACTTGATCACCCGTGTAGGGCACAAGGGCAAGCATATGGGGTTCATCACGAGAGGACACGGAGCCCTCAAACAAAGCCACATCAGGAAGGGGTGTAAACACACCAACCTGGGCCCTCACTACAGGAGTTGATGCAAGATCGGGAGAAAACTGTGCACAAAGCCAAGTGTTAGAAAAGAAGAATGGGCACAGAAAATATGAAGAAATAGCTCGACGTGTTGCTTACCTCAGTTATGGTGCTAAACAAAGGAATGACAGTCGGGGGTCTCATCAACATCGTTCGAAGAAGAATACTTTCCAACAACGAAGACACTTCAACCTGGGGTACCCAAAACACATCACAATTCAGTAAGCCAAATAAGGAAAGAATATGACTGAAAGAACTACAACAAACAAATTACAGATCACATCATACCTCGGGTTCACTCTCCTCAGTAACTACAAGGGGCAGAGGAACCTCGGATGAGGCCTGTAAATCTGAAGGGACCAAAGGTGTTATCTCGGGAGATGCCACTTCGGGCAGGGCCATCGCTTCAGGCGAGGAAGCACTCGCAGGGTCAACGGCATCACCTCCCGCAATGACATCCCTCGCACGTTGGCTGACTAAACGACGAGAATACGTAAGCCCTGTCATGGGGGAACGGGGAGGAGTCACATCGGTATGAGATACACCGAAGCGTCCCCCCACAAAAGGGCTCACGGGAGGACTGGACGAGTCTGGTTTTTCTATTTCAACCCCCTGCAAAACAGTTGTCAAAGAAAGGGGGCGAGGGATAAGCATACACACAAGCAAAGACAGTCATCCTCAAGCAAAAAGGGGATAATAATTAAGTCAGCAATGCATACCTCCGATTCAGAAGGAGAACGAGAGGGCACAACCACGGGCGAAGTGGGAGGAGTGGCAGCAATTGAGGGGGCAGAGGTTGATTGCACCTCAGGGGTCAGGCGTACTTCAGGAGTCCGTTTCTTCTGGGACTTGGTGCCCAGAGTCTTCTTTCTCGAGCTAGCTGCACTAATGCTGACGCCTTGAGGAACCCGGGAACTCTTCCTCTTTTTGGCCGTTGGCTCTGAAGGATCCACCACCACTGTGGGGAAAGCAGCGGGGGAAGGGGCAACGACCGCATGCCATTGATACTCAGCATGTATTCGGTCCAGCTCTGCCTGGGCCTCCTTCCTCACACGCTCAGCCATCTCAGCAGGCATGGGAGGAGGAACGGATGCTATAGGAAGAGCTGCCACGGAAGTTTGGGGCTTCTGGGACTTCGACTTTGATTTTGATGTCCCACTCTTGGCCGTTCTTGCTTTCTTAGCAAGAGGTTGAGAAGCCCCCTCATCGGTAGTAGCTGCAGCAGAGGGGGCAGCCTTCTTTGCAGCAGCAGTTTTTGACTTAGGCGTGGCAACTGGGACCATGGCACAAAGTGGGGGAAGCTCCTTGGGAGGTGCTTTGTGGGTTGAACTTAGAGGGAACTCTATCCCAAGCACAGAGTTGCCCTTTAGCCCCAACTCTAGGGCAGAAAATGAGCAAACAGGAGGGTACACTGGCTCTTGCTCGATGAACTTAGCAATTTCAGCTAGTTGTCTTGGCCAATATTTGGTGGCAAAAAGAGGGGTCACATCCCCACGCCTAGTAATACTAGGAATGGTGACACGCCCAGCCATTGCTGAGGATATCCCCCACGCAGCAGTTGAAGAAAATAACGAACATGCCTCGGCAAAGGAGACTTTGGGGTTTGACGATTGGAAAACTGGACGTGGCACCCCCTGGTCAAACCCAAACTGACGGCTGCATCGGTTGGGGTTGTAATGCTCGCTCGAGTATCCCCACTCGGTGTATGAGGGCAGATATCCAGGAGAAAGAAGAAGAACTACGGCCAGCGAGGGGTCCTCGATGTCAGGAGAGGGATCCCGTATCATTCGGGCATCAGGATGAAAAAACTTACAAGTGTGAAAAAAGGCCTCTTCTTGATAAGGCCTCATAACGAAGCTCTCAAAACGGTCAATCACTGAAATCAACTCCTTTCGGCTTTGCCTCTTATGGTAAATAAAGGACCGAGGAGGCAGAATTGATTCAGCCGAAGGAGGTCGGTTGGACTTGGCCGCTACGGCAGGAAAGCGGAAGTAAAGAAAGCTAGTCAGAAGCACGCTATTGGCGAAATTGGCTAAGTTATAACGACCAATAGAGCGTTCCATGTCGAATAAAGTCCTGTCTAACCAGGTGTACAAGGATCCCAGGGCAATTGCAGCCAGGGGAAGCTTTATGCCTCGAGCTAGGCGAAGGGACAGGTTGATGAGGTCTCTTCGGGGCTGATCATTAGGCTTGCCCGTCAAAAAGAAACGGGACAAAATCACAAGAATGTAAGCGGCAAGCTCCAACGAAGTACCTTGACCAGGGGCAGTTGATGAAGAGCTGCCTTCGCTGGAACTCTGGAAGAAATAGTTGATCAGGGGAGAAAAAGTAGCTTTGTTGGAAGAGCCGATGCAGCTTCGGCATATGCGATCCAACTCAGAACGATCCGCAGTCTCTTGAGCATCAAGAGCTTCATCGGTGTAGGGCTCATGGCCTGTTGCATCGAGGCCCAAGAGCTCACACACATCCTCCAGAGTTATGGTAAACTCACCCCAGGCAGCAATGAACGTATGAGTATCCACGTTCCATCGAGAGATCAAGACAGGAAGGGCAGCATTGTTCTTTGAAATGGTGAACTCACCAAACCATTTAGCCCGTTGCAGTCCAATCTTGGTAAGAATATCAGCATAGGAACTCTGCATGTGCGAGTTCCAGGCAGCAAAGTGGGCGGGGGATCCCCCGGGTGCTTCGAAATCAATGTGGGACCATGGAAAGTCCCCTCGCTCTAAGCGAAATCTCAGAGTTCCTTCTGGGGGCAAAAATCCCCACTTAGACACCTCTTCGTCTTCATCACCCAGCAACAGGGCGTCAAACTTGGAGGAAAAGCAAACAGCCTTACAGGCAACAGCAAAGCCATCACCCTCCCCAAAAACGGGAGAGCGACGGTAAAATCTCAGCTGCTCTTGGCGAGCAGCACCCCGGGCGGAGGCAGCAGTGGCGGTGGCAGACGGAACACTGGTGGCAGAAATGGTGGGGTCGCTTGAAGACGCCATGGCAGAAATGGTGCTTGAAGCCGTAACAAAGAAGGTTTTGAGAAAAAAGGGATTGAAGGCAACACTGGAGACGAACGATCACAAGTAGTGATTATAACTCTCTGCAACAATGGCGTATCTACCTCTCTCTCTCTCTTTATAAGAACAGAAGCGATAGTCTGAGGAAAGAAGGTAACAATGAAGTAGGAAAGAAGAAGTAGAAGCAGACCCTTTAGGCCCACGTGGTTAAGGTTCAAAGTATTTTGAAAAAAAAATGGCTGTTGAGACTTTCGAGTTTGGCGTTTAGATTTTCCCACCCTCGCACGTGCACGGCCGCCTGTAATCATTTCACAAGAACACGTGGCACTTCGGGAAGTGCTGTGACAGTTGAAAAGACAGCGCACGTCACTAATGAAATGATGCATAGAGAACAGGAAGCGTTGCCTTGCTCAGCAAGTTTGAGTTTTGGCGCCAATCTCCTTGTCAGACTTACCCAACGGAGCCACAACGAAGAAGATGTTCCAACGGTTGCACAAAGAAAAATCCATCAAGATGAGCCATTTCGTGCAGACATTTCTTGTCCCAATAAATCTCTCCACGAGGGGGCAAATGTAGAGGGGGCTTGCAGCTCAGCATGGCAACTCAAGCGTGACACCTTGGTGAGGCAGCTCAGCGTGGCAACTCATATTTTAGCTTGTGGTTTTAATCACATCGTACTTTCATTATTGATTTCTGTAAGCTTTAACGATTGTAATGACGTAACGATAATAATGGAAGGGTTTGTATGAGGTCAAACGGTACTCGCGAGAGACCAGGCTTGGCAGGGCCTGGGAGAGCTTTCATGCTCTATCGAATGACCTCACTGTGGGAACTTTAGAGGGACCTGGTTTGGAGGATTGAGAAGTAAGGCACCGTTGGGGCTTGTCCTGACCATCTTAGATACACCTGGTAAAACACCGAAGGACCCTGACCGTGGAACCTCAAGCGGAGCAGCTTGGAGTTCTATCGGGCATTAAGTTATGGACCAAACAACCCTATACTTAAAGTCACATCTACTATGGGTGATGTCACTAGCCATCTAAACGTTTGTCAGACATACACTTGAGTAAACCGCTGTGGTATTCGGGGCTGTCAGGTAGTTGGTGAACCACCTCTGCGACAGCAAACCCCTGACACACAGTGGATAGGCAAAAGGCATGTCTTGGCATTTAATGTTTATGACGTGGAGACAACTAGTGCATCAGGCATTTAATGATTGTGACATAAAGTATGAGGGATGTCTTTCATACTCTTTAATGACTGAGTTGCCTCGGGGGTGGTGTGGGGGGCTATTTAAGGACCCCAACCACCTTTGAGGAGAGGATGATCTTTTTGGAGAATTAAGAAAAAGAGTCATTGCAAACTGGAGAGTTCACTAACTCACCATTGTCATTTATTGCGAAGCTTTTAATATTTGACAGAGATTCTTGAGGGAGTTTGGTGTGTTGCTACCTGCCTACCAGGATGTACCTAGGGTGCTTATTTTCCCTCTCCCTCTAGCTAAGTCACTTCTAAAGTTCATTATTATTCCCTGAGCCATACACGAGAGGCTTTGCGAGTTTAAACTGAGTCCATCTTCATTGAGTTTTGTGTGTGTGTTTCCTATAATTAGTCTAGGGTGTTGGCTAATTTAACCCGTGGTTACCATACTCAATAGGGGTTACGCCTCCACATATATAATCTAAAGTACCCTCTTACAGATACTAAGTCGCGCCACCAAATCACCCCTTGGCACTACAGCTTAGGGTCTTATTAATATGACTAATATGGTCCCCCTGTCGCGAACCCTACTGACAAAAGGCTGTTGCCATTGAACAAGGAGGTCGCGACCTTATGCTTATATGGCTCCCCCTTCATCAGCCACTGGACATTGCCTTATCCTAGAAAGGCCGTGGCACTTAGAGGATTGGTCTACCCAGTAGGCCACAACACCTTCAGATCAGCTGTCGCCTGGGCACAAACAGGTCGCAACCCCTATTCATAGCTGCTGCCTGGGACCAAACACGCCGCAACCCTTACTCATAGTTGCTGCCATATCTAAGGGACTGCTCTCTAGAAATTCATTCACCGTGTTCTCACGGCACGTGACACAACTTACATACCTCCTATAAATAGAGGTATACTCCTCAAGATAAAAGGGACAATTACTCTTGGCGAAGCCCTGCCAAACTCTCTACACAACCCCAATATAGCTTAGGGGCTAATCACCTGCCTTATAGTCATCTCCGAGGCCTGCCCAGAATCCTTACAATCATGTATTCTCCTCTCTTAACTCTATTTTACGCCTTTCATGGCGATGTAACTTTATCATGACATGTATATAATGAGAGTGGCACAACAAAGTGGACGTCGGCTCACTTTAATAGCCGAACCACTCTATATCTTGTGTTTTGTCTCTCTTTACTTACTTGTATCTATTTTACACTTGACTTGTTGATATGAGAATGACGTGTGTGCGATTTCTCGTATCAACAATAATTGAGGAAACTTACGAGTGAATTCTATGCAATCTTCTATGTCCGGATTATATAAAACATGATGTGATATCAAGTAATAAGATCTTTAGTGATGTCGACGATACAGACCTAGAAGTTTATAGGTTGTAGGTGACGTCATGTATCCTGACAGTACCCGATAAGCACCAAAAAGTGTATATTTTATACCCGAATAGACGTATTTTAGTTGCTAATTCTCGGTAAATTGGGTCTTATGCGCGTAAATATTTAATGTGCAGGCTTGATTGCAGTTGCGGTGTCAAAAGTATTATTTCAAGGTAAATTGCATCAAGAATGGAGCTAATACTCTACCCCGTAACCTTACCCGAGCCTAAATGAGTTCTTAAACCTACCTCGAAGTCCGTGTGTGTCTAGTTTGTGCTTTTTAGATTTTTATTTTTCATTTTTTAGGTTTTATTTTAGATTTATTTAGAATTGCTAGGTTTTATTTTTTATTTTTCTATTTCTTTTTTTTGGTGTATTTTGATTTTGATTTTTTGATTTTTATTAGTTTTTTATTTTAGTCTTTATTTTTATTAGGATTACTTTTTAGTAGTTTATTTTTAGTCTTACTAGATTTTATATTTTTAGGCCTTTAGGTTTTATTTTTACTTGATTTGTAGTTTTATTTTTATTATTTGAATTATATTTTATAGATTAGGAATTTAATAGATTTTATTTTATTTTTAGATTTTTTTACTTTTAGTTTTTTAGGATTTATTTGCAACTTTTTATATTTCTTTTTATTTAGTGTTGTTTTATTTTGATTTTTAGTCTTTATTTTATTTCGGATAAATATTTTTTTTAGGAACTTTTTTTTTTACTTTTCTTAGTTTATTTTTTTTAAGGACTTTAGTTTTATTTTTATTAAGTTTTTATTTATTTGGTTAAGATTTAATTTTTAGTTTTATTAGTTTTAGTTAGATAGTTTTTTTTAGGTACAAACATTAAACATACACACAACTCATCCTCACCTAACTATCCTACACCCTAAGCTGCATCCTACATCCATACACCCTCACCGCACACTAACCCTCCTCACCATCTTCAACCTCCCACCAAACCTTCTTCTATCTCCTCCATTAAACCCAACACCCAACATCTCTATTCTCTCCACCTTAACCACCATCAAAACCCATATACCTCCTCTATCACCAACCCCCCATACCTCAATCTGACCACCTCTTCAACCCGAAATTTGGTGACCCACGATTCATATCAAATCCGGGTATACCCATTTTAGCTACCCGAGCTACCCCAATCCATGACCCAAACCAAACCCATCTCAACCCGAGAAGCCCCTGCCCATCACCATGGCAGCACCTAAACCCGATTTCAAACCCGCCACCCTTATTCCTCTAACCCGTGTTAACCCAACTCGAACCAACTTCAAATCATGAACCGAAACCAACCAACCCAGCTACCCATTTTGACCCAGCCACCTTACTTCGATACCCTCCGGTCGAAACCCACAACCCCTCTGACACCTCTGTCGAATCTTTCCCAATCCGAAAAAAAAAATCTTTTACCCCACTATCCCATATAGCTGCCAATTTTCCAAAATAAAGGTCACATCTTCCAATATTACCCTCACCCCTAGACCCACTTGCAATTTATAGAAGAGGGACAAAGACAGAGGAGATAATTCGGACAACACCGTAGAGAGTGGACAGTGTAGTTTTAGTTTAGCTTAGTTTACAAGCTCCATTTTTTGGAGCTCATTTTTTGTTTAGATTGTACAAAATTTGTATTTCTTCTTTTATATTTTTTTTAGTGACTTGAGTGAGCCAGAATATATTGTGAGACAAAAAATTTGGAGTTGTACCATTTTTTGGAGTGTTGTAATATTTCAGATTTGTGGGTGAAATTAATTGTTCATGTTTGGGAAGATAATATTAAACTCAAGGAGACTTGGTTTATTTATTTTCCTTCTCACTCTATTTTATTTTTGTATGCCTCATATTGTGTCATTATTACATTTTATATGTAATAATATCATAATGAGGGCAAAATACCCCATTCAAGGGGTGAGATGGAACCCTTTACTCTACAACGACATATACATAAAAGGCAAACTATTAGTACCCTTAGTAGTATTAGTTGTAGTTTGGTACGTGGCTTATGGTCATGGTCGTTTACAAGAGAGACAAGATTGTTATCTAAATGTAAAGGCTCATTTTATCCACCAAAGTAATGGCCAAGTGCGAAGTAATCCTAATGTGAGTGTGGTTTAAAGGTATACTCAAGTGTCCGTAGGACTAATTGTGTGTGGCGTCATTGGGGATAGAAATCGACTGTTGTAACACCATGAGATGTTTAATGGTTAAGATGTAGTATATGTAGAAGATCCTGGACTAGTGTCTTTGCGAGTGCATTGAAATGTTATAGAGCACACGTAGAATGTTGAAAAGTATTGATAGTGAAATCTTGTCAGATTTGGGAACTTTTACATGGAATGTGTTTCGTGTCCTTAGGAGACCAGTTAAGTTCGGTGTGAAGAAGCATTAGCATCCTACTAGTGATTGTGTTGAAGGTGAGGTGATGATCTCAGGTTTATGGTCAAGGTTTAGAAGAGTCAAATACCATACGTGTCGGGCGTGGTTTCCCCGAATCGGCACATATAGGTAGTGTATCCTTTAAGGAGGAATTAAAAGATCATGTCGTTTATGGGAAGTAATGCCTAGATTTCATGGAATGATAAGTAGTGGCAGTGTGGCACTTGAGTTTGAGGAATAATAGGAAATGAATTTGATACTTAGGTTGATGACACCACGTGGAGGCTTGAAAATGGAAACCAAAGAGAGGCGATATCAAAGCATGATTAGAATGTTGGTATTTATCAACGCTATATCCTAGCATAACTTTAGTAAGGTGAGGAATAGTTCTTAGCATGTCCTGGAAAGTCGGTACTTGTAGACACCTCATTATAAGACCCCCTAAGTCTCTCCTTAGGTCCCTAGAATCTCCCCAACTCACTACAAGCCCTTGGCCATACTCTAAGTACCAATCTAGAGGCCATCGGGCGCTCCTGGGCCCCGTTTGGCTCCGGTCAACTCCATCGTTAGAGTAAAAGCTCAAAGAATATTTGAAAGGCTATGAATCCCTTTCCAACGGTCCACCCCATTTAGAAAAAGGCATAAAGGTTCAGATGAATGGACCATTTAACAACTGAAAACCAATCTAGAGGCCACTGGGCGCACTAAGGCCCTATGGTTACTGAAATCCCACAATCAACTTCACCGTCAGATAAAAAGCAAAACGGATCCTTGAAGGGTACTCAAATCCCTTTCGAGTGATCTTCCCCATGCACAAAATGGCATAGCCATTTGAATGAACGATTCATTTTTCCCCAAAAGTGATCCGAAGGCCACTGGGCACTCTCGAGCTTCGTTTGACCAAGGTTAACTCTTCAGCTTAGACGAGACTAAATGAATATTCGAAGGACACTAAATACCATTTCTAACAGTTCACCCCATGGAAAAATCAACCTTACAGTGGGGACCAATGATCTGTTTTACTCTGGAAGGTCACTGGTCACTTTTGGGCCCGTTTAACCAAAGTCAACTCTTGAACCAAGAAAAGATCTTCGGAACATCGAAGTACCTAGCATAAAATTTCCAATGGTCCACCACGATTTGGACTTACGGTTTGGACAAACTATTCATCATCATCCGCTGATCTTTCGTCCAAATGATCGACGGGTGCTTTCGAGCCCCGTTTTATCCAAAGTCAACTACCATAACTGGGAGTTACCCATAGGATTATTAAAGGTCTATGAATTAACTTTCTAAGGGTATACCCCGTGCACAATTTGGAAATACGGATTTCATTTTACGATCATTTTTCCAAAAAAATCTACGCGAGACTGCTAATTGTCAAGTTCATTTCCCTGCCAATCAGCGGTGTGTCTTGGGTTACCTACTAATAGGCAGGGGAAGGACTATACCGATCGGCAGTCCCCCTACCCTATATAAGGAGAGTATGAGCTCACTTCGAAAGGCACCCTGGATCAATCAATATTAGTGATATTAACAACATTCTTCTATAATCACAAGAGTTTCCTTATGTGAAATTCCTTTCCACCTTTCATTCCCATCATTCTCATACACAATTTAAGAAAAATATCCTTTCTCTCATCCTACATTCATCCCAACTTGCAAGGAATCTCATTAAGGATCTAAGTCAAGCTTCAAGTCTCGAGAGAAGGTCCAAAAATCCTTCCCTATTTAAATTTCTTTATTTTTGCATTAGTTATATAAATTCTCAATTTAGCTCATTTATATTTCATGCTTTATTAGTTATATTGCACATAATTTATTTTCTATAAAAATCGAAAACCAAGAAAATAGGGTTACATCTATAAATTCCAACGGGATTCTTCATTACATTTTCTCAAAACTAAAAATATTTTTTCTACACACACATATAATAAACTCTCGTTTGAATTTATAGGGTAAAACCCCACCCTTGTTCCATATGCGAACTACGTGGACTTTTATGCCTTTACATGATACATAGGAATTTCGAGCTAAAACTCGAGACTCGAGTTCTATTTTCATATTTTCATCTTTATTTCTATTTTTCATATATATATATATATATATATATATATATATATATATATATATCAAACTTGTGATTCATACTTGCATCTTATCTAACACATATTATGGTTTCATCATAACGATCAATATCTCGATAAGCGCACACATTATATTTTCGAATTATTATTTTGGAAAGATTTATATGGATGACCTCGTTCCATCTTTTCCATTATGCGAGTGGAGCGATTCCGATCTCCACTTATATATACACACACACACACACACACACTTCACGGGGAAATTAAGGAAAATATAAACACGAGCCCATGAGAGACCGAAAGGGCAGGATGGGTTCTTAACACCTTCTCATTCTATAACTTAGACCCCGGGCCGCTAATCTAAATGGTTTTGCAAGCATCAGTTTTCTTTAAATCCGCTCTCCCTAGGTGGAAACATGTTCTTTTTCCTATTTTGTTCAAAATAGGCTGGCGACTCTATACCTTTACATCACCCCGAAACTCATGATGACCGAAGCATCCCATCATGTAGAAAGGGGCGTGGGACCTTTATCTTTCCCTCTTTTCCCACCCCGAAAGTGCCCCGGGAAAGAGAGGGAGAAAGATTTCCGGGATGTTCACAGAGGCGACTCCATTGGGGAATGACATAAGAGGGCTAGACTTTATTTGCATGGGTGTTATCATTTTCTACTTGTGTGCATATTCACCTATATGTATGATCCATTTTTTCTCATCTATTACTTCTTGTATATATCTACCTCATGTTTATATCACCTATCACTCACTTTTCACTTCGCACACTTCTAAATAATCTCCATGTACACCTCAGACTACTCACACTTATATATAAGTTCACTTATACTCACATGGTTCACACACCACTTAGAATATCCATGCTTATGTATGACTAGCACACACCTCCACTTATCACACTTGTATATATCCATGATCACTCACACTTATCACACACCACTTGTAGTTGATCCATGCTTAGGTTCACTACCACACACTCACTTATTGATATTCACACATTACTCATTCTCACGTATCCATGCTTAGTGTAATCTTCATGCTCCATGCTAGATTTACTTTTCATGCTACTTGTGCATATCTCCTTATTTGTACAATGCTCATCATGAATAAAATATTCTTTACATAATATACTAATCAATAATCATGCATTTTGCACACTACATCACCAAGATCATGGCTATTGACCAAATTTTTTTCCATACTCGGGGTCACTTTGTGATGGGCACTGGTCTAGCAGGTCGCAGTTACCCGAAGCAATATATATCTCACCTTCCATTGGCAAAGTACCTTCGATGCATATCGAATGGTCCCTCCGCATCGTATCGCTTGACCGAAGTCATAATGGGAGGTATATAGTAGGGAATTCGTTCACGTACGTCGAGTATATCAAATTCGCTCTCACACGTACTGTCCCCACGAGGTATATAATGACGCAATTCACGTACACTTAGGTATATCAAATGGTTTGTCCACACGTACTGATTTCCACCAAAAGCAAGACGTATATCATAAAAGTCATGCAAAACGGAGAAACTTTTCCACATACCCTCATATAGGCGTCAAACCTAAGGCACTCATATTTGGTTTATCGGTTACTACTCGAACTCTGTCGAAATGCCAGGTCGACATGCTACCCAAATTTTCGTGCGATTTCATATTTTGCCAAAATGAGACCATGTACATGAACCTAAACACAACTCAAACCATATTTTACATATTTGTTTTCTCAAATCCAAAATTTCCCTGACTCGAATCCCGCCCGATATTTTTTTTGCTTTTAGGCAAATCTAATACAAGTGAAAACATAAACATGATAATAGTCATGCTGAGACTCTTCTCTCATTTTCCCTCCTTCCATACCAAAAGAGTCAAAAAATATTTTTTCCTCCTATTTTATTAAAATACGAAAAAATTACATTTTTCCTGCTCTCTTATCAAAATACCATAAACATTTTGTCTTCTTCTTCCTAAAAAAATCAAAGACATATTCGTTTTTTTTTTTGTAAAAGATTATTCCCATTCTCCTTCAGAAATAAATGATAATTATTTTCCTTCTCAGGTCGATTGCATACCTGACCCTTGGTCGGTCTCCCTATTGGCTTAGGTACTCCATCGAATCGCCCCGAAGCTTCGTTAGTTCTCCCGACATTTCCTCCAAGTCCGTAATCCATCTTCACTAACTCTCCATAGAGAACGCAGACCAAGTACCCAACGTGCAACCTGATTTGATGACGATTCTTGTCCAACTTATCGCCAAGATAGACATCCTTCAATTATAGGTTCAAGAGATGCAACAAAATTGGGTCCCCATTTTCGAAGACCCCGAGGTCCTCTTCTCGTGCGCTATGGGTCCGTCCGCACCTGAGTCTATTTTGGCCCCGAAATAGTATCAGCATGCTCCACGAGCCCCTCCAGGTAATGGGCCACCACAACCCAGCTCTTTATATCGAATCTTACCCAGTTAGCGGCTAACCTACCAATACCTATTGATTCGAAGGAAGAAGAGTTGAACAAGGCCAAGGAGGACCTTAAACTGTTGACCAAGAAATTTAACCAGGTCCGAATCTCTGGGAACTACATGGATTATACCCATATATCTCCCGAAACTAAAGCCAGAACTCCAGAAAAAATAAATATGCCCAACATTGAGAAGTTTTGGGGTAGTGGGCCCCCAAGAGTTCATCTTGGAAGCTATCACTGAGCCATGACTCTCCTAGGTGCCTCTGGGGAAATAATGGCCCAGATGTTCGAGCAGCCTCTGAAGGACAACGCTCTTCATTGGTTCCTATCCTTTGAGGAATCCAGATTTCGCAGTTAGGAGGATGTTGCCCGTGAATTCAAGTCACAATACAAATACAACATGGAATTATAGGTTACACATTATGATTTAGAACTTCTCAAGAAGAATCTCGGAGAAACTATCATCAATTTCATAGCAAGGTGGAGGGAGAAAGTAGTCACCATGACCAACCAACCTTCTGAAGAGGAGAAAGTTAATATTATGAAGAAAAACTTATTATCCCATATTCGAGCGATGATGGGAGGGCAATATTACCCCCATTTTCGAGCCTTACGGGAAGCAGGAGTGGAGATTGAAGAAAGTATTACCAAGACAGAAGATGAGCCAAAGGAAGTATCCGGACAGTTCACTCCAAACAAATATGAGAAGTCTGCTACAATCTCGACCATCAACAACATCTCATAGCTCGTTACCTATTGGGCACCAAAAAGTCGTGCCAACCCAGTTAAAAAAGAATACACCGAACTTTATGCTCCCCTCTCCAAAGTCTACCAGGCCCTATTGAGCCTAAATCTCATCAAGTTGTTGGACCCTCGTCCATTATTAAATCCACTTCCAGAAAATTTCAAACTTAACGTCCATTATGATTTCCCTCAAATTGCCGACCATACCACTGATCAGTGCTTCAATCTCCAAAATGTAATCCAAGGTCTGATTGATCGGGGTGCTATCACCCCACCAGCTAATCCTAAACCAAACACCCCTCACAATCCACTCCCAAATCATGAAAATTCTATCTCCCTAAAAAATGACCTAAAATTCAACCCATCTACCCATATTGTACCTAGTAAATCACCCATTATACTCGTATATTCACCCAAACCCTTTAAAGTTTGCCCATATTTTCTCATACACCCAAACTATTTTATCGACCAAATCCTATCACTTCTTACCAACATTATTCGTTATGGAGGGAAATATATGGAATTATTAACAGTATTGAACAAAATCCAAGAGTTTGGGATAAAATTTCCCTCAGAAATAACCATTGACTGCTAGTAGTTCAGCACACTGTTCATAAAATCCCAAAAGTGGGCTCTCGAGTCAGATAATTCGGTGGTACCCATTGACAAAGTCAGTTTGGATGATGCAATTTATATCATGGAAGGCTTAATCCGACAAATCAATGAGATTTTCAATATCTTTAAGTTACTCGATTCCTTAAATCTATAAGGGCAGTTGGTCCGTTCACTTCTATATCTCCCTGTTGAGTGGGAGGACATATATGAAGAAACCATAAAAGTTGTGGAATGCATTGACTTTTCTTGGAAGGATGAAATCGTTGCCGCCGAATGGGGGTGAATTTGATAGTTTAGATGAAGAGCCAAGCTAGGAAGAGGTTATCCCAGTAATCAGTGTATGTGGGATGATATTGTTTGAAGATATGCTATGAGCGATCAAATAAGTGGTTGAATAGCTCGAGATAGATGAAGAAACAGGGTTTTTATTCTTCCCCTCTTCTATAAACTATATGACAAAATCTGAAAGGCACTACCAGAGTCCGATTCCTCCATCAGCAACGATAAATAAAGGAAAGGGTGTTGTCGAGAAACTCCCCATGTCAAAAATGACTATTAAGGATATCAAGATCCTCGGCCAGTTGAGGAAAAATCAGGCCAACATCACCTTATGAGGACTCTTTATGTCTTCCCAGCTACACTGAAATGCCTTAATAAAATTTCTTACTGGGCCCACAGTCCCTCCTTACACTACTCCAGAAGAAAAGGTAAAATTTGGGTCCTTAACATATACTAGAATGCTTTTCCCCAAAAGAAGAAATCCCAATGTTTGGTCCCTATCATAGCTATTCCCTTAACTTCTCCGTTGAAGTAACGTGGAAGATTGTACCGCTCTTACTCATTGACAACATATATGCACTAAATGTTTCCCATTTAGGAACCTTCAACTACTTGGGTTTGAACGTAAGCGACCTTTATCTAACTTCCACCGCAGTGCATTTTTATGACAACAGTCATCGAGAGATGATGGGATCCATAAAGCTTACAATAGGGGTTGGACCTAATCATGTTATTAAGTTCTAAGCCATCTATATACCATCTTATTTGAACCTATTTCTCGATTAACCATGGTTTCACAGTATCAAGGGGGTATCCTTCTCTCTCCATCAGAAAGTGAAGTTCTTCGCTAAGGGGCAGGTCATTATCATATTAGGCGATGATGATAGTATTGAGAATGAAGCACCCATAATCCGGTACTAAAAATACATCATGGGGCGAATGACATGCTTCTGTCCATATTTCGAGTCGAACCACTTCCACTCCCAGCAAGGGATGATTTCAAAGAAAAAGTTTGCCCAAAGCACAGCCCCCCTCAATGTAATGTCAACGTGATAGAGATGTTTTAGAATATGCACTTCATTCCCGAACTGGGGCTGGGACGATGATAATAGGGAATAGTGGAACCCATAGTTCTAAAGAAGGACTTTCTTTCATGTGGCCTTAATTATTAACCATTATCATAGAAACTCAGAATGCTCTTCTAACTTCGGGTAAAGAGAAGGTTAGAAAGTACCAAGACAGTTTTACAAGATTCCATAAATAGGAGATTTGTAGAAGGTACAAATTTTCCTTTTTGTGCTTTCCCAAACCATGGTATGATCACGTGGATAAGAAGATGAAGCTAAGGATGGAGATATTCTTCTAAGACAGCTACTCATGGGCCGAAAGTTCCTAGTATCATGTGCAACCACTCATTGAGAAAGCCATAGTTGTTGTCAAAGTTTCTAAGGGAAGTGACTTTATGGATTCATCCAATCTGCAGACACTAGGGTTGACACTCTCCAAGATCCACTCAGGTCACACATCATCGGATCCATCCATCCTGATCAAGACTACTAATGCGCCCCCTTTAATTGAAATGCTATACCAGTTCCACCTGCTAAGATACAACCCAACCCAAATGTTTATCATATTTCTTCTTCTTTTGTTGTTCCTCCTTGTTTTGATCACAATGTAATCAAGACCTCCTTTGATGAGGTTCTCAATGCTGTTTTTCCCAATAATGAAATAAAAGAAGATTTTGAGTATCTTGTTTTGCCTTATATTGATTGTCTTGATTCTAATCGAACTCTTGATGATGATGATTTTGCAAATGAACAATTATTAATTGATCTTAATAAGGTTAATAACAAATAACATAACCGTGTTAAATTTAATGAAGATGAAACTATTATTATCAATCTCGATTCTAGTCGCCAATTGCGTGAGATCAGGGTACGATCCACCCTTGATGAGCATGAACGGGCGAAACTCAAAGAACTACTGAAGGAGTTTATAGACATCTTTTCAGGGTCCTACGATGACACGCCCGACATCAATCCAAAGATAGCTCAACACGAGATTCCAACTCTCCCAGAATGTAAACCGACTAAATAGAAACTGCAAAAGCTCCATATGGAATGGTTGTTCAAAGTTAAAGAAGAGATGGCCAAACAGTTGAACGAAGGCTTCATCCGAGTAATCGAATATCCCACATGGTTATCCAATATTGTACTCGTGTCGAAATTAGGAGGAAAGGTACCCATTCCCAAAATTAACATGATGGTGGATAACACAGTCAGTCATGCTCTCAAGTCATTTATTGATAGGTTTATCGGATACAATCAAATTAAGATGCACCCTGATCATTAAGAAAAGACCGCATTCATTACCTCCTGGAGAACCTTCTGTTACACAGTTATGTCATTTCGTGTTAAAAATGCAAGGGCTACCTACCAAAGGGCTACCACAACCGTCTTGCATGTTCTGATACATAAAGAGGTCGAGGTCTACGCAGATGACATGATTATCAAGTCTAAGACTCGAGAAGGCCATGTTCCTACTCTTCGGAAGTTGTTTGAATAACTGTGGTGATACCAGATGCGAATTAACCCACAAAAATGTGTTTTTAGCATTACCAAAGGAAATCTTTAGGGATTCATGGTTAGCGATAAGGTAATCGAAGTAGATCCTAGCAAACTGAAATCCATACTCGAAATGCCACCACCCCGAATGGAGAAGGAAGTTCAGGAATTCTTGGGAAAATGACAGTATATATCAACTAGTTCAACATCCAATTGAGTTCTATATGTGAACACATCTTTAAAATCCTTCGAAAGGATTCAACCAAAGTCAGTAATGAGGCTTGTCAGGAAGCTTTTGACCAAATCAAGCAGTATCTAACCCGACCTCTGGTACTCATACCACCACAGCCTGGTCTCCCTCTACTCCTATACATGACCATAATAGACATTACAGTTAGGGATTTGCTAGCACAATAATTTGAAGAATCCCACAAATATAGGACTATTTAGTACGCCAGTCATAAATTCTCCTCGTAGAAAGTCAACTACACTGCCTTAGAGCAATCATGTGTGTCTCTTGTTTGGGTCACTCAAAAATACGGCATTACATGCTCATTTTTTCCATTAGACTTGTATCTCAAATGGATCCTATCAAATACCTGCTCGAGAAACCTATGATATCTAACTGAATGACCCAATTATTGATGCTGGTAGCTGAGTTCGATATTGTGTATGTCATGCAGAAAGCCATGAAAGGGAGAGACGTCTCTAATTACCTTGCTGATTACCCCATGGAAGAAGCCGATATTTGAATATCCGATTTCCTAGATGAAAATATCCTTTGAACCTCTCGGGAAGAACTCAAATGGAAAATATTATTTGACGGCGCTTCCAACAAAAAATGATATGGTATTGGGATACTCCTGATCTCTCCTGATGACTACCACACTCCCATTGCCATGAAGCTAGATTTTTCCTAAACTAACAACATGACCTAATGCGAGTAATGTACCGTAGGACTCAGAGGCTCTCTCAAGAAAGGAATTTAGTTCTTAGATGTCTACGGAGATTATCCCCTCTTCATCGGTCAACTCCTTAGAAGATGAAAAGTCAAAGACGAAAAGCTCATACCCTTTCATGCCCACTTAGAAGAGATAGCCTCCCATTTCTGAGATATCACCTTTCACTACTTGCCTTGAGCAAGGAACAACTTATCCAAATCCCTTGGTACCCCTACCTCCAAGGTTGACATACCCAAGGGAATAACGATGCCCCCTTCCTAGTTTAAAAGCAAGCTAAACCAACCCATTGCTACCATATTGATCTCGTCACAAAAGAGAACTTCGATATGGACGAGTGTTGGTACAATGACATTTAGCACCTCCTCAAGCACGGTAGGTAACCCCAAAATTCCAACTAGAAAGATCGAGAAACCCTCTACAAAATGGCTTATCTACGATAAAGCACTCTTTAAGAGAAAATTTAATGGAACCCACTTATACTGCACCGTAGGGGCTAACATTGAAGAGATGATGCAGAAAATTCATAGTGGGGAATGCGAACCCCACATAAATAAACATATGCTCACCAAAATGATTATTCGACAGGGTTACTATTGGACTATTATGTTTTAAGATTGCACTACCTATCTTCGGAGATTCCTAAAGTGCCAATAGTTTTCTAATCTTCAGCATTTACCTCCACGAGAATTATACACTATGACCTCTCCTTGGCCCTTCTCCATATGGGGCAGCAATATTATGGGAAAGTAACACCCAAATACTCCAATGGACACGAGTTCATCGCAGTTTCCATTTATTACTTCACTAAATGGGTCAAAATCAATTCATATGAAATATCGAATTCCAAAAAGTTATCCAAGTTCATTCGAAATAATATTATCTGTCGATACGGGGTTTCGTATGAGCTAGTGTCATATAGCAGGTTACATTTTGAGGCAGAAGTCACATAATTAGTGGATGAGTATGTGATTCAGAGATACAAATCTTCTTCTTACCGATTGCAAACCAACAGTGAAGTTGAAGCTGCTAATAAGAACCTTAAAGAAATCATTAGCAAGATGATCGAAAGTTGTCGAGATTAGGATGATCGGATCCCTTACGCCCTCTGGGCTACCGCAGTTCAGTCCAGGCATCTACTGGGGATACCCTTTACTCCCTGATACATGACACGGAAGCAGTTCTGCCTGTTGAACTAGAAATAACTTCACTATATGTCATGCTTGAAAGCAAAGTCAACGAAGAAGACAAGCATCATAGCCGTCTTGATGAGTTATCACTCTTAGACGAAAGGACATTAAGGGATCTATATCATATACAGGTGTACCATCATCGTATATCATGATCATTCAATATGAGAGTCAAGGATCATGGTGTCCGAGAAGGAGATTTTGCCCTCAAAGAAATCATAGATACCTTCTGGGACCCCAAAGGGAAATTCAAACCAAATTGGAGTGGCCCCAACATCGTGAAAAAGATCCTGTATAGTGGTACCGTAATGCTCACGGACCTTGATGGATTAGAGATGGACTATCTAGTCAACCTGGACTATCTCAAGAAATTATACCCTTAGTCTGAAATCTCGATGCTTTACGACTCCTCTCATCCCCCTTATATTCTAAAAAATCTTCATTTCCCTCTAATTAGAACTACGTGGGGCCGGATCCTCTAAAAGACCTTTTTCTTTTAAAATGAAACCCATAAATTTTTTTAAAACCCTAGAGGTATGTAAGCATCTCATACGCTTTACGTGGGAACTTACCTTTTCTTTTTCACAAAATGATATTCTTTTCTTACCTTCGAGGACGACGGTTCATTTTATGATTTACATAAAAAAAAGGATTATGTAAGAGTTAGTGATTGGTATAGATAATTCAAATGTAAAACTCATCAAGAGGCACAACAATATAATTAAAATCCTTTTTTATTCCGTCGTGGGAAATTTTGATACGATTACACTAAAGATCAGCGTAGGGAGTCAAACAACTACTCCCGCCACCTGATTATCCTAAAAATAAATCAAACCAAGATTCTCCCAAACAAACTGATCAAACCTTTCCAAAATTTATTCCCACAAACAAAAATGAACATCACAAAAGCTTCACAAATAATCACCAGCTTCATAAAATACCCTACCCACAACTTCCATAAGACCCAGCTTCTTCATTATTTGCTCGTTGAGGTCCCCAGACTTCCCCTGCTTAGATGGTATGCTGAAGGCGCTCCATGGAATAATAAACCCGAACCATCCTAGAGAAAATCACAACGCCCCTCCATAGTGTCAAACATGGCAAACCATCTATGCCTGGTCTCATCTACCAAGATCTTAGACACTACCCTCTTTCACAACCATTTCATGTAGTCTCCAGAAACATTCCAAACCCAGCCAACAGATTGGGAAGGATGGGTCGATGAACGACGACTCTCCCACAGAGAGCCCAACCGCACATGTATGCCTTTAGTAAAATCCTCTACAGGAAAGAAACCCATGGCACGGGAAGGCATAATCTACTCCTATATGACTTAACGTAGGAACCACTATGGGAAATATGAGGTATGTCGAAGGCCAACTAACCAAACATACCGGTATTCCCCCAGTTCTAGAATGGGGTACCACTCCCCCACCAGGGCACTAACCAACATAGGCATCGATCTCGGTACTCCACAAACCAGTTTACCCAGTTCTCTATGTTCGGTCCAAGGCTGATGAAATAGCAAGTGAAGAAATTCAGCATAGATGCCAAGGTATATTCAGGGGGGACCTCCAAACAAAATCTCTCAGATAGCTACACGAATAACATAACTACGCTATCGATAAAAAAAATAGAATGGCCTTCCCGCCAAGCATCTAGATCGTTCAGGGTCCCTTCCAGTATCACCACCATAGGATTGTGATTATATGACATCCACACAATAATGGTAGCAAGTTGAGTGTCCGCCACCAGTAGTATCTTTGAAGTTAAGCCAAAGGTGATGGATTCAGTATGGCCCGCATCATTGACATACCACAGACGCACGAAATTGTAACACCCCACGTGCCTAAAAAAGACACGCGACGTGCTACTACGATAAAACTAAACTAAATCCATCAATTAACAAGTATAGAGCATCTAAATGTCCACAGTTTAAATGAAATAAATCCACAATTTCTATTCCCACAAAAAGATTATAAATTCTCCAACAAAACATTTCACCACTAATTATTACATCAAAAATAAATCTTCCAATCCAAGCTCTAAAAAAATATCTAAAATAGTCCATAACATCCCAATCCACGCTAACTTGCCAACTAAAAGAAAATATGGGGAAGTACACAATATGACAGGAATAGATGCTAAAAAATAATTGGCACGATGAATAAATGGCACAATATGAATCGGCGTATACAAATCAAATGAAATACTCAATCATTATATCAATATTAATTTCTCAACAACACATCAATGAGTCACCAGGCCTTACCTCACCGCGCCTATGCATTCTTAAGCATATCCAGATTTTGGACTATCGGTGGGTGTCCATTCTCCGTGCCATATTAAAATCTCATGACACGATGCTCAAATCATAATATAATATAACACAATGAATCAATATTTAGATTCCAACATTTTTCTCAGATTTCAAAGAATATCACAATTCAATATGAGTCCAATCGACACAGAAATCAAAACGGAATACTCTCGAGAGAATTTAGGATCATATTGTGTAAGTCCCGTACCTCAAAATCATCACTTAATTCAACCTCAAAATCTAATCGCACCATCACGTTCCTCTCGCGAAAATAATCAAATCTCGTTCTAGCCCAAACTCGAGAAAACACCAAATAAGCCTTCTAATCTAAGGTTGAAATCTTGAATAAGTTTGGGACTATGGTTTGTAGATGAAAGGGAGTAATTTTGGAGAGGTCTTCTGGTTGAAAAGTTTGAGAAAAAGTGATTGAAAAGTCCATCAACGAATTAGTTATGATATATAAAGGATTAAGAGTTTGATTAAGAAAAGAGTTCTAATCAGATATAAACACTCAAAAAATCATTATAGACGACCGGACCATAAGAATGGCTTTAAATTTTAACATATTATAGGGAACGATGAGATAGGGCTGCTGTGAAAAATTCAGCTCAATAGAATGTTCGGATTTTTAAAAATATAATTTTTTTTGTAGAGAGTTTAATGTTTTGAGGACTCTTGGAGAGTTTTATGTTTTGAGGACTCTTCTATATAATAAAAATTCAATTAAAACTCAATTTTAATTTCGATTCCAATTCCGTTTGAAAATTTATTTTTCAAATAGAAAACCAACATTTTAAATTATAAAATTTATAAAATCCAAAATTTTATTTTCTCCAATTTCCAAAATTAATTTAAAAATTTCCATTTAAAAAATTCGGGTTGTTACATACTTCCCCACTAACAAGGAATTTCGCCCTCGAAATTTGATGAAACCTAACGGTAAAAAACATACTACTCGATTCTATTTCCCAAAAATTACAATACTAAAGTCTTCCAATCAATTCTAAATATCCTCACCACGATACCTAACACGTCTTCAAAAAAATTCTATTTCTAAAGAAAACTCGTCTAACGCGCATGCTATACCCAAAACCCAAGACCCGAGGGTTGTCTTATACCTAAGCTCTGATATAATCTGTAACACCCCGCGCGCTCAAAAAAGACACGGGGCATGCTACTACGATAAAACTAAACTAAATCCCTCAATCAATAAGTATAGAGCATTTAAATGTCCGCAATTTAAATGAAATAAATCCACAATTTTTATTCCCATAAAAAGATTACAATAAAGTCTCTGGAATATAAAATTCTCCAACTAAAAACTTCACCACTAATTATTACATAAAAAATAAATCTTCCAATCCAATCTCTAAAATAATTCTTCAAAATAGTCCATAGAGTCCTAATCCACACTAACCTGCCAACTAAAAGAAAATACGAGGAAGTACACAATATGCCAGGAATAGATGATAAAAAATAATTAGCACGATGACTAAATCGCAACAATATGAATTGGCATGTACAAATCAAAAGTAATACTCAATCATTATATCAATATTAATTTCTCAACAATACATCAATGAGTCACCAGGCCTCATCTCACTGCGCATGTGCATTCTTATGCATATCCGGATTTTGGACTATTGTTGGGTGCCCATTCTCCGTGCCATATTAAAATCTCATGACAAGATTATCAAATCACAATATAATATAACATAATGAATCAATATTTAGATTCCAATAATTTTCTCAGATTTCAAAGAATATCACAATTCAATATGAGTGCAATCGACAGAGAAATCAAAACGGAATACTCTCGAGAGAATTTAGGAACATATTGTGTAAATCCCGTACCTCAAAATCATCACTTGAATCATCACTTAATTCGGCCTCAAAATCTAACCGCACCATCACATTCCTCTCACGAAAATAATCAAATCTCGTTCTATCCCAAACTCTAGAAAACACTAAATAAGCCTTCTAATCTAAGGTTAAATCTTGAATAAGTTTGGGGCTATGGTTTGTATATGAATGGGAGTAATTTTGGAGAGGTCTTTTGGTTGAAAAGTTTGAGAAAACGTGATTTGAAAAGTCCATCCACGAATTAGTTGTGATATATAAAGGATTAAGAGTTTGGTTAAGAAAAGAGTTCTAATGAGATTTAAACACTCGAGAAATCATTACGGATGATTGTACCGTCATAATGGCTTGAAATATTACTATATTGTAGTGAACGGCGAGACAGGGCTGCTGTGAGAAAGTCAGCTCGATCAGATGGTCGGATTTTTAAAAATATAATTTTTTGTAGAGAGTTTTATGTTTTGAAGACTCTTCTATATAATAAAAATTCAATTAAAACTCCATTTTAATTCCGATTCCAATTCCGTTTGAAAATTTATTTTTCAAATATAAAACCAACATTTTAAATTATGAAATTTATAAAATCCAAAATTTTATTTTCTCTAATTTCCAAAATTAATTGAAAAATTCCCATTTAAAAAATTTGGGTTGTTATAAAAATACTATACAATTGGGAGGTAGATCATTCCTACAGTGACCAATGGCCAAGTTGTTGAATGAGAGATGTGAACAAGTCATACTAAAAGCTCCAGAGTAGATCGAGAAAATTCAGCAATGGGCCGCCTCCACACTGGGATTTACCCCTAACATAGGATAAAACTCCTCATAGGGCGGGAAGACCTCGTCCAAGAAAAAACCAAAAACATGATCCTCGGGAACCAAAATTGTGTTTTCGCTATCAGCATGTTCCAGTCGATGGGTCAGTTGCGCCACAATGAGACATGACACAAGTTAAAGGCATAATAGTCTACATTGTACAAAACATGGTGAAAAGTGCGACTGTGTGATAATTGATTAAATTAAATTCGCAAGATTTCAATCAACCTTTATTTAATTCAGCCCCTAAACATGCATCTAAGGTACGTGTGTCAAACCATAAACAAATAAAGCATGTGACACAAAAATATGCTGAAACACAGATTTCGGGAAAAAAAAACCTTTCGGGTAAAAACCTTTATTTCACTATGAATCTATAAATCGCAACTTACAATTACATAGAGAAATATGCAATGGATCAACCCGCAGCCAACCCACAAAGACACGCAGTCTTGAACTCAGCAAGATAATACATGCAGCACCCTCCAAGGACTCGCAGCCCAATCTTCAGCAAAGAATCTTCATGCAGCAAGATCCTCAATGACACGCAGTCATACGGTGTAGAGACGCACTCCACAAAATATGAACAAAGGCAAAGATGTGTTCTTGAACACCAAAACAATTCACTAAAGCAATATGGAAGTTTTGTGAATTGTAAACAAAAGAGGATTAAACCCCTAAAATAAGAAGCCTAAAAAATACGGCTTTGGCAGTGTTTCTGTTATGAAAAACGTATGGACTTCTTAATGAAAACGTTACCATTTAATGAGTATTTATACAAAAATACACCGCCTCAAAATCCGATCTCGTTCGAACGAGAAGCATATGTCGCTCGAACGAAGGACGCGTGCCGTTCAAACGACATCGCTCTACTTCCAATCTCATTCGAACGAGATGCTGATCTCGCGCGAACGACCTGGGCATCAAAATCGAGGTCCGCTTCAAAACTTAGAAAAAATACTCATTCTCAATATTTGACGAAAAAGTCCCCTTCAACACTTAGAAAATATTTTGTAAAAATCTCCCAAAAGCTCTAAGTGAAAAGTAAAGGTATTTAAAACATAACCTTACCAAAGTTAACTTCGCGGAGTCTTGAATGATTAAGAACTTGAGTAATTCGGATCCGTCTTTGATGTAGATGTCTCTTGAATGATCTTCGACGGTGTAGCGGTATATGACATAATAAATTGATAACGGACCTATGAAAATATGTCCTTACTATAGCCTCAAAATTCTCAAGATAGGATGAAAATTTTGCACTTATGGTAAGGTCCATTTTGGAAATAGTAAGACACAAGACATGAAATAAGAAAGGGAAAGAAATGTGGATGGGTGAAGAAAACCTCACCACCTTACCCCTTTTTTATACTTGAAAATTTTGGGTAAAAACAAGGAACCTGGAAAATTCGAATGAAAGACTACCCCATCAAGTACTAGTAGCTGAAGAAAGTGCAATCAAAGTTTTGGGATGATTTGATTGGACTGACCTGCCCATAGGCAATACAAGGTGTCTAGCGATCATCACCCCTATTTTTTGAAAATTCCATCTTTCCTTTTTTGTCAAAACCAAAAACTTTTAAAAAATAGTCTTTATGTCAAAGAATTCTTGATTTTGTTCCCATATTTCTACTCATCAAAGTAAATTATCTCTTGAGTAAATCTAACCCTTTTTACAATCTCAACAAACAAAGTAAAAACTGCATGTAGCTTAAGTTCATTAAAAGCAAAGATATATAAATAAAAATCCCATTCATATATATATAATAATAAAGGAGTACGGAATTTTTGTCCAATCTAACTAGTGGTTCAGATTTAATCCTATAGGTTTTTGTATAAGCTAACTAAGGGTAAGATATAGACTCACATGTCAAGTGTAAATAGTTCCTCACGGCCTTTCCCACCGCATTCTCATGCACGATTTCAAATCCCTACCTCATATCCATTACCTCAAGCCTCTCAAATGTCTCATCCTGACGCTCTCTTACACGCCCACTAGAACATGGTCTGCAACTCATGTCTTTTCTCAGTTTGAAATGGGTTTCAAAACAGGTTTTTCAAACCCCTGCCTTATATCCCATGATTTTCTTATGGGTTTGAAGACCTTCACACGAATAGTTACAAGGCTTTATGCTACAAGTTGTTCCTCTAAAAAACCATCTTCACTTCATAAAGACGAGGTTCATTTTTTATTTCTTTCTTTTTAACTTTATTAATTGCTATATCACTATCTCTCCCCAAACCCTTTTTATTTTGGGGTTTATACTTTCTATTCTTTGGTATTTCTTCTATGAGATTGGAAATTTTGAGAATTTTTGTACTATTGTGGAAAATTTATTCATTGGTGAAGATTTAAAGCTTCTTTGGTGACAATTTGGGGTTGTTTTGAAGTCCTATAGCGGAAGAGGGTAATGGAGTGGTGATTTTTAATGGGCTATTTATGCGTTTCTAATTTTACGTAGGGAAGATCACAATTCACATACAGGTATATACGTTTTGATGTTGTCCCACAGTGGAAGAGGGTAGTGTAGTGTTGATGTCCCATAGTGGAAGAGGGTTGTTTTGATGTCCCATATTGGAAGAGGGTCATTTTTTCTGACTATTCTTTCGTATCTACGTTTCCAATTCCATTTTGTTTTCTGACCATCTCAGTTCACAAACAGGTATCTACGTTTTTAGGGGGGTGTTTTTTGGTTCTGATTATCTCAGCTCATAAACAGGTATCTATGTTTCTAATTCCATTTTAAAATGTTGCGTGGAAAATAAGATTTTAAAACCAAATTTTTTTTTCTATTCAATTTGATGAATAGATAAAACATGTATTCGATTTTACCATAACATGTTTTAGCCGTTGCTTCACTCCGTTCTCCCTCATAGTAGTTTGGCCCAAGTTAGAAAACCTATTTTCGTTGCTTTGCTGATGTCGGTGGAACTTAAAAAAACCATCTCATACCTTTCTTTTTCGATGAGCTCCACCAACACAAATGCCCCCGTTTACGAGCTCGACCATGTTAGATCTCTCTGCAACCTCTTTCGCATGTTTTTGGTTATAATTTTTCTTGTAACTCTAATATGGTTTTTTGTTTAATTTTGCAGATCTCCACTATTTTTGGTTTGTTCTAAATTTTGTACAGTTACTACATTTTTTTCAAGCCGAATACTTCATAATAGTTTTAAAACTCTCATTTGCACTTTTCGATCTTTTTTTTACAGATATTAATTGACATGGGCTTGGAAAAACTAGATAAGATATGTGTTCTCTTTGAGTTTCTAATTTGTGTATCCATGTGGAATTTTAATGGGTTTTTATTGTCTATATATTTGTACCAAAGAAGCACACGGTGGAAAAAACCGATGAAGCACTTTGTAGTTTGTTTCAACCCGGTGAAAAAAAACCCAGTAGAAACCCAGTAGTTTCTTTCTCCGATGCTTATAGTTTCAACAGGTATTTTTTTTCTATCTCCGGTAGTTTCAATTCATTCCAAATTCGTGAGGTAACTCTCTCTCCTCGATATTTTTTATTTTTATTTTTGAAATCATGTTTGAGAATATTTTTGTTTGAACTCTGTGTGTGTGAAAGTATTGTTTTCACATGTGCAGTTAAAAATGTATTTCTATACCCGTGGAGCTTACATGGTCATCTTGATTTGAAGATGTCTTCACTTATGGATTTATCCTATGTTTGGAGCACTGTGTCGCAAGTGTTGGTTTCTTCATTTTGGTTGTATTTTTAGGCCCTAAAAATATATAAACTATTTTTTTATATCTACTCATTTTGCATAATAATTTAAATATCTCATGTCATTCATTCAAGTTTAGATATTTGTTTATTCCTTTATGCGATTCATTGTTTGGAAGTGAGATAAATACAAGTTCCAATTTTTTTTATATTTTTATTATCACGCGTGTAATGATAAACCTAGATTAAGTTTTTGATTCTTTAATATTTATAATTATAGATGAATAGGAAAAAAAAGAACAAAACTCAATATGTATATGATTCCGTGTTTGGAAGTGAGATAGAGACATGTTTAATTTTTTAATATATATTTTATTATTATGAGTGTAATAATAAACATAGATTAATTTTTCAATATGCATCTCAGTATGTTAACATAAGACATATTTATCAAATATAATGTTTACTATTTTTTCAAAAGAAACTAAAAGTAAAGCATTGATAACCATGACTCTATCAACTCAGTAGAGTCGTCAGCTACTGTCTATCTGTGCTAGTATAAAATTAGGGACTCGAGGTGTCAGTTCAGACACGACAGTGAAAAAAAGTCGACATCTATTACATCTTATATTTTTCTTATTCATTGATTAGATAACATATATTGTACACATTGCGTGTATTGAAGTTTTTGATGAAATTGAAAAAGGTACAAAATAGTAAACATGGATGATTATGATTATAAATATAATTCAATTCGAGTAATGCTACACGCGCTAACTCTTAGTACCAATCCAGTACCAAATGTGCATTGAATGCATTGTATCGTAGTGGGATTCACACTTTGGTACAATGCATTTAAAACACTTTCGATACTAAATTGGTACTAACAGTAGGTGTATATATCTTTATTAAATTCAAAATACTTATTCAAGTCTCTGGTACAGTTTATGATGACGCTTTATTTTTATTTTTCTTAAATAAGATTTCAAAATATATTACAATATCCATTTTTTTATTCGATATTTTTTTAAGAGCATGTAAGATGCAATAGATAATACATTGGGTGATTTTTTTTCTATGGTGTAGATACATGCATTTCTACACCATTTTGAAGATTATTGTGATAAAATTTCTGATTTTTTTCATTTAAAAAAAGTACTATAAATCTACTGAGGTGGCTTTTGAAGAGAGCAAGGTGTCAATTACAGATGTGTCTTACTTTGAAAGTTCTTTTTTTTTATCGGTTTTTACACATTTTTGGTGATTATTATCATAAAAATTTCGATTTTTTTCACACATTTTTAAATTTTAAATTTATCATTATCATATTTACTCTTAATCCATACGAAGCTTAAGATTATATATTTTCTTTCATTTATACCTATTCAATAAAATGTTATGGGCTTGCTATGTATTTTTACCTATTATAACTATATGGTTTTAGTTGTAATTTTACAGTTTTTTAATAACAATTGAATTTGAAATGAGTGGTGGGTGTTTTAATCTTCCTATTTTGATCAGTCCTTTTAGAGATTTAGAATTCTGCCTTTGAATTGGCTTTAATATTTAAGACGTCTTTGTAGTTGATATTAATTGATTGATATTTTAGATAATTTTTTTTACTTTAAAATTACGAACTTTAACAACACAAAATATGCATAGAATTGTATGTAAAATGCTTACGAAGTCATTGTAAACATATGGAGTTATTCTTTTCTTAGTTTAAGTTTAACGAATTGTACTAAATCACATTTGTGAATTGTTACCAAAAAAGTAAAATAAAAAATGTGGTTGAATATATTGAGTGGTAGCAATGTTGTATGGTCATTACTTAACCCCAAGATATATCATAAACATGAGTGTATTGAATTCGAAATTATCATGGTGTCACGGTGATAATTTTGGAACTAATTTTAAAATTACTCATGCAACATTGTAGTTAAAGACCAACACTAAATTACCATCGTGCCAACGATAAATCTTAATTTCATTAATAGAAAAGTTAAATCATAAAATTTCACCTTTCTAAAGGAACTTGATGAAATTTTAGAATTTATTATTTGATTGTTTTTAGTCATTATCAAATGAATGTACTATATTTCGCAAGATACAAAAGTATATTAGTAAGAGTGACCAAAAGAATTTTTTATTTATGAAAATCTGTTAATACAAGAAAAGAATTCTTATCCCAATTTTTTTTATATATAACAATCTATTAAGACATGCAATGAATTTTTATTACACCTTGCCATCGGCCCGGGCACGCCCTAGTATATATATCCACTATAATATTTTTTTGAAAAAGAAAAACAACGGGACTCGACCCGACATCCCAAAACTCTCTCTCCCTTTAGGATCCCCTGTGTCACGACCCCGACCCAAATTAGTAGTAAGGAACGAGTGTCTTGACATGCCACCAAGGCAACATATATTCTGACTTAAATTATTTCCTTAAGTAAGTGCAACGAAAATACAATCACATGGTTATGAATTGTAAAAAACTGAAAGTAAAGGAATTACATCATTATAGCTTTCTAAAGGAAACATCATTTATTTTAAAAGTGACAACAAGTTACAACTCAAGACAAAATTTTAAGCTTACTACAAAAGAACCAAACATGCTCTAAATGATATAACAAACATAATAACAAAAAGAGCTCTAAAAGCTGAATCTTCAACACAATCCTTTTTCGTTCCCTCCGCGAACCTGTTTATTTCTTGAAAAATGGTTATTTATACAACATCAACTAAAAGCTGAATGAGATTTAATCTCCAGACATTCCAGGGTCTTTCAGAAAATTGACACCGATTCAATTTACAACATAAGGCATATACATATATGGACAGGAATATGCAGTAAAATATATAAAGTAAACTGACATTATATGTTTTCAGAATAAACAGTTCAGAACAGAAAAGATAAAACAATTGAACAATATGTCAATTATTCAATTTTATTTTGATGGTCATGTATGCTCTAATACCCAGAGAAACAGATGGTGTTACCGAATGTTTCCACCCGGCAACAACACAGACAAAAAATCATGATATCTGAAACAACGCATTATTTAGGGCACACCAACGATAAACCAGCTGGGAAGGTACTAACCAAATATTTCCACCCGG
Organism: Sambucus nigra; assembly: GCA_949130495.1. Taxonomy (NCBI): domain Eukaryota; kingdom Viridiplantae; phylum Streptophyta; class Magnoliopsida; order Dipsacales; family Adoxaceae; genus Sambucus; species Sambucus nigra. The sequence continues at coordinate 344,204,255 of OX422218.1, read as the reverse complement.
TAGTCAAGGCCAACATAGTAAGAGATTTTCCATAGGCCGAATTAATAATTTCAGAATTCAAATCAAATGTATATATCGAGACATATACATATATAATAAACGACGGAATCATCGGTACCAGATGTATTTTGAGAATAAAAGAATTTCACAAAATATATATAGTTTGCATAATATACAATCAAAATACACAAGGAATTTCATAGAGTACTCACCAAGAACAGAAATCTGAACTTACAGATACAGAGTCTTGGATCGCTCGTTAATCTTAAGACGAAACTTCGTCTTAAACTTCCTCATACTTTCTCTCACTGTTTCTTTTTTATATTTGGAATGGATTTCGTGTAAGAAATGATCCTAAGGCTTATATTTAGAGTTTCCCAAAGTTATTAAGGTATTGACATGTGTTCCGATGGCTAAGCGCTTATTTTGGTGAGTCGACGTTTAACGTGTCGCGCAACAGGACTATCTTGAAATCTTTATTCACCAAATGGCGACACATGTTTTATCTTCTTCTAAATGGATGACACGTGTTTTATCCTTATTTATATGGATGACATGTGTAAGGTGTGGTGGCAAGAATACAGCACAAGGTGGCAAGCACGAGGTGTTAAGTTATTAAGGGTATAAGGGTCATTTTACACATGAAGGGTATTTTAGTAATTTTACACCATACATTTTCAATATTTCTTAGAGGTCCTTGAAGATATTTTATTTACAAAATGGTCCTTTTTATATTTTCATTTTACTCCCTGAAACTTTCTTTATTTATAAATCAAGTCCCTAAAGTTTAATAAATTTATAATTTCTACCCCAAAACTTATCATTTAGCTTAGGATATGCCATAAGACTTTGATTTAATCAATTTTTTTTATGAAGAAGGAGGTTATTTCAAAGTGTTTAAGTCGGCCAAACCAATCTCACCTTCCAACCAATGAAAATATTACACATGGTGTGGTAATAAGACAAAATATGACTTAAAGGATGGACAAATTTGCCCTTATTTCGTAATTTCAGTATATCATCTTGCTCGGACCTCCGTTTAACACAACGTTTGTTATGTTACAAACCTAATTCATATATCTACAACTTTTAGTTTTTACCTCAAGTAAGTTGTTATATTATAATTGTCAAAACTAGTCTCTAATGTGAACATTCCTACCGAAAACTTTAAAATTTTATGTTTGTAACTAATTTGATATTTCATGATTTATGAAGGGGGATTAGACTAAACTAATAAATTAACATTATTCATTTCCCATATGAAATGATACAACATTTAAAACTATATATGAACATATAAAAGTGGGGTCATTACATCCTACCCTCCTTATAAAAAATTTGGTCCCCAAACTTTACTTGAATTGATTTTAAAACAGGTATGGATAGCGCTCCTTTATTTCATCTTCCCATTCCCATGTTGCTTCTTCAACTGTATAATTACGCCATAATACTTTGACCAGTGGAATTACCTTGGTTCGTAATATTTGATCTTTATGGACCAAAATTTTTACTAGATGCTCAATGTATGACAAATATTCTCTAATTTGAAGAGGTTCGCGACTTAGGATATGCGTTGGATCTGGGGCGTATTTCTTCATCATTGACACATGAAACACATTATTCATAGTAGAGAGTTCAGGAGGTAAGGTTATTCTATACGCAACATCTCTTATCCTTTCAAGGATTTTAAAAGGTCTTATGTATCTTGGACTTAACTTCCCTTTCTACCCAAATCGGATTACTCCCTTTGCTGGTGATACTTGTAAGAACACATAATCTCCTCTTTAGAATTCTAACTCTCTTTGACGATTGTCAACATAAATCTTTTGACGACTTTGAGTGATTCGAAGTCGATCTTGTATCAATTTCACTTTCTCTGCTATGATCTGGATCAATTTTGGTCCTAATAATTTTCTTTCTCCAACTTCTACCCAATATGTAGGGGAATGACACCTTCTTCCATAGAGTGCCTCATATGGAGCCATTTGAATACTTGCTTGATAAATATTAATATATGCAAATTCTGCTAATGATAAATGATCATCTCAATTCCCCTTCAGATCAAGTACACATGCCCTAAGCATAACCTCTAAGGTTTGAATAGTTCACGTAGATTTTCCATCTATTTGAGGATGAAAAGCGGTGCTGAAATTCAATTGTGTTCTCATGGATGATTGTAGGCTTTTCCAAAAGTGAGACACAAATCTAGGGTCGCGATAAAAAATAATTGACACTAGGGTTCCATGAAGCCTAATAATTTCCCGCACATATAACTTGGCTAAATTTTCTAAGAATGGGTAATCTTAATGGCAAGAAAATGAGCAGATTTAGTTAACCTATCAATAATTACCCAAATAGAATCATTTCCATTTGAACTCCTCGATAAACCTGTCACAAAATCCATAGTAATATGTTCCCATTTCCACTCAGGGATAGGTAGGAGTTATAGTAATCCTAATGGCTTCTGATGTTCAGCTTTGACTTGTTGACAAACCAAACACTGAGATAGAGATTCCGCTATCTCCCTTTTCATGTTATTACACCAAAATACTTCTCGAAGATCCCTATACATCTTTGTACATACGGGATGAAATGTGAATCTCGAGTAATGACTTTTCTCCAAAATTTGCCTCTTGAGTTAGGCATCAACTGGAACACACACTCTATTTCCAAATCTCAATATATCATCTCGTATAACAAATTCAATCCTCTTCCCTTCAATAACTTCTTCTCTAATATTCTTCAGTTGTGGGTCATTTACTTGTGCAATTTTGATACTTTCCATCAACATGGGTTGTACTTGTAAATTTGCAATTGTTCCTCCTTTACTATAAATACATACATCTATTTCCATACTTCTCAAATCCTTTAAAAGTTCTTCCTAGCTTGTAATAAGACACGCTAAATTTGGTGTAGACTTCCTACTTAAAGGATCAGCTACTATATTAACTTTCCCCGGGTGATAATGAATATTCAAATCATAATCCTTCATTAATTATAACCACCTCCTTTGTCTCATGTTCAATTCTTTTTGGGTAAAAATATATTTCAAACTCTTATGATCGGTATAAATCTCACAAGTCTCACCATACAAATAATGTCTCCAAATCTTAAGAGAAAAAATTACAGCTACTAATTCTAGGTCATGGGTTGGATAATTTTTCTCATGTGGTTTTAACTATCTCGGGTCATAAGCTACTAATTTTCCATTTTGCATTAGCACACATCCCAAATCATTTTTAGAAGCATCACTATAAATCACAAATCCCCCTGTCCTAGAAGGAATAGTTAAAATTGGGGCAGTTACTAATCGATTCTAAAGTTCTTGAAAACTATTCTCAACTTCATCAGACCATTCATATTTCACCTTCTTTTGGGTTAACCTAGATAGAGGTATGGCGATGCTAGAAAATCCTTCAACAAATCTTCGATAATATCCTGTTAATCCAAGAAAACTACGAATCTACGTCACATTAGTTGATCTAGTCCAATCCAGTATATCTTTGATATTTTGAGGGTCAACCAACACTCCCTCCTTAGAAATGACATGTCCTAGAAAAGAGACGCTAGGTAACCAAAACTCACACTTCTTTAATTTCGCATATAATTTCTCCTTCCTAAGAATTTGTAACACCGTCTCTAAATACTTTTGGAATAAATAAGGATGTCATCAATGAAAATAACCACACACTGATCCAAATACTTCATAAACACCCTATTCATCATATCCATAAAAGCGACTGGTTCGTTAGTTAGTCCAAATGGCATCACAAGAAATTCATAGTGACCATAGTTAGTACGAAAAGCTGATTTTGAAATATCATCTTCCTTAATCTTCAATTGATGATAGCCTGACCTAAGGTCAATCTTTGAAAATACTTGTGCACCTTGAAGTTGGTCAAACAAATCATCTATACGAGGTAAGGGGTATTTATTCGTAATGGTCGCCTTATTTAGTTCACGATAATCTATATATAACATCATCGTCCCATCCTTCTTTTTAACAAATAACACTGAAACATCCCAAGAGGATACACTTGGTCTAATAAAATCCTTGTCTAACAGATCTTGTAATTGAACTTTTAATTCCCTTAATTCTAAAGGTTCCATACGATAAGGTGGTTTCAAGATTGGTATAGTTCTATGAATAAGGTCAATCATAAATTCTATTTCTCTACTAGGAGGAAGACTGGGTAAATCATCAGGAAAAATATCTGGAAAATGTTTAGCTATAGGAATATCTTCTAAAGTAGTCTCTTTTGTCTGCAAATCAATGACACTTATAAGGAATCCTTGACATCCCTTCTTAAGAAAACTACAAGCTTGCATTTCAAAGATAATACGAATGGGAGATAGGATGCATGTTCCTTCAAAACTGAATTCTGGTTGGTTAGGTATTTGGAATGTATCTGTCTTCTCAAAACAATCTACCTTATCATGATATGATGCTAACCAATCCATCCCCCAAATGACTTCAAAGTCTTTTATGTCTAAAACTATCAAATCTCTAACACTTTATGACTACTAACATCTATAGGGCAAGACTTATATACTAATGTTCCCATCAATAACTCACCCAAAGGAGTAGAAACGTTCATGTTATGATTCAAGGGTTAGGGCTTATTAGGAAATCGATTAACAAAACACACAGAAACAAATGAATGGGTAGAGCCAGGATTTATTAAAACTTGAAAAGGTTGTGCACATATAGAAAGTGTACCTGACACTACTGCATTAGAAGCTTGGGTATCAGAAAGTGCAAAAATCTACCTTATCTGCCTTGGTCCTTCTTTTCACCTAAAGGTATATAGGAATAATTGCTGGGGTTGGGCAGTCTTTTATCTGATGTCCCTTCTGTCCACATTTAAAACAATCTCCCTTATCCTTGTAACAAGGCCGTCCTCCATGCATCTTCCCACATTGCTGACATATCTTATTATTAAACTGTTTGTTATCACTAGCTCCCCCAATATTGGATGTAATCCTAAAATTATTTCTATTATTTGGGTTCTTCCCTATTTGTTCCCCAAACTTCCTCTTACCATCTCTAATTCAATTGTACTCCTCGCCATCCCTTTCGGCTATCGTAGCCCTAGCCATAATGTCACTATACAATGTCAACTTCAGGATGGAAATTCTACTACGAATACTCAACCTTAACCTACGTTCAAACTTTTTGGCTTTTAACACATCAGTTATCACAACATAAGGTGCAAAATGGGATAACTCAGTAAACTTTGCCTCGTATCGACTAACCATCATATTCCCCTACACTAGACTCATGAACTCAGCTGCCATTTCATCCTTCACAGTTTCAGGGAAATATTTCTCATAAAAGATCACCAAGAAGTCATTCCAACCTATACAAGTATTTCTCTCCTCATGTATTCTCTTAGTCATTCCCCACCAATGTTAGGCTTCACCTTCTAACATAAATGTTGCAAATGAAACCCTCTATTCATCGATACACTTAAGAACAACGAGCATCTTTTCCATTTGCATTACCCAACTTTCTACTTCTGTGGGGTTAGGAGTAACTTTAAAACAAGGCGGGTTCAACTTCTTGAAATGCTCAATGGTACAGCTAGTTATTTCCAGATTCCTTGGTACTCCATTATTCACCTGATGCTTCATAATCTTTGCTAAACTGTCAATCGCCTTGTATGCACCTTCCAGTCCTTCCATACTTGAACCACTTGTTCTCGCAGTTGAACTTGGCTTGGTCATTTTCTATAGTCATGGCCAAACATAAGACGTATTATACTAACTCAAGATTTTAAATTATAAGAACAATTACATATAAACAATTATATATAGACTGTAAGATATGGAGTGTTATCACATAAGTCGATATTTAATCCTATATCCTATGTATGGAGACTTAAAATCGATAACGTTCGAAATTTATGTTCAGTAGTCTATTCATAACCTATGCTCTGATACCACCTCTGTCAGGACCCCGACCCAAATTAGTAGTAGGTAACGAGTGTCTTGACATGCCACCAAGGCAACATATATTCTGACTTAAATTATTTCCTTAAGTGTAACGAAAATACAATCACATGGTTATGAATCGTAAAATACTGAAAGTAAAGGAATTACATCATTAGAGCTTTCTAAAGGAAACTTCATTTATTTTAAAAGTGCCAAAGAGTTACAACTCAAGACAAAATTTGAAACTTACTACAAAAGATCCAAACATGCTCTAAATGATATAACAAACATAATAACAAAAAGAGCTCTAAAAATTGAATCTTCAACACAATCCTTTTTTGTTCGCTTCGCGAACCTATTTATTTCCTGAAAAATGGTTATTTATACAACATCAGCTAAAAGCTTAATGAGATTTAATCTCCAGACATTCCAGGGTCTTTCAGAAAATAGACACCTATTCAATTTACAACATAAGGCATATACATATATGGACAGGAATTTGTAGTAAAATATATAAAGTAAATTGACAGCATATGCTTTCAGAATAAACAGTTCAGAACAGAACAGATAAAACAATTGAGCAATATGTCAATTATTTAATTTTATTTTAATGGCCATGTACGCTCTAATACGCAGATAAATAGATAGTGTTACCAAATGTTTCCACCCGCAACAGCACAGACAGAAAATCATAATATCTGAAACAATGGCTTATTTAGGGCACACCAGCGATAAACCAGCTGCGAAGGTACCACCCAAATATTTCCACCTGGTAGTCAAGGCCAATATAGTAAGAGAGTTTCCATAGTCCGAATCAATAATTTTAGAATTCAAATCAGATGTATATATCGAGACATATACACATATAACAAACGACGGAATATTCGGTATCAGATGTATTTTGGGAATAAAAGAATTTAAAAAAATATATATAGTTTTCATAATATATAATCAAAATACACAATTAATTTCATAGATTACTCACCAAGAATAGAAATCCGAAGTTACAGATACACAGTCTTGGATCGCTCGTTAATCTTAAGACGAAACCTCTTCTTAAATTTCCTCAGACTTTCTCTCACTGTTTCTTTTTTATATTTGTAATGGATTTTGTGTAATAAATGATCCTAAGACTTCTATTTAGAGTTTCCCAAAGTTATTAGGGTATTGACATGTGTCCCGATGACTAAGCGCTTATTTTAGTGAGTCGACGTTTAACGTGTCGCGCAACGGGACTATCTTGAAATCTTTATTCACCAAACGGCGACACATGTTTTATCTTCTTCTAAATGGATGACATGTGTTTTATCCTTATTTATATGGATGACACGTGTAAGGTGTGGTGGCAAGAATACAGCACGAGGTGTTAAGTTATTAAGGGTATAAGGGTCATTTTACACATGAAGGGTATTTTAGTAATTTTACACCATACATTTTCAATATTTCTTAGAGGTCCTTGAAGATATTTTATTTAAAAAATGGTCCTTTTTATATTTTCATTTTAGTCCCTGAAACTTTCTTTATTTAAAAATCAAGTCCCTAAAGTTTCATAAATTTATAATTTCTACCCCAAAACTTATCATTTAGCTTAGGAAATGCCATAAGACTTTGATTTAATCAATTTTTTTTATGAAGAAGGAGGTTATTTAAAAGTGTTTAAGTCGTCCAAAAGATCTTCCCTTTCCGACCAATGAAAATATTACACATGGTGTGGTAATGAGACAAAATATGACTTAAAGGATGGACAGATTTGCTCCTATTTCATAATTTCGGTATATCTTCTTGCTCGGACCTCCGTTTAACACACTGTTTGTTATGTTACAAACCTAATTCATATATCTACAAATTTTAGTTTTTACCTCAAGTCAGTTGTTATATTATAATGGTCAAAACCAAGGTTCTAAAAAACGCGGGGCGTGATCGAGGCGTGGAGGCTAAGCCTTAAAAGCCTAGGCGGGCCTTAGGCGTAAAAAGACGTGAAAAGGCGTTTAGGCCTTCTTAATATATTTTAATATTTTTAACGATAATAAGGCTATTAAAATACTAAAATTGTACATATCATAAAAATATGTCTGAATATATTCAAATTAAAATACTATTTGATTATTTTGGATGAGATAATGATCCGGTTTGTAAAAAAATTATTTAAAAGGCGATATCGTTTCACTAAAACATTATTATTTTTAAAAAAAAGTGCGCCTTAGTTTTACCAAGAATAAGGCGTAAAAAACTTAAGGCGGGGCGTTTCTCCCAAGCCTCAAGACTAGGCGGGTTTTTTAGAACAATGGTCAAAACTGGTCTCTAATGTAAACATTCCTACCGAAAACTTTAAAATTTAATGATTGTAACTAATTTGATATTTCATGATTTACGAAGGGAGGATTAGACTAAAATAATAAATTAACATTATTCATATCCCATATGAAATAATACAACATTTAAAACTATATATGAACAAATAAAAGTGGGGTCATTACACCCTGTCCCTCCAACGCGCGCATTTCCCCTGATGACGAGTTGAGGAGTTTCTGCTACCTGATCCAGATCCCTCCTCAAAAGAAACAGACGACACAAAACATGAAGGAACTAGTGTCGAATCCCAAATAGAAGCCGTCATAGAAGAAACCCAGTCTTGGATGTCCCTTAGCCAGGTAGTCGACACCCGGACATGCTGTAAGAAAAATAAAAAGGCAAAAAAGTCAGTCTAAAGCAAAAGAGAAATCATAAAGACAAAGGAAAAAGAGATGAAAAGATATACCTATGGTTGAATGATGTCCTCCGTCAGCCCCAACACCGTTGGGTCCATCACATTCGGAAGATGTTGCATACTCAACAATTTCCCTCCAGCCAGTCAAATATTATAGGAAGCACGAGAAAGCTGGAGAACTGGACCCTCCGACGTGGCTGACATCGACGCACTAGCAGTGTTGTGGACATACCCGCCAGTCGACTCGTACCCCTGCCTAAATTCGTAGGAGGTGAAGGAATATTCACCACTTCATAGATGCAGGAAGGCATCAGTCCTCTCATTATGAAGTTAAGGTAATCATAAGTCGCCACTGTCTTCGTATATGACTATCAGGGCTCGCCAACCATCGCCACTGTCCTGGCCTCCTCTGACTTCTCTCGAACCACCATATATGTCCCGGGATCATCGCCAGTGGAACCTCCACCTCTTCCTAAAAAATCTACCAGAATACTCTCTCTCCCAGATATCAGAAGTAGCCAAACTTATGTGCCAGCAGCCGACGCATATATGCATTCCAAGATAAAGTCAATACTTTCATAAGAAAAGAGAACCCCAAAGAAAAGGATTCAAAAGAGGAAAGAAGAAATAACCTGGTCGCTCGTCAGGACATTCAAGACCTGACATACTACCGACAAGCAGAGAGAATGCTTCGTTTGTTAGTTAGAATTCCGCCACAAGTATATCCAAAAGAAGTTCCCCACCGACTCATCATGCAAACACATCAAATGTCCATTGAACCCGATCATATCGTAGAACCACATCTTTAAAAGGACAATAGTCAGCAATAAAAATAAATCACAAAGGAAATGCAAGAAAATACAAAAAGAAAATTACCTCCAGAAGATACGTGGCTCCAGTAAAATTCTGTCGAAAACACTGGTTGAAAGCATCAAAACAAGAATAAAGGTTCTCTAAAGTCAGTCTCCCCTAGTCAAAGAGAGGGATATTCGAAAATACCCTCAAGTATGGAAAAAATCATAAGGGGACAATGTCGCCACTCGATGCCACCAAAAACCACCCAACAATGGAAGAATAAAAAAATGGGCCATCGAAAGGCTCTCCCACACATCCCTAAATCTCATCGTCCCTCGGGAGAGGAAGCTCGTAGCAGTAATGTCAGTCTGTCAAAACAGAAGAGAAACCTTTTATCAAAATTTAAAGATACAAGAAAATGAAAAAAATAATGCCAAAAATCATGAGGTATTTACATAACCACTAGGGTTCATCACCCTAGATGATCGATGGTGAGACGAATCATGCAGAAGAGTCCAATCATTGGCAAAAGGTTCAAGCAAGTCGAAAGTGATCTCGTTGTCCATCGTTAAGGGAACCCTAGCCGCGACTACAGATTCGCCTAATCGTCAACGCCCATCCACGCCATGTGGGTCTCACTACTTGAGAAATACGCCATTTTCTGGTCTCGAATGAGGAAAGAATGCAGAAGAAGATTGTAGAAAAGAGAAACTGAAGATAAGAAAGCTAGAAGCTGTGAAAAATGAAGAGATTTCGCCTATTTTTAGGAGATTAAGGGGTATGCCGATCAGTAGTCCCTTAACGCCCACCGATCGACACTGTCCCTTCCCATTCCTAAGCTAACTCAAAAGACCATGCCACTATCGGTTGGTAACCCCTACAACATGCCAGTGGCACCCCCCTAAAATTTTGTAAAAAAATTCCAAAAATGATAGAAAATTCCAAAATTTTCCCTAAAAATTCCTAAAATTTCAAAAATAATTCTTGGATCATTTCTTCACCAAGAAAGTCACTTTTCAAGATCACAAAACCCCATCCGGATTAATACCACATTTTATCCTTAGCTTAAACCCTAAAAATTAGCACACCGACAAATCCCACTACAATTCCTCAACGAAATCTAAAAAAAAATCGTACTTAGCATTAGTCAAATGCTTCCTCAGTAGAGCTACATGGTTCCCTAGAAAGAATTCCCAAACTTAACTCTTTCTCAAACAAAATTCAATTTTCCCAAGCAAAGCTAGAAACCCTAATCGTACATCTCTCCCCATCATCATGTTCCTCAGCCGAATCCTAAAACCTCAAGTTATCAACTGTTGCCCCAAGTGGAATTTCTAGGATAATATTTTTAGCTCTTCCCAAAATACATAAACCCTAGATAGATCTCTTCCCAAATATAGTCTCAAAAAAGGTAAATTTAGATTCCACCCTCAGAATTGGTCGCGCATACTTAAGGTCATTAAAATTGATCTCGAGCCTCATAATTAGTCGCTCCTACTTAAGGTCCTCAGAATTAACCTCGACCCTCAGAATTGATCGCACCCACTTAATGTCCTTAGAATTGACCTCAAACCTCAAAATTTGTCTCTCCCACTTAAGGTCCTCATAATTGACCTCGACCCTTAAAATTGGTCCTGACCCTAAAAATTGGTCACTCTTACTTAAGGTCCTCAGAATTAACCTCGACCTTTAGAATTGGTCATTCCCACTTAACATCCTCATAATTGACCTCGACCCTCAGAATTTGTAGCTCTTACTTAAGGTCCTCAGATTTGACCTCGACCGTCAAAATTGGTCGCTCCCAACTTATGGTCCTCAAAATTGAGATCGACCCTCAGAATTGATCTCTTCCACCTTAAGTCCTCATAATTAACCTCGTCCCTCATAATCATCCATCCCCAGCATTACCTTAGGTTCTCAGAATTGACCTCGACCCTTTGAGTCGGTCATCTCATGCCTTTTAGTCCGTATAATTGACCTCTTTTATAAAAACATCATGTGTTATCTATTCAGTGTATTTCACTTGTTCCAAGTTCACCTTTCGAGGATCTCTATATAAACCACATTCTAGGACCCCTCCTAAGTCTCTCCTAAGTACCCTATCACCTCCCAAATTCACTATAAACCCTAGGTCATACTCCGAATACAGATCTAGAGGCCATTAGGCGTTCCCAAGCCCCGTTTCACTCTGGTCAACTCCATCGTCAGAGCAAAAGTATAATGAATCTTCGAAGTACTCTGAATACCCTTTCCAATGGTCCACCCCATGCACAAAACAGCATAACGGTTTGGAAAAACATACTATTTTACTACTAAAAATCGAGAGGCCACCAAACACTCTCGATCCCCGATATGGCCCCATTCAACTTCACCGTTAGAGTGAAAGCTCAATGGATCCTCGAAGGGTACTAAAACCCCAATCCAACGGTCACCCCGTTCACAAAATGACATAATCATTCGAACGAACGAACTATTTTCTCCCAAAAATGATCCAGAGGCCACTGGACGCTCCAGGATCCATTTGACCAAGGTCAACTCTTTCGATCGAACGAGATTGAATGAATCTTTGAAGGGAACTAAATACACTTCACAAAGGTCTAATCCCTACACAAATTAGCATTATGGTATGGATGAACGATCCGTTTTACTCCGAAAGGTCACTGGGTGCTTTCGGGCTTCGTTTGACCAAAGTCAAATCTCCGAACCGAGCGAAGCTCTTTGGAACATTGAAGTACCTAGCATAACCTTTCCAAAGATACTCGATGTGACTTATTCGTACTTACAATTTGGATGAATGATTCATCATCGTCTGATGATCTTCCATCCAAAGGATCGATGGGCATTTTCGAGTCCCGTTTGGCCCAAAGTCAAATCTCAATCAAGAAGATTCTTAAGGGTCACTGAATTACCTTTCTAATAGCATGCCCCATGCCGATTTGGACTTATGAATTTCATTTTACAACCTTTTTTTCAAACATTTTTTATGAAACAGCCAATTAGTAGGTCCATTTCCCTTCCTATTGGTAGTGTGTCTTGGGTTTCCTACCAATAGGCAAGAAAAACAGTATGCCGATCGGTAGTCCCCCACCCTCTATAAGGAGAGCATGACCTAACTTCAAAAGGCACCCCAAATCCATCAATATCAGTGATCTCAGCAACATTCTTCTACCACCAACAAAGTTTTCTTATGTGAAATTCATTTTAACCTTTCATTCCCATAATCTCATACCTAATTTAGTAAAAATCCCATTCTCTCTTATCCTTCATTCATCCCAACTTGAAAGGAAGGTCCTCAAGGATCTAGGTAAAGCTTCAAGTCTCCAAAGAAGGTCCAAACATCCATCCCTCTTTAAATTCATTTATTTTTGCATTAGTCATATAAATTCTCAATTTAGCTTTTACTTTAGATTATACACATTAATATTTCATCCTTTATTAGTTATATTGCATATAATTTATTTTCTATAAAAAATCCAAAACCAATAAAAGAGTGTTACACCCATAAATTCCGATGGGATTCTTCATCACATTTTCCCAAAACTAAAAATGTTTTTTTTACACACACATATAATAAACTCCCGTTAGAATTTATGGGATAAAACCTTACCCTTGTGCCATATGCGAACTAGGTGGACTTTTATGCCTTTATAGGATATGTAGGAATTTAGGGCTAAAACCCTAGACTCGAGTCCTATTTTCATATTTTCATCTTTTTTTCTTTCCATTTTTCATATATATCATACTTGTGATTCATACTTGTGTCTTATCTAACACATATTATCGTTTCATCATAACGATATATATCTCAATAAGAGAACACATCATATTTTCTAATAATTATTTTGGGAACATTCCTATGTATGACCTCGCTCCGTCTTTTCCATGATGCGATTCGAGCGATTTTGATCTCCATTTATATATACACGCACATACACTTTATGGAGAAATTAAGGAAATTAGTAACAAAAGCCCGTGAGAGATCGAAAGGGCGGGATGGGTGCCGAACACCTTCCCATTTCTTAACTTTACCCCCGAACTTCTGATCTAATTGGTTTTACAAGCATCAATTTGTCTTTGATTCCGCTCCCTCAAGGTGGCGACATGTTATTTTGCCTATTTTGTGCAAAATAGGTTGGCGACTCTATCTCTTTACATCACCCCAAAAATGACGATGACCGAAGCACCCCATGATGTAGCAAGGGGCGCGGTACCTTTATCTCTCGCTTTTTCCCACCCCGAAAGTGCCGCGGGTAAGAGAGGGAGGAAGATCTTCGTGGATGGACATGGTACCGATTACAAGATGTAGCCCTGTATGATACCTACTACCCTTAAAATGATAATGGAGACCAGTGTGGCCGTCACGTGAGTTCGACTGGGTAGAACTTGGAAGAAATCTTAGTGATAATCTCGTGTAGTTAATGATACAATATGGGGAATGTCTCTCTTGAATGGATTATTGCCTACCGGAATTTAGGATTTTGATCATGATATGATAAGGCGAATAATAGCCTAGGTGTAGTAGATTGGTGATATTGTCACCGGTAAATGGACTAGGTAAGTGTGAACAAGTGCATTAGGCATTTTCTAATGGGATTGTTTCATGTGTGTGCCAAGGAGGGAAGGGAAGGGCCTTACCCCCAAGGAGGGAAGGTTATCGTTGACTTTATAAAGAACGATAGGTTCGTGTTTCTTCCATCTTGTGAGAACGAATGATTGCGATTCAATTTGTCACGACTGGTAACTCAAGCTAGGGTATGTGGCTAGGTTAGTATCCAGTGAGAACATCTGGGATGAGTGATAAGACTTCAAGAATATGGAATAGGTTCAGTTTCATAAATCATAGTCTGATGCGTACGGATGAGATTCTGTCAAAATGTTTGTGTGTTCCTTCTGGCTCTCGTGTGTCCCTTTAGGTTTTGGTAATCGAGGTTCCATAATCTTACGTATGTGGTAGCTCGAATTGGTACCGTGTCATGGTACGATACGATTGGGCTGGTAGAGTGTGGTGGACCAGGTATGGTCAATGCAACTCAATAACTGGCTGCATCCTATCTGAGGTATTCTTACCATTTTATAAAATTTAGTTTACGGGTGGCTGCGCTATCAGCCACATGGTTTTCTCGTAGTATTTTCTTTCCTTAGTATTAGTAACCTTTCGACTGGTCAGCATGGCAGTCTATGGATTGTAACGACTGGGATGATGACTTCAGGATATTGTATAGTGTTTGAAATCGATGAAACTTAGCATACAATGTTTCTTTGCAGTGACAAGTGGATTATAGTGAGGCTCAAGTGAGTGTTCAAGCGTGAGATGCCTAGAGTAGCATTAGGATTATATGAATGATGGAGTGCTCAAGGGTGAGATGCCTAGAGTAGCATTAGGGTTATCTCAATGATGCAGCAGAAGGTGTCATCCAAATGCTGGATGATGGTTTGGTGGGTGTATTACTTCTCGGAATGAGAAATTAGCATTGTATGGCCAATGACAAGATCATGCAAGTTGTGTCATAAACAAGAGGATCAATATTAATAGAAAAATAACTGAAATATATTACAAACTTTTATTACAAACAGAAATTAAAACAAACTTAAAAGCTTACAAACGAAATAAGAGTCCACTAGAATAAGGTCAGAAAATCCACAATCTTATTACAAATTTAGAGAGAGAGAGAGAGAGAGAGAGAGGTGATAAATGAGGAAGCGGAGTCCTCAATTTAAACAAAAAGAAAGGAATAAAAAATTCCTAAGATAATGACGCTTGGGTCCCTCCATATTCGAGGCTGGCAAAGTCTCTTGTCCTGAGGCGTCGGCTGCTGCGTCAATGGGTCCTACCGGTGGGTCCTTCCATAATCGTCGTGTTGCCGAGATGGAGACAGTTTTGTCTATATGCATCAACGAGCATCTTTTTGGGGCCAGGTGGGCCAGTTGTGGGACAGCTATCTCAAGTCATCTAGGCCACTTTCGGGTCTGGTTTAGGAAAGGATCCGTCCAACCTTTGAGTTAGAAAATCCGAACTCACTGAGTTGAAGAATGCCTCCATTGTTGGCTCGAAGGGAAAATTGGTGTCGAACATGTCATCGATAAACTCATCGTCTTCTGAGTTTTGGGATTCTCCGACAAGATAGAAGAAAGGATTGTCATTCTTGACTGAATCCATAGATGTATCATCATCAGAGGGTTGAGGAATAGGTTTTGTATCATCAACAAAGGGGTTAGATTTTTCTCCGGGATAATTAAAAGCCGATCTGAATTGGCTTTTAGTGTAATCCATTACCTTCTGCAGTAGCTCCTGCTTCATCGCTTTGGGGAATTGCTTCTTTAATGAAAATTTCAAATCCTCAATTAGATTGGCTCCTAGCATCATTTTCTCAGCTGGAGGGGGTGAATCTTCCACCATGGATATGTAATGATTTAGACTATCTTTTATTATAGCAATGGTAGTATTAATATCAATACCACTCCACCATCGATAATAAAAGATTCTTTCAAGTAGAGGAACATTAATATGGTTAACTCTACAATGAAGGTCCCATCTGGAGATCCATGGAATACTGATTTTGGTAAAAAAAATAGTAGGGTATTAAGACCTATTGGGATTTTCTTTTTCCCTCTTAGTTTCGGATGAAATTGAGTCCAAGGTAGAAAAACTTTTCCTTGGCAATTTAATTAGGGAACATATCAATTCCTGGGCCAAATTTGTCCCACCAATTGATAACCCATCCCGGGTAACTATCTTTTAAAGAATTTGGGCCCAATTTAAAAAACCAAGTGTGTTTGTGCTCAGCATTTTGATAGTAAAATGCAATAATTATAAGTTCCAGTTTGCGAACTAAATTTTTGCGCTTTTAAAGGATGAATTCCACATTCTCGGGGAGAGATAAACTTCTTCAAAACCGCTTTGCTATAAGCAATAGGAGATTTGAAATTGTTCTGGAGTTTATTACTATATTAAACACCACAGATTCAGTTTCCTCGAGAATAGTCTCGTATATCGTCCGGTATTTACCTTCCTGCACATCATAATTATGTGTGTCAAGGTAAAGGGACTTAACTTCCCAGGGAGAAGACATCTTCTTATCGTCCTCATCGTTGAGGATTATCATTAATTTCGAAGTCCTTTGATTAGGAATGAAATCATGCTTGATGGTTTCCAAGACCTCTTTAGCAGATTTATTTTTGCTAAAAGGGTTAGAAGGGGAACTCAATTTTCCCCTGTTCTGCGCACTCTGGCGAAGAAATTCCAAGTAATCCCGCATCGAAGGATATTGATCTTCATTGATCACCATCTTCTTTATTCCAGGTCTTTGGTGCGATTGCCCACGACCTCTGCCACACCCTCTAGAGGGGCCACTCATTGATTCTGCAAAAAATCCCTAGTTAGAAAATCAGGAAGAGAATTATTTTCACCTTTGATATGTTCAATATCAAAATCGAACGAGGATAAATTTTCTTGCCATCTAGAAAAAATCTGTTTTGAAATAATATTTTCAACATCTTTTTGCAAAATCTATTTTACACCACTACAATCAATACATTGTAAAAACTTCTGATTTGTAATGCATTTAACGATCGAAAGAATTTATTTTTTAATGGTAGAGTAATTTTTCTAGGCATCTTTCCAAGATCCAGAAGTAAAACGAACTAGTGCTTCTTTTTTAGTTAAAGAATTAATTTGTTTTAAAATTCCACCATAACCTATATTCGAGGCGTCAGTTTCAACAATTTTTGAAAATGAAGGATTAACTAAAGCTAGGCAAGGTAATTGCTTGACTTTTAGTTTAATTTTCTGAATAGCTTTAGTGTGCTCTAAAGTCCAAGGAGTAGGGTTCTTCTTCAACCTAGTGTAAAGGATTGCACTGTCTTGTGCAATGTTTCTATAATAATCACCAATATAATTGAGACTACCAAGAAATCGTTGGAGCTGAGTTTTTTCCTTTAACTTGTCAGGGAATTTAGAAGCAAATTTAATACTTCTATCAATAAGGAGTATTTTCCCTTCTCCAATATTATGCCCTAAAAATCTAACAAATCATCTTCATCTCAAACTCTTCATATCTCTTTTGGCAATCCAACTCTCACTCTCCCAGAATCATTTCTTTTTTCTCTCCATTTTCTCCCTCATCTTAAATATTAACCGATCGAACTCTAATGGGGATTTAAATGACCAAATCTTTTCTCCAAAGATACCATGTTATGCTTTAACATCATCTTAAAAAAACCTAGCCCACATAGTTAGAGCGTCATCGGTAACGAAGGGTATTACATTGAAGAAGGCCAAAAGGGATTCTTTTATGGTCTTTTTATTGATTGGAAATCCCACGGGGGCGTATTTGGTGAACTTGACCAATTTTTATTGGTGACGAAACAGGCTAGCGCTTTGACGTTACAGGTGCTGGGAAATGCTAAGGCGACAGCGACGGTGGTAGTGTCGGTTTTGATATTTAGGAAGTCAGTGAGGACAATGGGGATAACGGGGTTGCGGTGTAAGAGATGGAGGTTGTACTTTACAGTGAGGCTAAAAAGAGGTATAAAGTTACAACTCATTGACAGGAGACTATGAGATAATTCACGGGTCTGGGCCTCTTCTTTTGTTTTTGTTACTTTTTATTTGGACTTACATTAAAGGTGCTGTTTGATTCGCGGTAATATTTTGGATGAATTGTGATTAATAGAAAATCTTTTACATGGATTTTATATCATTTCGTTTTGTTTTGTTAATCAATAAATTTCTATTGGAAATTAATATTTTGTGTTCAGCTCATGCATGGAAAATGATATGGGATTGTACAATATATATATATGGAAAGGATTTGAGTACCCCGAATGAAGATCATTTTTTCAAAATATTAAAAAAAATTATTTTTGGGCTGATTTTTTTTTAATGATTTTTAAACATTTCAATAGGACCATAAAAAATAATTAGCTCAAAATAATTTTATTTTTGCTATTTTAAAAAAATCAGTCAAACTTTGTCAGTTTTTAAGTTGTTAAAAACTGACAAAGTTTGATCGATTTTTTTTTAATATTAAAAAAATTTATTTTGACCTAATTTTTTTTATGTGGCCCTACTGAAATGTTTAAAAACTATATAAAAAAAATTAGCTCAAAATTATTTCTTTTACTATTTTATCAAAATTGGTCTGCGCCAGCGGTATGTAAACAGAGGTCCTCATGAGATCCGCTCTCTCTCTCTCTCTCTATATATATATATATATATATATATATATATATATATATATATATATATATATATACTAGAGGGTACCCGTGCCGATGGCACGGTGATAAATTTGTTTCCATGGTATTTTGTACCTGTGCTGACGACACGACAGTAAATTTGTTCCCGTTATTTTGTGTTTTAAATGTATATGCCCGTGAATGAAGGTACGGTAAATTTTTTTCAAGATACTTAATCGCAAAACGGCAAAAAAATTCAAAGTATGTAATTGCAAAATGACAAAAAAAATTCAAAGTACACAATTGCAAAATGACAAAAATTTTCGTTCCCTAACAAAACATGCTACAGTCTAAAGTATTGAATATGTAAACAATTTACGTTAATGTTTTACAACACGTGAAACGGCGAAAATTTCAAAAATACATAATTGTGAAACGAAGAAAAATTTCAAAATACGTAATAGTAAAATGACAAAAATATCGTTCCCCAACAAAACGAAGTGTAATTTTAAAAAAATTGGCCATAATTTCCCTTGTTTATAGGACCATCTACCATGGTTAACAAATAACAAACTGTCCAACACCATTCAAATAATCTAAATTTATAAAACAAAGTCGCATATAACATGAAATATATAATATTCATCAACTGAATTCACACTGCCTCTAATAAACAAAGTGTCCATTTAAAAAAATTGGACATAGTCTCCAACGTTTATTAGACTATCCACCCCCTTAAGGGATAACAACAAATCCAACAATACTATATGATCTCAAATTCATCTAACAAATACTTCAACGAAACAAACTTCGTAACAAAAATAACATATATATGCACTTTGTGAGATCTACCAAAGATTTAAAATCCAAAAATAGTAAATTAACTTGTTGATCATCTATAAGATAGTAAAAGACCAAATAGATGCACACCAAAAATTTCATTTGAATGGAGTATTAACTACAAAAGTATTAATTGCCTATATACATATACAATCTATTAGAACCATTTCATTCCCATATACTAATTATACAAAAATCAAAATCAAGTTTAAAAGAAAAATTACATGTCAATATTTCCCATGCATAATCCATTGAATTATAGGGAACACATTATCTTACAGTGCCAAAAAGTAGTGAATAATCCATTGAATTAGGAAAAACCCACAAATTAACTATAGTGACTGCTCATTCAGTTAATTTCTGTATTTCATCATAATGTGTACAAAACTTTTTTGAGTTCAATAAATAAAGTTTGTATTGAATTACTGATATTTGTACACAATTACACAACCTTAATAACCATTTAAAAAACTAATGAAAATACTATGCATTCAAATTCTGAATGAAAGGAAGCGGTGAAGAACAAATCCAAAGGACTACATACTATATGATAAAGATGACATACAAAGGCAGTGAGGAAGGAAAGATGGAGAAAAATAACTAAAATCCTCATATTGGATTTCTATCATGAAGCTCATATGACACAAATAAAATGACTTTTGTCTCGCCTTTAAAATTAAAACGAAACCAAGATATCATCTTTTTACAGATAAAAACTTCAACTCTGTTAGTTGATTTATTCCAGAAACATACAACTCACAACACATCAAAAGGGAATAATAGATCAAGGTGTTAAGAGTAACTTGAAGTATGTTTTATATATTATCTAACTCCAGTAGGAACAAATCCCAATGAAGTACGACTCAACCTTCAAGAAACCTACACATACACAAAAAGGTAGGTATTAAACTAATTACGTGAGAACGCGACATTTCAAATCATAATATTTAGACAGTTATAATAACAACTAAAAATATTAAAGAAAGACTTTACCAATCTCCACACCCAATATTCATACCCTGACCCCTAACCAAACTCAAATGAATGATAATACTACATATATTTTGGGCTCCAATCAGGTGGCAACAAAGATAAAATAATAATTAAAAAAAAGTATAGAAAAGACAAACCCCCATAAATTGAAAAATTGGAAAAAAAAAACTGTAATAACAATGTCGAGCCAAGGTTAGGGACTTGAATGACAATATAATTTACTCGTAAATGTTAATCCATAAATATATATAAAAAAAATAAACAGCGTAATATATGGACCTCAGTCTGAACAGGGGATAGATGAAAAGTTCTGCTTTGGTGGTTACCTTGATGGACCTCAGTCTGACATTTTTGTCTTACAACTCAGATAATATGGCCAACTTTGTGAAAAGGCCATTGGGAGATGAGATTTCCCCACCATGCGCGTCTTCTTTTCCCTCGACTGCATGCAACTCAGATAACTGGTCATTTGTTTCACCGGTAGCGCCATGATTAGTGTCGGGTAATGATTTCGTTGGGGTTGAGCGCCAATTCATACACAGTAATGCTCGATTCCAAGGCTCATACAACTCAACATTTGTCCCCCTATGGTCAAACACACCAAGTAAGCAATAAAAACTTTATATTTTGAGTTATGCAGATGAAATTATTTGCCTAAAAATAAAAACTCGATATCTAAGATTGAACACTATGATAAACAAATGATAAAATAGAAGTTCATGCCATCTCGAGTGAAGAAGAGCATAGAAAGATGAACATACCATATCGTTGGATGTCCGTGGTCCTCTTGTCAATGTTCAAACGTCTCTAAATCCCCAAAGGTAATGGGAGTTGAGTTAGGCAGAACTCAAACAGACCTAGAAGCTTCATTCGAAAACACAACTTTATAATTTTGGAATATTTTGGCACGGAGGCTGCATTAAATTTTTGCATTCAAGCCCTTCAAACATTCCTTGTGAAAACCTTATTGTTCTCCACTTATCCCCTTTGCACCTATATTAACTTCACATGTTCAACACATTAAAAGAAATAGATGAGCAAACAGATAAAGTTTCGTGCTATGAAACAAATGAAAAAACTTTTCAATACATTAAAAGAAAGTTCTTACGATCTACACTGGCTGATGCCTTGGGTCGAACTCAGATGCCCTCCTGAACAACACTCGAGCAAGATTTGCAGTTGCATATTTGAATTCTAATGAAGCAAGATACTTAAGAAGAATAGGATCATTTTGATTCAATGCATAGCCAATCTTCAACAGTTTCAAGACTTGGGACGATACATTCCACGCGAATCTATTTTTGGCACTGGCCTGGCCTGCTTTATGCTTAGGGTAGCAAACTGAGCAACCATGAAATATTGTGTATTGATCTACAAAAATATAAAATTTGAGAAACACATAAATACGCCATACAGATAGGTCGCTAAGATTAGATAATTCCGAGACCAAACTTCTGAGTTTGGACAGTTTTGGAAGGTTGAGTTTAGACAGTTTTGATTTTCGTCAAAAAATTCAATTGCAACTCTCATGGCCATCAAGATGAAATCCCCCGCTCTTGATTATGAACCTCTGAAATTTCAAACAGAAGAACCGCTGAAATGGCCACAACTTTTCATTGGAACCACTGAAATTTAAAATAGCGAAAAACACTTCAAACAGAGGAAAACTCTTTGAATTGTACAGTAAGCAATCAATCAAAATTAAGACCAAAGGAAACTTTTCATGTATGTTATATACATAATCCCAACAAACAGTTAAATGTTGCTATCAATTATGTATGTTATAGATGAATGTGTTCAAACTTGTGTTCAAATAACCCTTGTTTGACATGTTAGTAAGAAAGTCTGAGTACGTACTTGCGACGATCGGCGATATGGGATCATCATTTGTAGGCACAATTAAATCACTTGGGATTTGAGGTACTCGCCTTCTGACCTGAAACTGATTCATAGTAATATGGAATCTTAATACTTTGGAGAGTTAAGAAACATTCGACACCAAATTTAGATAGTAATATGAATATGCAGATGCAATATGAATAATCATTATCTATACAATATGTGTGCAATATGAATAATCGGTAAGGGTACCTGACCTCGTCGATAATGTGTGGCATTTTCGGGTCTTATTATTGCAGCTGCCCCAGCTCTGTATGCAATGGGCAGAGCTGTAATAGCTCTGTATGAAATGTCACAAAGCCTCGAAATACCCCTTTCAACCCATTCAACTAATGACAAAGTGGCAGCCTCTCCACCCATCTGAGCCTGCTAGAATATAAATGCGCAATAAAATTGATCAAGCACATCTTTCAGACAATTAAGTAAAGAGGATCGACCACCGAGTATTGAGGAACGGAATGCAAACCTACTCGATCAACAAACAAACAATGAAAATAAACTGAAGGCATGGATATCCACAAAATCAAAAGGATAATGTATAAAGCATTAAAACCTATGCAATTTAAACAAAACTAATGCAATTCATACTTTAAACAAAACTAATGAGTCTTTAAAATCATGATCGTTTTTCAAAAAATTACATAATCTTCACAGTTCTATGGCCCTCTTTGGTTCGAGCCGAAATATTTTCAACCATGGCCCTGTTGCAAATGGATCGAGTAAAATATTTTCATCCGATTAAAAGGTAATCTAATTCCATGGCCCTTTTTGGTTCGAACCAAAATACTTTCATGGCCCTGTTTGTTGAAGTTCAGAGAGAGTGAGAAAATAGTCATTCAAAATCATTGATCTAAAAATCAATACACACCCAAATATTCATAGATCTGAAAATTTGATTATTGAAACTCAAACAAAGAAGGAAACGATCTTACATGTTTGCTGGAGTCGAATGAAAATGAGAGACGGGCAGGGAATCAGAGAGATCTGTAATCATCTCCGGCAAGTAACCTTGGATCAGAGCTTTTTTTTGAAGCAATGCATCATTGCAGAGCTTTTTGATTATTTGGAGCCGTGTTTGGAGCAGGTGGGTGAGAGAGGTTGAATGGATTTAACGCATGTTTGCTGCCGGTGAGAGAGAATATAAAAGTTATGGGAGTATGAATCTCTCACTCAAGCAAGTACTGTCAGTGCAAGTCTCGAGCATTGTGCGATTTTGAGCCGTCTGCTCTGACCCACCCATACCCAATTAGACGTTAATCAGGTATCCTCAAAATTTTAAATACGTGGCATCATTTCAAACCATTAGTTGATATTGATAGATACGAAACTCGTTTATATAGGTTTTGTATATAAAGTTGTATGATGTGGCTATATGATGTGGCAATAGTTGTATGACATGGCAAAAAGGCCCTCCTCCTTTATTTTATATATATATATATATATATATATATATATATATATATATATATATATATATATATATATATATATATATAGAGAGAGAGAGAGAGAGAGAGTCCCTCTATTCCCACTTTAAACTAACATTTTTCCACTCCACTTTAATGTGAAAATACTTTAATATCCTCAAAGTTCATTCACTTAATTCAAAATTCATAAGTTTCTCTCTTTTGATCCGAAAAAGAGAAAAAAAAACTTTTCATCTTTTCTTTTATTTGTCGAAAAACTGTTTTTTAATAAAATTGTATTTTTACAAAAAAATAGATAATTTAAAAAAAAACTCTACAGTTTTTTCTCTTTATAATAGTTAAACAAAGTTTTTTTTAATTATAAAAAAGAGTTGTATATATATTTGAAAAAAAAAACAGTTTTTAAAGATAAAACCAACATTTCGTTCATTTTAATAAAAAAATGACAATACGTTTTTATATATATAATGTACAATTTTTTTTTTTGATAAAACAATTATTTTTGTAAAATACAATTAAAATATTGTAGATTTTTTTTCAATACACTAATATATACATATACTATTGTGCCTTAATGTCTTTAGAGATTAAAAAACAAAAGAAAATAATTTTTTATTAAAAAAAACGCTAGAGTTTTTTCTTTTTATCAAAAATAGTCAATTTTTAAAAACACTCAAAACCGTTTTTTTTCTTTTCATTAGGCATATCTTCAATGGCTACGATATAAGACTTTTCATTTCCAAATTCGTTTCTCACGCATCCCGCAGGGTAATATTGTGATATTTTTTTTACTTTTGTCCCACATTTTTATCATAATCAAATTTTCATCAACCCACTTTTGATTACTATAATTAACGGACAGTATGTGGTTCATTAGTCATATAACTATGACGTGCTAAAAAGATTTCTTTCTTTATAAAATTACACTAGAAAACCTTAAGAATTATTGAGCTATAATCAGCAGAAATACAAATTTAATCAAGGAATAGCAGCTACTTCTTTCCTGTAGAAATTCAACGTGAAGCAAACAATCTACTCTCTATTGGTAGCAAGAGTGTCAAATAATCTTTCCCTGGCCTCAATTAAAAATATATTTCCTCTCACATGAGCCAAAAAACGTACAGATTTTTCACTGTTCGTTTTCAAATTTGAAAAGTACAACTGACCGGAAGAAAATCTGTATTTGACAGCATATTACACTTCAAACTGTTTGATAACGAAATGACAATGCTAGCGACGTCTAAATAGCCAACCGCCTATCCGCTTTTTTATTTTTTATTTTTTAATAGCAGAAAGTTGGAAAAAAAAACATTATCGCCTTTCATTTTCTCGTCTCTTTCCTAAAGGCATTGTGGCTATTGAAAATATAGACATTATTGAAGCAAAGTTGAAGGTGGATTCAAATGAATACTGTTTTGCAATAAACAGTTGTTACTTGGAAAATATTTGACATGTTACTATTAGTAAGATGTATAATTTAAAAAAAAATATATCATTTCCCATTTTATTATTGCTGTAGGAATTCAGTGAAATGGGGTCTTAAACACAATCCATGAATAATAAGATTTTCTGAATCTAAAATGTCTCTTAGGTTTTGTTTGCGAGTTTTATTTTGAAGAGAAAAGAAATGAAAGGAAGGAAAAGTGTATTTTCTTTTCTTCGTTTGAGAGTTTAAGTAGGAAGAAAAGTGACATTCTCTCGTTTGAGAGTTTAAAATGAGAGAAAAAAAAGAAAATTTTTTAAAAAACTTTCCCTTCCTATCTCTCCAAAACTTTCTTTCCAAATCGAAAAGAAATGAAGAGAAATGAAAGTTTTTTAATGAATTGTTCTTTCTTCCCCTAAAAAAAATTATGTTCCTTCCAAACTCCCAAACACAAAGAAAGTTGTTTTCTTTTCTCTCCCAAACTCCTTTCTCTTCTCTTATCTTCTCTTCTCTTATCTTCTCTTGTTTTCTTTTCTCTCTTATTAACTTTCCCTTCTTTTCTCTTCTCTTCGAATAAAATTTCCTTTTCCTTTCCTTTCTTTTCTCTTCAAAACTCCCAAACGAGCCCTTACTTCTTCTGTAGAAGTATAAGATTTTTTTAGTTTTCTTTGAACATTGTATATGCATGCCGGCAGTATCCTCTAGAATGAAAACAACTTCTCCCAATATCGCCAGAATTTCACTAGCAACTTCTCCTATCCAAAATCAATGTTTAGTAACTATTGAGCTGACTTGTGATCTAATTAACTGTGAATGCATTAGCAAATTCAAACCTAGGAAGGGCAACGGGATGTGTTTTGGCGGGAACTCGATCCGATCCCGTCCCTAATGGGAGGAATTTTCGGTAAATAAATGGAGCAGGTGCGGGATCGGGTTTGAAATAAAAAAAATGGCCAGATTTGGATCGGGTTCGAATTTAGTATATAAAAACTCAACTAGTCACGTTTAGGGATATTATTACAAATTTACCCTTTTATATCTAGAGAGAGGAATAAGGTCTAGGGTTTTCATATTTTGCTCTACCCATCTACGGCCGCTCGCTCATCTCTCTCTAGAGAGAGGAATAACAGAGAGGATTGATTTTCCAAAAAAAATCTTTACTCTTCAATCCATCCTTTTTTTTATCAATTTTTCTTGCTTTATTTTTTTTTTTTATTTCTGGTACAACGTGTGTTATACAAAAATGTTAAACAACATCATTGAGGATACGATGGACATAGGAATGCTCTGTATCATTTACAATTTTTTTCTCCATCCATTCTTAGTTTAATTACAGATGAGTTTATTTAGAGATTTATTTATAATCATATTACAAAAGTTAAAAAATAATTGAAATCTGTTTGAAACATTATATAAAATAAGATAAAAAATATCATAAAAAATATTTTGGATGGATTTGAGACGGGTTCAGGGCCCCCACGGAGTTTTTAAATGGGGCGGGGGACGAGGATGGGGGTGGACTAAACGGGGTTGGGGCGGGGCAGATTTGAGACGGGGTAAACAGCGTCGGGGTCGGATTCGAGCAAACCCGCCCTGTTGCCATCCCTATTTAAATCCCAGTTGCATAAAGTAAGGGTGTGTTTGATAACTTAATTTTAAGTCTTGGAACTGGAATTAGGAGGCCCAATTCCAATTTTTTTTGGCACATTAAAAAAGCCTAGTTATTTGGAATTCACTTACAATTCTCTCGGGCTCAATTTCATAACTCAATTCCATTTCATTTTGTGGTGATTTTGAAATCCAAATTCATTTGGAATTTAGATCGGGGATACACACTAAAACCAAACAACACACACAAAACCCTTTTTTCTCTCTCCCTCTTTCCTCTCTCCGGCAGTTACTTCGCCAGTGCAATTTCTCCGGCAGATACTTCTTCAGCAACCAACTCTCTCCGGCAGCACTCTTCACTGGCAACACTCTCACGCCGCCAACTACACCTATCTCCGATCTTTTTCAGGTAAGAACTCATTTTTCTGGCATCTATATCTGTTTGTTGGGATAATTTTTCGATCGTTTATTGTTGGGATTGTTTTCCAATTGTTTGTTATTGGGATCGTTTTTGATCATTTTTCGATTATTTGTTGTTCATTTTTCGGCACCAATTTTTTCGATCGTTTTCCGGCCAAATCCTCAGATCTGTTTGTTGTTGGGATCTTAGATCTCATATTCATATATACATACTGTTAAATAAAAATGTGATCAACAATTTACTTAAATTATAATTAATGTTAATTTTAATTTAATTTTATATAATATTTATCGTTTGATGATTACAAACAAATAATTATCAATTGTTAATTATGTTCCTATAATGAATATTATTATCTTAGTTAATATATTATATATAACAATTAATATATTACACAAACAAATATTTATATTTACTTATATATCAATTGCTAATTGTAACGTTATGTCCATATGTTCAGTTACTAACGTTATGTCCTATTACGATAAGTATATATATATTTACAATTATATATTAATGCGTCAGTTACTAACATGATAATGACTTAGGTCTTTTTTTTAAAAGATGTGTAGTTGGTTCATTGAATATATATATTAAGTTTGCGTGTTTCAGTCATCTTTTTTAAATCCCTGTTGATTTTTAAGGGAAATATTTTGTGTCCCAAATAACTTCTCCAAATTCTCATCCAATTAGCATTAAGTGTTATACCTTATGGTATGAGTCCCGCCAAGACACAATTCATTAATACTATTTAGGAGAGATTTGGTATCCATAACATCACTCGATTTTTAAAGCATGTGTATCTACACGATTTGATTCTCTCTTCGAAGTTAGTCGGTATATTACTGTTATACATATATTTATATACATACATATCTCATTCAAGATTTTTTTTATTGACTCTATATGTCACTCAAGATTTGTCTCTGTCAGTCATTTGTCTTCCATTGGCAAGTGAAAACTTTTAACGTTTATATATATACTAGGGTATGCCCGTGCCTGAAGGCATGATGACATTTCTCCCAAGTATGAATCATTTGGTAACTTCATAAAAGACTTGGCAGCAGTAAGTTCTCCCCACCAATCGAAAAAAGACTTCACAGAACAAATTACCACTAAGGAGTATATATTGTCACAATAAAGAAAGGATAATGGGCAATATACATTCCTCACATCACATGCAACTAATGTAATTGTCTTCACATACAGTCCTCTCAGCAAGGAAAAAGTATAAATTAACAAACCCCTATCGAACGTATACAAACAAATTATGCGTGGAACAAACTTCTCCTCTAAAGATTTGTTGATAAGAGACTTGAGGACGTGGGGGTATAACTCCACCACCAGTTATGGATCCTTTGATGAGGGTGTCAAGTTCTTCATCCCCCAGATAGTTATCTGCAAATGCCTTCAACATATCTAGGATATGCCCGTGCCTGAAGGTAAGACGTTAATTTCAAAAATGTACACCGTTGACAGGACCATACGTCATATTTAGTTCGGAGCTGATAAACAATTTTTGAAATAACATATGGTACGAACCTATTAGTTTAAAAAGGGAAAATTTTTGGAAGCTTTTTTACATACATACGTATATCATGGTACGAACTTATTAAGTCAAAGCAACAATACTAATAAACCATCATGGGTCTTGAAATAATTGCTAACTATTATATATAATTCAAATTAGTGTAAACTATTTAGAAAAATTGGACAAAACATCTTTGTTTATAGGACTGTCCACCATGTCTAAGAAATAAAAAAACCTTTAACCACAATACCTAATAGCAATTAAGTAGTATAAAAGTATTATCACACGAATACACACATTGTGTAATGGAACGATTACACATTATAATCTCCCATGAATATGTCAATGCTTCCAACTTCACAAACAAATCTTCTTAATGATTATTTGCATTCACATCCATGTATCTTGAATGCCCAACAATTGTATATCTGTACAAAAGTCGAACAAAAAAATCGTTTAGAAAGGAAGTTAATCATATATGAAATCCTATTAAATGTTAAAAACAAATGATTTATATCATGTTAAAATATAAATGGTTACCTATTGAAGTGCATACGAATACGGGTGACTTGGTTGAATACATGTCAATATTATTAGTAATGGGGGCCTCGTTTGCTCTGTTTGTGGGGTTACCCATTTCTTGGTATGGGTCGGTTGGGCTGGAGTGGGCCTCGCTGCAAAGGGTGTTGGCGGCAGTGTCTAGTGAGGTATTTGTGGCCACAGTGGCTATTGTGAGGATGTATTTGGGGAGGGCTTAAGTGGGAAACAAATTACTCAGTGCAAACAGAGTGGTATGATGGTCAGATGTGGGTGACGCCGCTAGAGGTTCTAGCACGTGATCGACTTTTAGGTTCATATTCTATTATTTATGTATATCGTTCCCCTCCTCAATATCAAGGGCACCCAAAAGATCAGTTACATATCTGAAAAGGCTGGTGACAAATCCGTATCTGGGGTGTAGGCACAACCAAAAAGATATAGGTTTCAAAAAAACACAAAAATATTATAAATGTTTACCCCAAACAATGAGAACAAATATGTTTTATTAAATCTATTTTTATTAAATCTGCAATAATATATCAATGGGTACAGCCAAACGATGAGAATCTTTGATAAAACGATTAGAAAAAAAAAACACTGAGAAGACAGGCAACAAAAAAATTTACCTTGTTGTTTATCGTACACCCAAAACGATGAGAAGCTTTGAGAAGTAGAGCCAAACGATGTGAAACGTTTGTATGAACTTCTAAAACAAATCGAATAAATCATTCCTACACAGGTGAATCATTACGACCGTTTGTATAGTAAAAACTTCTGAAACAAATCGTTTGTCTAGTACAAACTTCGAAAACAAATCATCTGAAAAACTAAAAAACATTTGTACAATCTTCTGAAACAATCCAACAAATGTAAATCAGTACAAACTTCTAAAATAAATCAAACATTTGTACAGTACACTTGGTTGCCATAATAAATCATGAACCAATACAAAGTAAAACACGATTGAAACAAATTGAGGTCACACCTAGTTTGAATCAGTTGATCGAGCATGGATAGGTCTTCAACCCTCGGACTAAGCAAAATTAACAACCAATATGACCCTCAGACTTGTTGTTGTCCAAAGCTTGGATAGGTTTGGGATTTGGATAGCTTCAAGAGACCTGCTGCTTCTAGGCCTAGACATGTCATGTCCAAAACATGGCTAGGTGGACCCCTGCTGTTCCTATGAGACCTGCTGCTATATATATGCATACATGCATATAGCTGATGTACTGGTGTATGTTATATATCTGCATACATGCATTAAATCTCTCATTCAGTCTCAATTCTCATCCTTCGACTCATAATAAAGTGTATTATGATTGGTGGACCCCTGCTGCTTCTAGGCCTAGACCTGTCCTGCTGCTATATATATGCATACATGCATATAGCTGATGTACTTTTGTATGCTATATATATGCATACATGCATTAAATCTCTCCTTCGGTCTCAATTCTCATCCTTCGACTTATAATAAAGTGTATTATGATTGTTGGACCCTTGCTGCTTCTAGGCCTAGACCTGTCCTGTCCAAAACATGGCTAGGTGGACCCCTGTTGTTCCTATAAGACCTGTTGCTATATATATGCATACATGCATATAACTGATGTACTGTTGTATGCTATATATATGCATACATGCATTAAATCTCTCCTTCGGTCTCAATTCTCATCCTTCGACTCATAATAAAGTGTATTATGATTGGGCAATGCAATGGAAGGTATGCGTGCGCTGCCAGAGGAAGTAGAATTAAATGCCATATAGGTTGTTGTGTTAGTGTACTAACTGCCACTGCATTGCTTCCATAAACAAAATGAGCATCTTCATAGTCTGGTTACCCGAATTCATTAATGATCATTCAACGCTAAGCAGTCGTATACCGGGATACCTGAAACCATAAAAATATCAATTACAACATTTTATTTCCCAACGTAAATTATGTGGAACAAACAATGAGAAAAATATGTACATATCAATTACAAAATGTAAAGTTGCAAATTCTTCTACACTAAGATAACAAACATTTAAAACAACAATACAACAAAACTAACTTTAGGACTGCCTAAATAATACATAAAGGTTTCAGTTAAAAAATAAAAATAAATTTAGATCAACGGTACATAAATGTATTAACACCAACTATAGTAGAAATGACAGTATATATTAACATTGAACAAAAGATCGAGTTGAATTCAAAGTGATATTGTTTAATTAAATCCCAAAAAATGTGGTTCGTGCGAATAAACATGGACAAACATTATTGAACTCCATAAGAAGCAAAATGTAACATTAGTGTTGGAAAATCCACAATAATACTCTTAGAGAGTTGTACCTGAAGAAGCTCAAGTTTATGATGTGTGGCCTAAATGAAGAGAACAAAATATGCGATCCTAAAGAATAGCCCAACTGAAGGAATAGCCCTGCTGATTGGAGATTAAATATCTGAAATGGCACCAACATTGGACTATGGATTTAGCATCCTAAAGAAATGACCTGAATATGAGGATAAACCAAACTTATACTAAAGGACTGAACTACATTTGTAGTGGGCTATATAATGCTTAGATCACAAAATACACTTCTATTATAATAACAAAATATATAAACTTCAATTTATTTCTGAATTACCACGCTAAATAAAAGTTTGTGATATTGATGATGTGAAGGAAAAACCCGGCAACAAAAAACCAAAAAATTACCCCCACAAAACTCTATTATCCACACAGAACTATTATCTAATACGAAACATAACTAAGACATTGAGTGGGAGATACCTAGTATATAAAATGGTATACTTCCACGTTATTGGAATTTCAACACAAAAATAATTGTGCACGCACCAAAATCTCAAAAGTAATATTATGAAGGGTACGAACATAAAATCTCAAAAGCAAAACCTAATTTCTACATTTCAAAGGAAAATGTATTAAGTTTAACAAATCTCACACCTTGATTAAGTGCATAAAGAATTGGGTAAATAAGAAAAAAAACAATAGATGTCAGAATCCAATGTGAACACCTTGAATCTCATCTTTATCTTAAAGAAGGATGTATATAAATCATAGTTTCCATTATCCATATATTACCCTCATTACCGGTCAATTCCAATACAGTATTAGAAACTAAAGAAATTAGTACAAAGAACCCTTATTACCTGTTCGGTTGATTCCAATAGGTGATAGCAGGGGCTTCGTTTTGTGATAGCATAGATGATGAGTGATTTGTTCTTTAGGATAGTGGGTCTAACTGTCCTACCAACGAAACTAATAATCAAACCGTCCTGCCAACGAAACCAATAATCAAAATCATGCACAATGTAAAACGATGGGATACCTCTTCAGGATACACTATCTAAACTAATAATCAAACAGTCCTGGCAACCTGAGAACAAATATGTCATTTTGCTGGGCAACTATCTAATCCATGTAGCAAATGAGTTATTTTTCTTACTTGATGGAAATATGGCACTTTGCTATTTTGGAAAGAATGTAGAAAAAATTAATACGATGATTAACATAATTCAGGTATTTATTAGATTGCAAAGTGAAACCATTTATTATATCATTTATTAGATTGCTTTTCAAGACTAACTCTTCGTTACCTCAAAATTCATTCACGAATACCAAAAGTCAAACGTGTGTATCCCTTTGGTTTACTAGATATCTATTTTTTTTACACCATTTTTTGTATCCTTTCCCATTGGATTCCCTCTTTTTTTACACCGGTTGTTACGATGCTTTGGGTGCTCACCTCATTCAGCAAGTTGGTTTTCCCTTCTGCTTCTTTAATGGTATGCTTTACTGTTTCACTTTTCTTTTTTCCATAGCTTGGCTTCGGTTGGGTTTTGCATCCATCTAAAACACTCTTTTAACTAAGGGTGCTTTGTTTTTCATAAGAAAAGTAAATGGCTGTATTTTTTTATAAAAAAAATTAAGAGCCTAATATCTGAAATCTACCGGAAGTTTTCATCTGAACTAAGTGAATATAGAGTTTATAATAGAGTGCAAAACAAAAGTTTTTTTTTAATTGAAGCTCCCAAAATCGAGTGCGATGATTTTTCTTTTTTCTTTATATATATGTATTCACACACACACACACACACACACACACACACACACACACATATATATATATATATATATATATTGATTTTTAACAGATATGCTGGTTGATTTTTATTGTTGAATTTTAAATCTTAACACTTATGGAGGTAGGTGGGTTCCGTTTTTTTAGTTGAGTTTCTAAGCTTTCATGGAGTTGTATGTGTGTGATTGCAAAACAGTCATAGTGAGTCTCTTATTATTTGTTCTCGTTTTCTCTCAAATTATGTTAACATTGATTTTAGTGAGGTGAACTATTTTTTTTATCAATGATAAGAATGGTGACAAAATTTGGCACTCGATAAAATTCATAGTATTGATTTTGGGAACAAAACAGGAACTGATGACCATGTCGACTAATGAATGGCAGTTCTTAATCATATTATGTTTTCACTCTTTTTTACTTATTGATTCTTTAAATTTAATCTAAAGAAACAAAATTAGATGTGCAAAATAGTTATATTATTTCAATTGGTGATATATATATATATATATTCGGCCACGCACCGCGTGACCTTCGTGCTGGTATATATATATTATACAAATTCTATCTGTAAACAAACGGTTAATAAATTTCTTTTAAGTATTTTTTTTTAAAAGCGTTCGCTATTCATACTCAAAATATATAAATATTATTTTACTTATGTATGTGTCCAAATCACCTGCTCTTTCTCTCTACACACACACACACACACACACACACACACACACATACATACATACATATATATATATATATATATATATATATATATATATATATATATATATATATATATATATATATATATATATATATATATATATATATATCCTATTGGGCCCACATTTTCTTGCTCTTCAATAACCACCTGTGCACACCTATTATTTTTTTCTTTCTAGCTTTGGGATGTGTGACTTGTTGTTTCTTTAATATTTTCTCGTATGTCTTCAAACTATAACTTTTATATTACTTATATTATTAATATATGTGTGATAAAGTTGGTTCAACGCATATACTAATTTATTTAAACACTGATACGAAAATTCTTTCTACATTCATAAACAATTGTTTACAATTATTTCATACAATATATGCACATATAATTGTTTATCTTATTTGATATGTAATTACTGATGTATACTATCTTCAAAGAGCTCAAACGTGCATATGATATCTTCTTTTGGGACCCATAGATGTTTTTAACCAAAGTCTTTGATTCATATATTATCCACACGTCCTTTTTTTTTTAACTCAAATAGAATATTATATCATAACCGTATTACAACAGTTAGGTTTATCCACAAACCTACTAAGTATAGTACTAGTACTATCTGCCAAAAGCAGTTTGTAGATAAATCTAGGTGCTATATCAAAAAAATTATTCATATAATGACAGCTATTTCCGATCTTGGCGAAGACGTCAGCTACCGAGTTGGCCTCTCTATAGCAAAAAGATATCCACACTGTATCAAACTTCTGAATCTCCTTACTGCAGTCCCGGAGTAGTTCCTGAATATGGTGGCTCGAACATAGGACCCTACAAAACAGTTGGTAAGTAGACAAAGAATCCGTTTCCACATGTATATTACGAATACCTCGATTACTAGCAAATTTTAAGCCATCTTTTATTGCCCACATTTTAGCTATAGCATTGGAATTGTAACCCATATTTTTAGCAAAACCCCAAATAAAAATGCCCTTATCGTCTCTGAGGACACCTCCAATGCCCGCAGATATATTCGTAGTATTGCATGATCCGTCAGTATTTAGTTTATAAATAGTTTTATCTGAAGGATGCCAAGCGATATTTATCTTAACATGCCTAAGTTGAGGCGGTGTTTCTGAGATATGAATCAAATTGTAATTATAGATATCCTCACTAACTTGATGCCTAATCAGATTTAATTGGATAGGACAATTGTTAAAAAGTGCGTTATTTCGGGAATTCCATATTCGCCAACAAGTAAAAAGGTTTTTTGTAGTGGTTAAAATGTTTGAATGATTCCCAGTTCTTTTGCTTGTATCAATAGCAAGTAAGAAGTGAATATTCGTAGGAAATTGCAATCCAACGTTATCTAAAATATTTTGAAAAGAGGTACAGTTGGTTAGGAAATGACTATTGGAATCATTTTTTTTTGACATAAAGAGCATTTATCCGAATGGTATATATGTTTTGCCCTTAAAACATCGCCAGTGTAAGCCATTGTGAGATAAAAACCAGAAGAAAATTTTAACTTTATTAGTACAAGGTAACTTCCATAACTGGATCCAAGGGAGTAAAGGCCTACTAATTCTCACGTCTGTATTAGTAATCCAGTTATAGGTGGTTTTGACATTAAATAACCCTTTTTTATTAGGACTCCAAAAGGCAATATCCAGTGAATTGTTATCATGCCAAGGAATACTAATAATATGAGAAATAAGGTGTAATGGAACATACCTTAGTAATTCTGTAATATTCCAATTGTCAGTGCCATTGTGCCGGAATTGCGATACCCGAATAGAGTCGTCATAACTAGATTTTTGAAGAATTTATTGTAAAGAATTATTGGATAGCCAGTTATCAGTCCAAAATTTAACCTTTCCCTCATGTAAGGACCATTGAATTCCCTTAGTCAAAAGTAAAATTCCTTTAGAAATATTTA
Source organism: Sambucus nigra (assembly GCA_949130495.1). NCBI lineage: Eukaryota > Viridiplantae > Streptophyta > Magnoliopsida > Dipsacales > Adoxaceae > Sambucus > Sambucus nigra. Next base: position 344,168,232 of record OX422218.1, on the reverse strand, counting down.
GCCAGGCCCAAGAATTGCGATTTTTAAGTTTAGAGTTAAGGAATGTAGTATGATGGTAATATTTGTGATGCATAATAGTTGCCCATAGGAAATTAGGATTATTAAGCAAATCCCATCCTAATTTTAATATAAAGGTTTGATTGAGCGTATGCAAATTTTTTATTCCTAACCCACCCAATATTTTCGGCCTAGTCATCGCACTCCATTGGATAGTAGCTTTTTTCTTAGAGTTGGGAGTGGCCCTCCAAAAAAATCTTTTAATCTTACCCAAAAATTCGTCAAGGAGAGTTTTAGGCAGTTGAAAAGAAGACATACTGTAATAGGTAGCGAATCAGTAACCGAATTGATGAGGAGTATCCTACTAGAGTAGGATAAGTATTGGTTATACCATAGATTAATTCGTTTATCTAGTTTAATAATAATGTCTTGAAAAATAGCTTTAGTCACTCTACCATTAATCATCGGCAGCCCCAAATATTTCTCATTAGAGCGAAAAAGAGGAATAGTAAGGGCATCCTTAATCCTACGTTTATTAGTGGAATCCATATTAGTAGAGAATAAAATGGAAGATTTATCAGAGTTCAAACTTTGACCAGAAAGGCAACAAAATTTATTAAGGATCTGTTTGAAGTTAACCACATTTCGAATAGAACCTTGTAAGAAAATAATGCAATTGTCAGCAAATGCCAAAATAGGAATAGCGGGGCCAAACCTAGATGCTTTTGATGCAGTTATAATTTTATCACCATTGGCTTTTGTTAATGAACGTATAAATACATCCAAGGCCATAATGAAAAGATATGGGGATAAAGGATCCCCTTGTCTTAAACCCCTAGAAGGTTTAAAAAAATTACCTGATTGGGCGTTGATAATTGTGGAAAAAGTAGGAGTGGTAATACATGTCATAATTCGAGTAATCCAAAATTCGGGGAAACCGTGTTGCTGTAAAACCCATTTAATGAAAGGCCATTCTAATTTATCATACGCTTTAGAAAGATCGAGTTTAAGAGCGAAACTACCACTCTTAGATTTTGAACCTCCCATAGTGTGAAGCATTTCATGCGTAATTAAAATATTATCCTGAATATGTCTCCCCGGAACAAAAGTATTTTGAAATGGTGTCACAATTTTTGACAAGAAAGGTCGAATTCTGTTAATTAAAATAGTAGAAATAATTTTATAGCTCACATTATAAAGGCTAATAGGTCTAAATTGTGATGTTTTGGAAGGGTTGTCACATTTGGGTATAAAAACTAGAAAAGTTTGGTTAAGTTTTTTGAGCAAAAAACCCGAGTGAAAAAAGGATTGGACAACCTTAGTAATAGAAGAACCCACAACGTCCCAGTGGTCTTTGTAAAATTCACCGGTGAGGCCATCCGGTCCCAGAAACTTGTTATGGGCAATGTTCCACACTATATCTTTAATTTCTAAAGGTGTGATCGATTTATTAAGAAAATTTAAGTCCTCGCTAGTTAACTGAGGAGGACAATGATCATAAGTAATATTCTCCATACTTGGGTTGGTAGAGGTAAACATATTTTTATAAAATGAAAGAAATTCCATTTCAATATCTGATTGGGAAGTAAGCCAAATGTTATTGTCAGTACAAATTGCCGAAATACGATTCCTAACCTTCCGATGATTCACCACCGAATGAAAATATTTAGTATTAGAATCTCCATCTTTTAGCCAATTGTGTTTAGCACGTTGCTTCCAATAAAGGTCTTCCCACCAAAGTAAATCCCCTAATTTTTTTGAAGACATAATTCAGAATGAAGTAATTCAGGCGTGATGGTATGATCTAATGCGCTTCTTACATAAACTAAGTGCGTTTGATTCTGGGAAATCAAAGTTTTCGAATTGACAAAAGTATTTTTTTTCCAAATTTTAGTCCTAAACATAAGATATTTAGACTTTTGAACAAATTGGTATGCAACCGAACCTTGCACGTAAGGATTCCAACAGTCCTTGATGAGGGATTTATAAGACAAATCTCTAGACCAAGCATGGTCGTATATATGCCGATAAGTTTAAATTTAGTAGTTGGATTAGAATCCAAGAGAATAGGGCAATGATCAGAAGTGGAATTAGATAAGTGGGAGACTTTGGTCCAAGGGAAAGCAATATTCCACTTATCATTTGAGAGACATCTATCCAGTCGCTCTCTTATATGACTATGGGTTCCGTGTTTATTAGACCAGGTATGAGTAGGACCATTAAACCCCAAATCCCCTAAACCACAATCTTCCAGGCAAGAACTAAAAGGTTTAACATTGTATAATTTAAAAGGCAACCCACCTATTTTTTCACAGGGCAATAAAATAGAGTTAAAATGTCCTAAAACTAGCCAAGGCATACGAATATTAGTAGAAAGAGAACGAAGAATATCCCATACCTTCCCTCTGCGATTAGATTGAGCATAATTATATACCGGCGTCAACATCAGGGGAGTCAAAGGTGGGACCATCTCTACGAGCAAGTGCACTACTTTGTCAGCTTGAAAAACCACAGTAATGTGCATATTGTTAGGATTCCATAAGACCCACATACCCCCAGAGAGACCAACAGCCGGCACAATATGATTGCTCGCCAAAGGAAACCTACGAATTTGACGTTGAGAATTAGGAACATCCAGCCGAGTGTCCATCACAAGCATAAGGTCCGGGTGATGCTGATTGTAGAAATTCAGAAATTCCACCATAAAAAGAGGCCGAGAAGCACCCCTAGCATTCCATAATAGAACTTTCATTGATTGGATGGATGATAGAATACTCATTTTAGTCTACTTAGAGCATTCCTCACAAGCAGTGTAAAAATAGACTCTGCTAGTACAAAAATACCCTATCAAAAGTAGAGAAATTGCTATGGGCAAGAGTAAATATAGCCTATGGGGACCAAAAACGACGACGTAACCATTTAAAGGAAAAAAAGGAGCTTAAGAGCCTAAACCCTTGGGCGGAACATCATGTTCCGCTTAAGGGTTTCCAAATATTAAATTTTCCTCCCCAAAATTCTTATGTTATTATCTTTAAACTCAAAATTTAATACTCCAACCACTTACCATACATGCAACCATTATATTAATTTTATTTTGCCTTATTCAACTCCACCACACCGTAAATATTTTTTTCACATCAAAATCTCTTCGAGCAACTATCTCAGGTAATTATTTTCCCAAAATAAATTCTTGTAATTTTTTATTAATTAGTAAATGTTTAAGTATATGAAGTAAATAGTTAATTAGTAAATGATAAATAGTTATAAACAGTTATAAACTTACAAAATATTTTTAAGCAAATATAAATTTTTTGAAATTATTTTTGGTTAAATAAATAATATATATTGCAACTAAAAAGAGAATATTTGGTACTAATTAAAAAGAAGATATGAGAGTGTTTTGAATAAAAATATTAAGGTTATGTTTTGTGTTGGATTGAACCTGCTATTTATAAATAAATAAAAAGAGCTGTTGGATAAATATAGTTGTTGGATAAATATAACCATTGCAAATATTATGGGGTCAAAGTAGAAATAGAAAAATTTGTTCTAAAGCTTAGGCGGAACATCTTGTTCCTCTTTAGGCTTTATATATATATATATATTTTTTTATCTTGCGCGGAACATCATGTTCCGTTTTAACAGCCGGGCCCATAAAAAACCAACTAGTCTAATTGTATATTTGTTATTTTTTAACCTAGCAACGTTCAAATATACACTTTTAGCCTACCCATAACATACACAGATACCGCATATTTGAGTTTTTACATTACCCATAAGGGTTGCTCTTACACTCTCAATAAACAGTTTGAGATTCATTACTTAATTTTGCTTCTAACATCACTCTCCCTCTATCAGTTTATACACTTTATTTCTTAGACATAATTGAATATTTAGATACGGTTTGTTCTCTCAAGATTGTGTGCATTTAATGCTACTCCAAGTTGCAGACGCTCTCTCCAACTATCATATTTCAAAAGCCATATTTATCTTCTCAAAATCTGAAGTTTAGAAACACACGATGCAATACTGAAAAACATCAAGAAAAATCAAGAAAAATAAATCTAATTCTACAAAGTGTGATACTCTAGAAAATCAGCAACATTAAATACAAAAAGAGCAAGATCATCTACTGATTTGTTTGGTTGATTCAAGAAACACTCAAACCTAAATTTGTATTCTTAAAGAGTGTAAACTTCTTCAAAATTTATGCTCCATTTGTAAATATTTGAAGTTGGGTTTTTTGCTTCAGAATTTGAACTTGTAACTGTTGGTGATGCTGTAAAGTGATGGTTTGATCTTACCGCCAAGTGGATCAGTAATAGTGAAGCGTGAGAGACGGGATCATTTAAAAATCAGGTGTATTTTAATTTCAATCATTTACATTTTTTGTGTTGATGATTCTAATACTCTTAAAATCTGGAACAAAACTAACTTAGATTTAAGGTGGATTAAATTTCAGAGATTAAAAGCATTTTTTGTTTTACCTTTTTGAGAAATCCAAGAAAATACTTAAAACGAAATTAATATTTATTTTTCTGCTTGAAATCAACTAACTGAATATTTTTTAACCAATATAAAATTCATAAATTAGTTATATACTTGTTAGAAATTAAAATATATCAATTTCTCTTGTTTAATAATTTTGACATATTTATTTGATAATTTTTGAATTAAATAATCAGAAAATTTAATTAAGTATTTTAAAATTAAATATTGTCTGTAACTTTAATTCAAACCTAAAAGTTTGCTAAACTTAATTCACCCCCCCCCCCCCCCCCTCCCCCCTCTTGAGTATAATCTAGGCAACAATTGGTATCAAAGCAGAGCTCTAACCTATTTTTTTATTTAAACATCTTTAGAGTTGTAACGATTTATGGCAAATTTTGCTATTTCCTCTCTTAGTGAAGGTCAATCTATTAATAGGGCTCCTTTCTTTTTTGAAAATAATTATAGCTACTGGAAAAATATAATGAATAACTTCATTCAACCTAATGACTAACAAGTTTGGAGAGTTATTATAAATGGTCCAAAATATTCCTATGAAAATAGTAGATAATGTTAATGTCCCTAAAGAAGAAAATGAGTGGAATGAGGATGATATACAGAAAATCCAAGATAATTGTAACAACCCCGTTTTCTTACGTAAAGGCAGGTCAGACACGATACGTCGAAGATGGGGCTTGTTTGTCAATTAATATAATTCTCAGTATCAACATAATATAAATGATATATTAAAGGCTCATAAATTGATTTGAATCAACATCTCAATAATAATAAGTCCAATCCAACATCAAGAGTATGATAAGTCTGAATAAAAATGTAAACAACCCACATCATCATAAAATAAATGAATCTCGGGTTATGCCCATACAATAATCCCAAATAAAAATAATTACTAAAGCTGAAAAGCACCTAAGCTAGAATCAACTGATCTGAATGCCTGAGGAGCAAAATGAGAATGCACAACTGCCAAGTAACAGTCCCGCTATCCCTGTCTATGAGCACCCGGGGAAAGAAAATATTTAAATTTGGGTCAGAGCCCTAGATGTGCAAAAATTAACTTAGTAAATTTAAATTTCAATAAATACATTCGATGTAAAGTAAATATCTTCCATCGTCACTCACATGTGATTAACACCTCACCTCTCATCTAAGTGCGATATTGCCCGCATCCCAATAAAATCTCAAATAATAAATAGGACCACCATGCCAAATTAATATTTACTGGATTAATTATACTCAATTGTTACAACGGAGCCGACTATGTTTAATTACCCAATCCCTAGGTATCCCGATCTTATATATCTTATAAAAATGGTATAAACATCTATTATGCACAACATAGTAAAGGTCAATGATTTATGTCTACATTCTTAGATAATTCAATAATTCTCATTTAATTCTGGTAATATATATATATATATATATATATATATATATATATATATATATATATATATATATATATATATATATATATATATATATATATATGCGACACGCAAATGCATCTACCAGTAGTTTCTCGTTCGTTCTCTATCGAAAAGTCCGTAGGAATCTCTTATCCAAAGTGGACATCACAAAACACACATGATTGGAGCAATCACTACGCACTACACTAGTTCACGGCCCATGCCTAGCGGTGATAAATGATTCCAGCATCAACTCTTACCTCTCATAGATGGCGCTTCTACATAGTACCTAAATGACCTAACGCCTAGCCCACCTGTGTCGACGTGTGCTACAGTCCCGAACGCGCGAACCCCAATATGATAGGACCGTCCACGAACATTGGTATATCCAGACAAATACACATAAGTACATATTATTATTTTCATATAATATGTACAGGTAACTACTCTATAATTACCTAAATGTCCTACATGATACCCACAATGGTTCATCAATTAATAATTGATCATCTAGTTAATTATTAATTCTATTTTCTTTAACAATTATTTAACCATCTAGTTAAATATAATATTTCGATTAATATGTGGGTCCACATTTACATTTTTAATAAATTTCTCATTAGCCCAAACACCATTCCACCAACTCGTTCGGACTTCTAAAAATATTCCTGAACTAACCATGGTCCCACCTAACTTAACCCTAGGGCCGAAGTGGTTCGGTTCTTCGCCGAATCGATTCACTGCCAAATCGAATCGATTTGCTCCAAGGCTGAATCGATTCTGAATTGTGTAGAAGCCCAGATCTGCTTGTTTTCTTAATTACGAACTTTCTTGTTTCATCCCCAAGACTCATTCCAATCGTGATTTCAATTGTGTAAACACATGAATGGATACTTAATACCTAGTTATACATCATATAACCATGTATTCATTATGATCACATCAATTGTTACCCCCGAAACCCAGAATTCACATGAGGATTTAAAGTCGTTCAATCCCAGATTTCTCCTACAATCACCACAATGTGTAATTCAATTTAAGGGGCATTTAACCTGGAATTTACTTCGAATTATAAAGTTCATAACATGTATTAAAGTCCTCTACATAGGATTTCCAAGAACCCCCAGTTTCATGACAAGAACCCTGAGGTTTCTACCATCAATGTTCAAGAATCGATTCTTAGATTTTTGGGTTAACACCCTATGTTATAAGTAATACTCTACATACATAAGATTAATCCCTAACATTTAATCAATAAAATTCAACCTAAAACTTAGAAATCATAATGGGAAATTTCAATGCATCAAGAAGTAAATTGAAATTGAAATTGAGCAAGAAAATTCTTGCCTTATTATGTAGTCGAAGAAATCCTCTTGAATTCCCCTTAAATTCCTTACCTCTTCTCCTCTTTGGTTCTTATCCTTTTTTTCTCTTGAGGTGTATGAGTTACGTTTATATTTCTAATCAGTAATGGGGAGTTGTTTATCTTTCCCTTAAACATATATTAACCCCAAATCCCGAGTTGAGTTAAATCCCCAAACCCATAATCAGATTTGCCCAAAAGTTTTTCAACATATATACCTATACTCCGTGACCATTTTGAAAGGTTTAAAACACCTAAACAAGCCCTTATACTCCCCAAAATACGTTCCAATTACTTTTATCCCAATATTATATTTTATACTTGTGTCACCCTTCATTTATGAATTTATTACTACACATGCAATTATTATAAGCATTAACATAACAAAAACCAATCACACATAATTACAATGTAATAATAATTTATTTGTTCAAAAATAATAATTTAAATTCACCGATTTAATCCAATTTCTACAAAAAAAAAATTATCCCAAAAATATAGTTTTATTATTTATTTTAGAAAAATGCGGGGTGTTACATTAATGCTAAAGCCATTAACATTCTACATTGTGCTCTTGATGTAAATGAATATAATAGAATATGTTGTTATGAATCCGCCAAAGAAATTTGGTATAGATTAGAAAGCACATATGAAGGAACAAGTCAAGTAAAGGAAGATAAAATAAGTATGATTGCTCACAGTTATGAACTATTTAACATGGAGTTTGATAATACTATATCTGATATGTTTAGCAGATTAACAATATTATTAATGGTTTGAAATATATTGGTAAAACTTATACTGACAACGAATTAGTGAGTAAGATTCTTAGGTCATTACCAACTTCTTATATGACCAAAAAGTTGGCTATCAAGGAAGCAATAAGAGGAGAAATATAAATCTAGAAATACCATAGCCTTAAAATCCATTGAAGATGAAGAAGAAAGTGAAGAAGTTGATGAAGATGAGGATGATAACATTTCTCTCCTCACTAGAAAATTCAAAAAAATCCTAGCCAAAAGAAGGGACAATCTGGAAAAATAAAGAAATCCGTTCAAAGGAAGTCAAATGAAGGAAAAACTTCATCCAAGTTTGAGCCAAGATGCTTCAATTGCAAAGTGTTGGGTGGCCAAAGAAGGGAAGAATGGCAGAAAAAAGAAAAGAGTTGAAAAATACAAAAAAGCCATGAAAGCAACCACATGGAGTTATTTGGATGACTGTTGCATCGATGGAGATTCAAGTGATGGAGAAGTTGCAAACTTTTGCCTTATGGAAAATGATGATGAGGTAGTTTCTAACCTTAATTCTGGTAGTGAATATGAAACTTTTAATGACCATGATGAACTTCAAAATAATTTTGATTAACTTTACTGTAACTTTGATGAACTTAGGACTAAATACATTAATCTTAAAAAGATTCATTCTTCTATGTCAATTAAAAATGAGTCTCTTTTAAAAGATGTAGATGTAATAAAATCAGAAAATTATTCTTTAAAGTCAGAAATTGAAAATCTCAAAAGTAAAGATTCCTCAACTCATTATCTTATTTCTGAAAATGATAAATTAAGACTTCAAGTTGAAGATTTAACATGTTGCCTTAAAAAGCTTGTAAATGGAAAGAAAAACTTAGATATGTTACTTGGAAGTCCAAGGTGGATGAATGATAGGGATGGAATTGGATATAATAATTTTTTTTTGAAAACTATTCTAAACATATAAGAAATTTTTTATGTACATATTGTGGTAGACACACCCATTTTTAAGATTCTTGTAAATATAGATTTTTCACTAAAGTTGCATGGATCCCTAAAAGAACCCCCATTTTTGCTAAACCAGGGTACCAAAAGAAAAATTATTTAAATATCCACTGTAGGTATATTTAAGATCTCTCTTCCACAAGTCAAGATGGTTCTTAGACAGCGGGTAGTGACAAAAGCCAGTTTTCTAGCCTCCTATCAAAGGATGGTGGGCTAGTGACTTTTGGAGACAACTCCAAAGGCAAAACATTTCGGTATAGGTAAGTTTGGTAAGGAACTTTCCCCTTGCATTGAACACTGTGTGATAGTGGTTATGAAGTTACTTTTAAAGAAGACTTTTTCTTAATTAAAAATGCCAAATATAATAGTGTTTTGTTTGTTGCTTTTATTATACATGAAAATCTTTATACTCTTGATTTTGATAATCTCTCTCAAGAAAATGTAAAGTATCAAGTTTCCCTAAATGAAACTAGCTGGCTTTGGTATAGAAGATTAGGACACTCAAATGTGGAACAATGTAGTATTCTGTCCAAAAATAAATTGGTTAGAGGGCTGCCCAAAACCAAGTTTGTTAAAAATAAAGTTTGTAATGCTTGTAAATTTGAAAAACAAACTAAAACTTCTTTTAAAAATAAAAGAGATACTTCAACTAGTAGACCTTTAGAATTGTTACACTTAGATTTATTCGGACCTAACAAAGTTGCTTGTCTAGGAGGTAAATATTATGTACTTGTTATTGTTGATGATTTTTCTCGATTTACATGGGTATTCTTTCTCACTCATAAAAATTATACACACCTTATTTGTGCTAAATTTTGTCAAAAAATTCAAAATGAAAAAGGTTATCTTTTTCAAAAATGATAAGGGAAGAGAATTTGATAACAAAGATGCTGAATTATTTTACGATGAAAATGGTTTTGAACATAATTTTTCGGCACTTATAATACCTCAACAAAATGGAGTTGTAGAAAAAAAGAATAGATCTTTACAAGAAATGGCTAGAACTATGTAAAATGAACATAAATTACCAGTTTATTTTTGGGGCGGAAGCCGTTAACACTTCCTACTATATAATAAATAGAACTATAATTAGAAAAGGTTTGGATAAGACCCCATATGAGATTTTGAAAAATAAAAGACCTAATGTTAGCTATTTTAAAGTTTTTGAATGTAAGTGTTTTATTCTAAGTGATAGAGATAATTTGGATAAATTTGACGCTAAATCGGATGAAGAATTTTTTTTGGACATGCACTTAATAATAAAGCATATAGAGTTTTTTATAAACGAACTTTAGTTGTTCAAGAATCTATTCATGTATCTTTTGATGAATCTAATCCATTTGCTAACAACAATGATGATGATGATGATGATGATGTTTTGGTTTTAACTGAATCCATAAATAAATTAAGTTTAAATGAAAATGTTTATGATTCCTCTAAGGTTGAAAAGACTTCAAATAAAGATGAAAGTGATAGCAATTGTAGTTTACTTAAATGTTGGAAATTTGAAAATAATCAACCATTTGAGAATATTTTACGTGAACCCTCTAGTGGTATTCTTACTAGATCTTCCATAAAAAATGTTGTTAATAATTTAGCCTGTCTCACAAATTAAACCTAAAGATATATTTGAAGCTGAAAAAGATGAGTTTTGGTTGTTAGCTATGCAAGATGAATTGTTAGAACTTGAACATAATATTTTTTGGTCACTTGTTCCCTTACCCGAAGATAAAACTATTATAGGAACTAAATGGGTAATTAGAAATAAAAAGGATGATGCTAGTTTAATCATTAGAAATAAAGAAACACTTGTCACACAAGGTTATAATCAACAAGAAGGAATTGATTATGGTGAAACTTATTCTCCTATAGGTAGAATAGAAGTCATTCGTATGTTATTAGCATTTGCATGTTATAAAAATTTTAAAATATTTCAAATGGATGTTAAAAGCTCTTTCCTAAATGGTTTTATAAATGAAGATGTTTATGTGAAACAACCACTCGCCTATGAAAATTACCAATTTCCAAACCATGGTTATAAATTAAATAAAGCTTTATATGGACTAAAACAGGCCCTTAGCCTAGGGCTTGGTATGATAGGCTAAGTGGATTTTTACTTCAACATGATTTTGTAAGAGGAAAAATAGATTCTACTTTATTCATAAAATTTCATGGAAATGATATGCTTCTTGTACAAATCTATGTTGATGATATCATTTTTAGATCCACAAATGAAAATATGTGTAACGATTTTTCAGATTTTATTGCAAAATGAATTTGAAATGAGTTTTATGGGTGAGTCAAATTTCTTTTTAGGTTTGAAAATAAAACAAATAAAAATGGAATCTTTATAAATCGATCAAAATACATTAAAGATCTTTTGATAAAGCATGGTTTAGAAAATATTATATCACTTAGCACACAAATGAGCACATCTACAAAATTAGATATTGATGAAAATGGGAAATCAATTGATATAACTTTATATCGGGACATGATAGGTATTTTATTGTACTTATTTGCTAGTACACCAGATATCATGTTTAGTGTATGCTTATATGCTCCTTTTCAAGGAAATCCTAAAGAATCCCACTTAAGTGTTGTAAAATGGATTTTTAGATATTTAATTGGTATAAAAGATTTAGGCTTATAGTATCCTAAATTTACTTCTTTTGAGCTTCTTAGTTATTCGAATGTAGATTTTGCCGGTTGTAAGTTTAATAGAAAAAGCACTAGTGGCACATGCCATTTTTTAGAACACTCACTAGTCTCATGGTTTAGTAAAAAGAAAAATTCCGTTGCTCTTTCCATGGCCGAGGCCGAATATATCGTCGTCGGTAGTAGTTGCGTTCAAAATTTATATATGAAACAATAACTAGAAGATTTTAAAGTATCAATTCAAAATATTCCTATTTTATGTGATAATATTAGTGTCATATGATTAACTAAAAACCTAATTCAACATTCTAGAACCAAACACATTGAAATTATACATAATTTTTTACAAGATCATGTTAAAAAAGGAGACATTAAACTTGAATTTATTAGCAATGATATACAATTAGCGGATATTTTTACAAAACCTCTACCTGAAGACCGTTTTTCTTTTATCCGTCAAGAACTCGAAATGACTCGTTTAAGTGACTTGGAATTATAATTATTTTTAATAATATCCTATTCTTTGTATTAAATCAGATTTAGTTATATTTTATTAAAAATGATTAAATACTTTTATCAATATTTTATTCACACTTCTCTAGGCACACCCGCTACAGAACACACTTATGTCCTATATATACTCATACCCCATGCCACTTTTATTCACACTTCAAAATGTCTAAGAACTTTTATGTTGTATGGGTTGGTAAACAACTTGGAATTTACTCTTCTTGGAGAGAATGTGAGATGGAAATTAAAGGAGTGAGTGGAGCTCAATTTTAAAAATATCCCTCCTTCAACGAAGCTCTAAATGTTATTCGCCTTTCTCCATCGCATGCTACCATGACATCCCGCCTAATCTAACCATGGGCCATCATTCCTTCATTAAAAAACACAGGAATCTCATTTGGTTCATTCTTAGCATCACTGTCGAAAAGCTTTTTAATTACTAATCACCTATGTCAAATTAAGCCGGTGTCAAATTTTTACATTTCATTATTATAGCCACATGCGTAGATAAATTTAAATTAACTAAACCATCCACACAAATATAGTCTGAATAATCACACGACATATATATAAATAAATGAGTAATACCGAATAAACTATCGGTTCCCAAAATAAATAATCCAATGACAAGTCTGACATAATAAAATTGAATATAAATATAGTCTGATAAACAAACTAGAGGAATAAATGGCTTGAAGGGAAATACGCCAAAGTGAAATAATGGAGAATCCCTATCTATAAATGAATGAGATGAAGCGTCTAAAGAAACTCCTACAAGACTCCATAAATGTTGCAGTTACGCATCCCTAGATAGAATTGAAAAACTTGTTTAATAAGTTGATAAGTAAATGTTATGTTTTAAGTAAACTCCGATTGTAAACTCCTTGAACAAAACTCTTTTTAAAATACAATACAAGATGTGTAAACAGATTCTGAATATGGATGTTGGATCTGTTAGTTTGATTACCTTAGGTTTTTTAAAATAAACCTACTTCTAAGTCTTAAGTGAGAAACCAATCACAGAAACAGTTAAAAACCATTCAAGAAAATTACACCAGATTTTTACGTGGTAAAACCCTAAATTAGGGGGGCCTCTACGCCACAAAATAAAAAATCCACTAAACCAATAACAAGTTACAAGTTACAGCACTAAGCATGCATTATCAAGATCCTAAGTCTAAGTTCAGAATTGTACCAACACGAGTTACTACATTCTCAAAGGTTATTTCTGACTGGCTTTGATCTCCCTCCAGCAGCTTCCTTGATTTTTCCTTGCTTTCTGATTCGAGTGGCTCTACCAACACCAAATCTCTCAAAAGAACCACTAATTCTAAGTGTTCGTATGAGAGTGAAGGTGTATGTGATGTGAACTAAATTCAGGAATCCATCTCACACCTCTTAATTAATTATACAATAATTTCTACGAATATCCAAAATAATATATATGACATTAAAGACCGATTCAAGTTATTTTTGAAAATCGTTCTTCTCTTTTGATCAGATTTGAAACAAGTCTTTCTTTAAAACAAGATCTCACAAACTATGAAATATAACTACTGAAACATGAGACGTTCAGATCTGAAAATATCTTAACCACATAAGTCTCTTTTTCAAAATAATTTGAATATCAGAGACTGGATCTAAAAGACATACAATAATAACACCAAGATCCAACAAAAAAGAGAACAAAACCCTAAAATTTACGTTAAAATGTTTCTCAAGGTAAATCTCACAATTTCTATGAAGAAAAATGAGATTTACACATAGATGGGTTTCCTAAGAGAGATCTAGGTTGAAGAGTATCTTCAACACGAACAAACCCCCATAACTACTACTTTTAGAACTCTAAAATCTAATTGTAAGGTTAGAGTTTTTTGGTATTTGATGTAAGGAAGGTTTTTGGGTTTGTATATGAAGGAAAACATTTAGGTTTCACTCACAGGATTTGGTTTTGTCTCCCTTCTCTCTTCTCTCTCTGATTTTTCTCTCAAAATGAGACGATTGGAAAAAAAACTTCTCAAATGTAAACCTGAAGTTTCCTTTTATACTAGGCAACGAAGGATTGAGAAGGTTGAATCAAATCAAGGGTTAGGATTAATTTTGACCGTTTGACTTCTCATCCAAGGGTTGATAGAAAGCGGTGGTTATGCAGTCGATGATTGGTTGTTATTAGAGTCACATGGATTGAGAACTACAACATGCAGACCGTCGATGAATTAAAATCAATCTAATTTCTCATCTAAGACTCAAAAGAAACACAAATCGGATCGTTACAGGAACAACACGTGTATGGCCTGGATGAAACCAGAAACGCGTGTTTTGAGACTTTAACAAATTGAAATTGCATCCCCAGAATTCTCTAACGATTTTGTTTTCTACCCTAAACTAATTTTAAGCATAAAAAGTATTTCTATTTTTACCCCAAACATTTAAAAATCACATTTTAATTAATTTTAAAAATCACTTTAAATGATTTAAAAATGTTTTAAGTGATTTAAAAAGGTTAAAAAAATTCCTAAAAATCATATGACCCTTGTGCACACATAATAACACATATATGTAGTGAATGTGTCCTAATGTGAGTTCATGAGAGCAATACTTCCCTTTTTGGTAGACCATTGAGGTTCTTGGACTGAATTTTCATCTTTGAAACTTGGAATCTTTGAGAGAGGGTAACTCTTAAAAATCCAATCTTATTTTGTCTCAATATCCAAACTAGTTAGAACTACTATAGGGTATAGACTCAAGTGAGTCAACCTTATAGTGTGTTCTCAAGAACCATCAAGTTGGGCGTCCTTGTGGCTGGACACCTTAAAGGTTTTGAAACTATTTTGACTAGTGTCAGAGCCCAAGAAAACAATTTGAAAATATTTTTCAAGTATTTAAATCATAGTTTAAATCTGTTATTAGATACACATGTTAATTTCACGCACACTCCCTTGATATCCTCACCTCTCAACTACTGTGCACGCCTAATGCACCCTATCTAGCTATACTACCCATACCAACTAGATAACATACCTACATCGCCTCAGTATGTTTAGCTCTCTCGCAATACTCATATGACACGCTACCACAATATCAATAAGTAATATGTCCCACATATTATTATTGATTCAATCAATTAAGTTTCTCTACTAAATTACTTTTAGATTTACATAATCTGTTAGTTGTATTATCACACGTAAGTAGATATATCACACTTTATAAATATTCATCACACATAAAATATATACAACTATCGCATCCCCGGAATGGCCCCTCGTGATGCTGACATACTCTGCTATCAAGTCCATGTACCTCTCGTACCAAATCAAGGACCAATGGTTCAGCATGCCTCCTCAAACCCAAAATACATCAACACACAATGAAGGCAAACATGGTTCAAAGCCTTTGGGATCTGCACATACCTAACGTACCCAAACGAAACGTCGTTCCCACTAATACACGACACATAGTGAGCCTCCCTATGTTCCATATTATGGGGAACAAATCCAGACCTCACTAGAATCATTAAGGTGGGATCGCCCT
This sequence comes from Sambucus nigra, assembly GCA_949130495.1. Taxonomy (NCBI): domain Eukaryota; kingdom Viridiplantae; phylum Streptophyta; class Magnoliopsida; order Dipsacales; family Adoxaceae; genus Sambucus; species Sambucus nigra. The sequence continues at coordinate 344,152,501 of OX422218.1, read as the reverse complement.
CTGCGCGGAAACCTCCAGATAGCAGGCAACGTAAGTATGTTCACACACATAATCAATCATGGCCATAGGTATTCACAAAACCTATACATGTATATAAATAAGTAGGTATACACACAAACCATCATATAAATCCGTACGTAGTATATATATCTCGCATACTCATCATACAAATAATTTCCATTTTAGCCTCTTATTATATTTTTTCGAGTATCGCTCACTACCCTAAGGGTACTAGTTACCCCTTAATAATCAGTAGATAATACACTCATACAGTACTGGTCTAAACCATAGGTTCACTTATCTCTCCGTGATCCATTTCAAATCTCCCACATTCATTAATTAAGAATATATGTCCGATTATCCCTAACCTTACTCATTTCAATTTATGTAAACTTAATTCCCACCATAGGCCTAGTGACCTCTACTATATTCCTCTCTGTAGTTTAAGAATATCCCAAAGGTCTCCCCATCAGTTATCCACCAATTTCAGGGCTTAAAAAGGAAAAGTTTTCAAATCTGGGCAAAACGAATTGATTCGGGATTCGCCGGTCAAATCGATTAGCCCTTGGGCCGAATCGATTCGAAAAGTGTCAGGGGTCTTCTTCTTCTACGCAAATACGTTTTCAACCTTTTTATTTATTCAAGCATTCATGCAAGACTCCAAAACTTCCAACCAACATAACTAATCATGATTCATATGTATAGGGATCGTTTTCAGCATTTTTAACACAATAAATCCTTAAAGAAACACCCAAGAACAGATCAAATCTAGTTATTATCAAAACCCTACATTTCTTATTTTCCATACATATATAAACATTTACCCAAATTTATTCTATGGCAATCATTATATATCATCTTATTACGAATTTCATATATGAGTGGATCCATTCTACATGCAATCCTATCCCAATTCATGAGTTTTATTCACTTAAACCTCAAGAACACAATTAAAATCATGATATTACAATCCCTACTCTACATGGGTATTATAACTAAATCAAAACATGCAAGATAAACACTTGACTCTAAGTTTTCAGGTCTGATTTCATTTCTAATGTGATGCAATTGCTCCTCCCTTGCTTTCGATCACGAATCCGACAACAGTTTAGGTTAAATCAAGACTTTGCACCTCCAACTCTCATTTCTTCCTCTCCAATGGCCTTCTCTCTCTATCAAGATTGATATAACCTTATCCCTACACTCCTATAGTTTGTTATACTGTTTTAATTTTTGGAGTTATCCCTACCACAAACTCCCGAATGACCAAAATGCCCTCTTGGGGGGCAAGTTGGCCTAAAATCGCCCCGAGACCCAAGTACTACCCTTGGATACACTATTTCGACCCTTTTTGGACCTACCATGACCTCGAAATCATCATCCGAGTCACTCTATAATAATTTCCTATCCTGACCTCGTATAGTCCGCACACGACACCCGATTGAGATATACCACTATCACGTCACGGTCACTCACTATGGCATAGAATACTAAATCACTATTCATTTAGTAATTTTATTCTATAAACATTAATCATTTATCTTCGATTAATAACTTAATCAACACATAATATATTATTTCATTAAGTTAAATTACACATGTAATTAAAAGATTTTACCGAATTAATTCAATTTTTAAATGCTCAGAAATACGGGGTGTTACATACTTCCCCCCTTACAATGGAATTTCGCCCTAAAAATTGGGACATACGTGCGGTAAATAACTCTGGATACTGCTCTCACATGTCATAGTCTCTCTCCCACGTCGACTCATCAACATTGTGGTTCCCCCACTGAACTCTAATGAAGGGTACGATCTTAGACCGCGGTTTACGCTCACTACGATCAAGTATTGCCATCGGTCTCTCCTCATACGATATATCTAGATGCAAGTCGATCTCCTCTAATGGAACATTCTAAAATGCCTGCTCACTCCTCTGGTACTTCTTTAGCGATGACACATGAAACACATCGTGTATCCATTGTAGGTGCTCCGGTAGCTCCAGCCTATATGCTACTACTCCCACCCTATTGATAATCAGGAGCGATCCCACATATCTTGGTGATAGCTTCACTTTCTTGTCGAATCTCATAACCGCCTTCATAGGAGACATCCGAACCAACACCTAGTCACTAACCTTAAGCTCTAAGTGCCTCATGTAGACATAACTCTTTTGTCTGTTTTGAGCTATACGAATGCGTCTTCAGATCAACTCAATCTAGGCAATAGTGTCCTCAATGATCTCTGGCCGCAATAACTTATTGTCCCCCACTTCTAACTAGCAAGCGTGTGAACAACAAGGTCGATTATATAGTTCCTCGAATGGTGCCATGCCAATAGTGAACTAGTAGGAGTTGTTATATTCAAACTCCACCAAAACAAGGTACTTCTCCCATCCTCTCTTGAAGTCAATTATGCACATCCGTAACTTATTCATAACATATCCGATTAACCCTATATATTTGCCCATTTGTCTATGGGTGATACAGTGTAATTAACTACAAATATGTGCCCATAGCCTCTTGAAATCTCTGCCAAAAATGGGACACAAAGATCTTGTCTTGATTGGACATAATATTAAAAGAAACCCCATGTAGCCGTACTATCTCAACAATAAATAACAATGCATACAGCCTTGTCTCAAAATCTATGTAAACCAAAAGAAAATGGGCCAACTTAGTTAACTGATCCACTATCTCCCATATGGAGTCGTGACCTCGCTGCGATAACGGTAACCCAGTAATGAAATCCATAGCGATACTCTCCCACTTCCTCATGGGAATATTGAGTGGCTACAACATCCTTATTGGTCTCTGGTGGTCTGCCTTCACTAGCTGGCAGGTAGCATACTTTGAGACAAACTCCGTTATGTCCCTTTTTATCCCTGACTCTAACATTACTATATGTCCCAAATCCTTATCCTTTGGAACCGCGAGTCTCCCATTAAAATGAAAATCACCCTTTGAACTGATCGAGTATGACTCCGCCCTATCAACTAATAACTGGAGAATCCTGTCCTGGCAATACTGATCCCTTGTATGTGCTTTCACCACCCTCATCATAATATCGTGCAGGACAGCTAGTACGGACATGCACACTCTGGCTACTTCATCATCATGTTGAATCTCTCTCCACTCCGCCTTCCACACCTTTGTGATCTCCCCAGCGGGTCGTTGGCTTAATGCGTCTGCCACCACATTAGCCTTACTAGGATGATACTGAATATCAAACTCATAATCCTTCACGAAATCTAACCACCACATCTTCCTCATGTTCAAATATTTGTGCGTGAATAAATACTGAAGGGATTTATGATCCGTGAACAAAGTAAACTGTTCCCACAGCAGATAGTGCCTCAAAATCCTCAAGTCAAAGACAACCGCGACCAGCTTGAAGTCATGAGTGGGGTAATTCCTCTCGTGGGGCTTAATCTTGCGACTTTCATAAGCTATAACCCTCTCCTCCTGCTGTAATACACCCACAAGTCCCTGCAAGGATGCGTCAGTATAAACACGATACTCCACTCCTCCCCTAGGAAGTGCAAGTAGAGGTGCGAAAGTCAATTTGTCCTTTAGCTCGTCAAAAGCTAACTAACAATAGTCGTCCCAAATAAATGGCACCCCTTGCAAGTTAGATTCATCAGCGGACCTGCAATCTTTGAGAAACCCCAAATAAATTGTCTATAATATTTGGCCAACCCCAAAAAATTGTGAACCTCGGTCGGTGTCGTGGGCTGTCCCCACTCCCTTATCATCGATACTTTACTCGGATTGACTGCTATACCCGTGTCAAACACAATGAGACCCAAAAATGAAACCTCACGAAGCTAAAATCCACACTTCTCAAATTTAGCATACAACTGGTGCCCTCGCAGTGTCTGTAAAACCATCTACAAATTAATGGTATGCTCATCCTCAGAGCAAGAGTAAACCAAAATATTATCGATGAACACAATCAAAAACTAGTCAATGAACTCTCCAAAAGACCCGATTCATCAAATTCATAAACACTGTTGGCGCATTGGTGAGCCAGAACGACATCACCCTAAAATCGTACGGCCCATACCGTGTCAGAAAAGAAGTCTTAGGAACATCCTACTCTTTGACGAGCTACTAATGATAACTAAACCTCAAATCAATCTTGGTGAAGTAAGCTGCTCCCCTCAACTGGTCGAATAGGTCATCAATTCGAGGCGGTGGATATTTATTCCGGATTTTGACCTTGTTCAACCCTATGTAATCAATACACAACCGAAGTGATACATCCATCTTCTTGACGAATAATATTTGTGCGCCCCACGATGAAGTACTCCGTCTGATAAAACCTTTCCCCAGGATATGTTGAATCTTCTCTCTCAATTCCCTCATCTCAGATGGGGCCATGCAGTAGGGAGCTTGGGCTATAGGCCTCATTCCTGATGCTAGGTAAAACACTAACTCTATTTGCCGGCTAGGTGGTAGCCTGAGTATATCCTGGAATACATCCTCAAACTCATTCACTACTGGAATTGAGTCTAACAAAACCACCAAATCCTATAAGGTATCCTCATCAATGTAGTATAAATGTGTCCTCGACCCTCCCTTAAGAAGAGGCATCGCCACTAAGAACATCTCCTGCCCTGGAATTGAGAACACAACAGTCCTCTCAAAATAGTCCACTATCACTTGGTAACCAGCTAACTAGTCCATACCCAATATAACATCATACCCTTCTATATCTAACATAAGGAGGTCGACGGCTAAGCATAATCTACCCACATCGATGTCCACACACCTACAAATCGAATGTATAAGAGACCCATTACCCATCTCTGACTCCACACACACAAAGAGACAATCAAATGTCTCTAATAGGCCGATAACTCGTGCAAATCTGGTCGTTAAGAAAGAATGTGATGTACCAGTGTCAAATAGTATCCTACCCTCATGCCCATGAATAGGAAACGTACACTCTACTACTGGTGGTGCCCGTGGGGCCTATTGTGTGAAAGAATATTGCAACTATCCCTGCTATGATGGGGAGAGTGAGGCTGGTGCTGCAGGTGGCCTCTGTGCCTACTTCTCCTATGGGCATCCTGTTGCTACGGTGCTCTACCCTGTTGTGGGCAATCCATCCTCTTATAGCCTGTATAACCAAAAATAAAGAACTTTCCTAGAAACTCTCTCTGTCTCTGGCAATAATGGCCCTAACGGTCCTGACCCTACTATTAGCCCTAATAGCCTCGGCCCTACTAGCCTCCCCTATTGTTCCTTTGGCCCGGATGACCCTAAGCAACCTGCTTCTACTGAGGCCCTTACTGTCCTTGCCTATAACCTCCCTCTAGTTGATATCCCCCAGATCTAAACCACTTGGCCTGATCCCCTTGCAGGGAGTCCTTGCCCTATTGTCTACCTGACTGCTCTTACTGCTGCTATGGTGCTCTACCAGAATCGCTACCTCCTGCCTTGCCCTACTGGCTAGGCTCACCTCCTCTCTTGCTCCCCTTCACATGGAAGCGATGGTCCTGGAAGTGTAACAGTGTTGTATTAACAACCTTTATATAAGTCACTAATGCATAGTTGCCAACCAAATAATGCCTAATCCTCCAGGATAAACCATCCATAAACTTCACATTCTTCCTTTCTTCATTGTTCACCTCGTCTGGAATAAAATTAGCCAAATGAGTGAGCTTCTCTTCCAGGACCATCGCTTCCATGTGAAGGGGTCACTGATCGATCTCCATGGGTCACCTCACTGAACCTCTTCTGCATCTCTGTTCCAACTGCTGGTAGAAAGTAGTTGTGGTCTAACCGCACCCAAAATTATGCAATAGACACCGTGTCCCTCTCCTCAACGGTGATAACCGACTTCCACGACTGTAATGTTTCCCCAACCAGCCTAAAGGTGACTAGCATCTGCTTCTGCACCTCTCTGCACTCTACCATGCAGAGGTGGCGGTGATTGTCCTTCCACTCTTATACTGTAATCACATCTTGGATCCCTTACAACTCTGGTCAGTGGCTCTTCTGAAAAGCCTCCCTAACCCTTTGCCACTCTGACGGCCCCAGGTGGGCCTGAACAACTGGCGCCACTGGTTGTGGTGGCTATTAAGCCTGTGGAAAATGGAGATCCATGGCAGTCATCACCTCATTAACTGCTTGTTCCACTATCATCGCCACCTCTACTGCTAACACTGTCCCCTGTAGTGGCTGTAGCTATGGTGATTGTGGCTCCTGCTAAGCCTCCGTCACATTATCTCTAGCCGTTGCTTTCACTGCTTGCTCTTTTCTGGGTGGCATCTGAAAACAGATCGAATTGTATGAGTCCAAAATCAATACAAATATAATAGTAGAAGAACAAAATCTCAAATACGTAATCATGAATGCAATTGTCCTAAAAATGGGCCTTAAGTCAAGGAACGCTACATAGAAATCGTTGTAAACCATACAGATCCTATAGACACTAGAGCCTGGTGCTCTGATACCATCCGTGACACCTCGCTTATTCTCACCACGGTTGATCAGTCCTTCGTTAAAATAAATAAGAATCTCACCGGGTTCATTCTTAGCATCATTATCGAAAAACACACGAAGCAAGACTGAAAAACTTCATTAAAAATCAAGAAAAAAAATCTGATTCTACAAAGTGTGATACTCTACAAAATCAGCAACATCAAATACAAAAAGAGCAAGATTATCAGTTGATTTTTTTGGTTGATTTAAGAAACACTCAAGCCTAAATTTGTATTCTTTCAAAGGGTGTAATCTTTTTCAAATTTCTGCTACATTTGTAAAGATTTGAAGTTGGGTTTTTATCTTCTGAATTTGAACTTGTAGTTGTTGGTGCTGCTGTAAAGTTGTGGCTGACACTACCGCCAAGTGGATCAGCAATAGTGAAGCGGGGGAGAAAGGAGTTTCTAGCGCGTCGACGTAGGTCGAATTTTCCGCCGAACCATGTTAAAAATCTGGTGTATTTTAACTTCAGTCATTTTTTTTTGTTATTGTTTTGATTTCATCCGAATACTCTTAAAATCTAGAAACAAAATTAACTTAGATTTAAGGTGGATTAAATTTTAGAAATTGAAAGCATTTTTTTTGTTTTACCTTTTTTAAAAATCCAAGAAAATCCATAAAACAAAATTTATACTTATTTTTCTACTTAAAATCAACTAACTAAATATTTTTTAACCAATATAAAATTCAAAAATTAGTTATATACTTGTTAAAAATTAAAATTTTTAATTCCTCTTATTTAATCATTTGGAAATATTCATTTGATAATTTTCTAGTTAAATATTTAAGATTAAATATTCTGAAAATTTAATTATGTATTTTAAAATTAAATATTGGCTGTAACTTTAATTCAGACCTAAAAGTTTGCTAAACTCAATTCACCCCCCCCCCCCATTAGGTATAATTTGGGCAACACATACTTAAATTACTTTCCGATCTCAAATCTGAGATTCAACTATTTTTTCGATTTTAGATAATTTTTTGGCAACTAAAATGCTTTGGTTTTTTTTAAAAAAATACTAATAAAAATCATAAAAAAAAATTATATAATTTTTAATTAAAAAAGGTTATATAATAATGATCTATTTTTTTTAATTAAATTATATAACATAAAAATGTTATATAACTTATTAAGTAAAAAACTTAAAAAATGTTATCTTATTTTTTAATTAGAAAACATAAAAATATTATATAATTTTTATCTGTGTATGTGTTATAAATTATAATGTGATACTTTATTTATTGTGATATAATTTATATATATGAATTATTATATAATTTGTTCATATATGCATTGCTAACATGATTAAATGTGAAACAATTTTGAAAAATGGATCATTGTTTGTTGGGGATTCACGATTCGGTTAGGAATGAAAAAGACATTAGAGAAAAAATGAAAAGAAAAATACTTGTAATATATCATATAGTTATTTCGGTGGCAACTGCGGTGTGGTGGCATAAAAAAACATTTATTAAAGGGGCGTTACGAAGATTTGAGAAATGCAAGAGAGATATATTTGAGAAGACTTTATTATGGAAGTGATACAACTTGTAGAGAGTAATTATGTCTTTGCATAAATGCATTTAATATTTTATGTAACAAATGACATGATAAAAAATAATTATGTGAAATGGTACATGTTCAGATAGGGGAATCTATGACTATGTTTTTTTATATGCTTAAACATAACCTAAAGAATCGGATTGTCAAGTTTTAATTCAATTGCTAAGGAGAGACAGTTAGTCGACATTTTAGTACGGTTTTAAGAAGTATAATTGAACTAGGGGCGAGTATTTGGTCCAACCCAAAAAGAAATGGAAGGTTATGAAGATGAAAAGTGGGAGTGATTTAAGAATTTCCTTGGAGCTTTGGATGAGACATACGTTCCTGTAACAGTTCCTTCTCAGGATGAAGGGAGATACTGATATAGGAAGAGTTTTAATGCGAAAAATTTATTAGGAGTTTGTTCCCGTGATTTGATTTTCACTTATGTTTTACCTGGGTAGAAAGGGTCCGCTGCGGATGGTGGAATTTTACAAGATACACTAACACGGAAAAATCCATTAATTATTCCAAACGGTGCACATCCTATTCTATTTTAAAATAATTCTTAATATTCTTCAATTGCTTTCTTCAATGGTTAAAAAATAATTTTTCTTCTAATGTAGGTAAATATTACATTTTTGATGTTGGATATACAAATGAACCTGTTTTTTTGGCACCTTATAAAGGCACGCGTTATCATCTTAATGAGTGGTCAAGAATGGAAAATAATACGCAGACATACAAGGATCTATTTAACCTTCACTTCAACTTCTAGAAATATAATCAAAGTAGACTTTGAATTTCTTAAGAAAAGATGGGCTATTCTTTGATCTGCTTCTTTCCTTGAGGTGAAAACTCATGTGAGAATTATAAATGCGTGTGCCATCCTCCATAATATTATATGAATGGAGCAATCAAATGATCCATTATTGGATATGGTAGACGATGATTTAAATAATGAAGTGCCAGAAGAAAGTGATAAAGATTGCATAGATGAGGAGGATGTAATTGATAACCATGGTGCAACCAATATAGACCGTATTAGACATATGCAAACGACTAGGGAGTGGATAAAAAAATCGGATGCATTATCACAAGCAATGTTTCTTGAGTACTTGTAAGGACATTTTTGTCCATTGCCAATATGTATGTCGTACGTCGTTACACCGTTGAAGAAACTCAAGATCGCATCTACATCAACGGATCCGAATATGAAAGCGTCTTCAACATCATAACTTCTGCGAGAATGAACTTGGTAAAGTTTTGTTTTTAAGTCCCTTAAAGTTTCATACTTAGTATTGGGAAATTTTTATGAAATGTTTTTTATGAAATGTTTTTTTATGAAATGAGGCTTTTAAAAGTTTTTTTTTTATTTTCTGGTAAACCGGACCGGTCCGCCCCTTTTAAAAACGAACCGATCCGCTTTGCACCAGTAAGCCCCGGATCGATTTCAAACCGAAGAGGCCCTGTTAAAAAACTAACCGATCCGAGGTCGAACCGATCCGCCTCCAAGCCGGACCGGTCCGCCTGAGATAAAATCGAACAGTTCCGTGAGTATTTTTACCACCGACTCATAATTCCTATATATATATACCTATTTCGGTGGTGTACTTTTTAAGTCTTTGAGAAAACATTTCTAAGAGTTCAAACACAACAAGACTTCGATTTTTGATGTGCCTAACATCTTTTTGATTCACACACAAAATCCCAATTACTTTTCTGAATCTTTTGGAACCCTAGAACACAAGCTTTGCTATTGTTCAACCTTTGTGGGGAGATCTTTGCAACCGAGGGCTGCGTGTCATAGCTAATGGAGTCTCTACAAAGTGTTATGGCTGCGTGTCATTGAGGAGAGCTACGGTTCTTCCTTTGTTATTTGGGTTGCGAGTCCTTGGAGGGTGCTGCGTGTATTCTCTTGCTGAGTTCAAGACTACGTGTCTTTATGGGTTGGCTGCGCGTTGATCCATTGCAGATTTCTCTATGTAATTATAAGTTTCGATTTATATATTCATAGTGAAATAAAGGTTTTACCCGAAAGGGGTTTTTTCCTGAAATCTGTGTCTCAGCATATTTTTGTGTCACATGCTTCATTTATTTATGGGTTGACACACGCACCTTAGATGCATGTTTAGGGACTCTAATTAAATAAGGGGTACTTGGAAACCTACGAATTTTATTTAAATTAATTATCACACCGTCGTTATTCAGTTTTTTTCAGTACTGAGTAAGGCAGCGTCGACGATAAATTTCCCGTTTGGCTTACTTTTCTAGTTATACACTTGGTTTTAGAGTACTTGATTAATGTGTATGGTTTTAGCTTTCTTGACTAATGTGTGTGGTTTTAACGTACTTGATTAATGCGTATGGTTTTAGCGTACCTGATTAATGTGTATGGTTTTAGCTTACTTAACTAATGTGTATGGTTTTAGCATACTTGATTAATGTGTATGGTTTATTATAGAGCTGACTTTAATTTAATTATCTGTAAGTTGGGGCTAAAGAGAACTTGTACCATTAGTCTTTTTAATATATAATTTTTTAATAAATCCATATATTTCTACAACTCTAGAGGATATGTATTTTTTTGCAACTATCCATGGTCTTAGTCAAAATATCAAAATAATGTTCATGGATTTACCAAAATTTGTATTTTCAAAATTATGAGTAGAGATTGATGAAGTATAAATAATTTTGAAGTTTATATAATTAGTAATGTTAGAGAGACCTATTTTTCGACCCCTTTTTAAATCCAGTGATGTGTCAAGCACACATTGAGTGATGTTTGAAATTAACATAGGGTCTATTACAAATAAAACCCAATGTGTGATTGAGACATCATTTGGCCCAGAAAAAGGGTCTAAAAACGGGTCCCCCTATTATTATTGTTCTATAGTTTCACTTCGAGCTCTTTTTAAAAAAAAAGATTTTAAACACTATAAAATCAAACATCTCTCAAAATATAAGTTTGGTTGACACTAAAAACAATGTATAAGTATGTCTGTCTAGATATACGATATATTAAATGTTTAAGATTTAATTATCATCACACACACACACACACATATATATATATATATATTCTCATTATGGTCGAAATAGGCAATGCACTCAATGAATTCATGATACATATACGTTCTCAGCTATTGTAGAAATATATTGTTGTACCCTAAAAATATTAGGCCACATAGACTGATAAAGTAATGACTCTTGTAAATATTATCATTGGACTTTCCACAGTGGGTAAAATATGGCCATCTCAGGTACCATCTGGTCAGCCATCTAGCCGACCAAAACTAGGAAGATAAACCATTAATTATATGAAAATAAACTCGTGGGGTAGTCAACAGTCACCATGCACATGCACGTGAATAACATTCGGCTACATATTATTGTGAAATGTTGTAAATGTTTGAAGATATAAAGGCATTCTATCTATTGATTTTTCACTAACTATAAATACACTACTCTTCCCAGCTGAGCGGGAGAGGGCAATAAAATACCTAATTTATGCTAAACTCAAAAATTGTAATCAAGATATTGGAACAAAATCCTGAACAAATATTATAATTTCCCCATGGATGTAGGCTCCATTCTTGAGCTGAACCACGTAAAAAACACTTGGTGTCTCTTTATATTTTATTTATTATTAGTGTTTGTAGGAGGGGCTTAATGATAAGCCTCTCATCAAATTATTAAATGAGATTAGAGATGATTAATATTGACAAAAGTCCATGTGTTTATGCGACTGAGGTATTATTATGCGCGTCGGACATATCACGCGTACTTGTGTGTTATTTACATATTAACTAGACAATATTCTAGTATTGAGAGTTTTGACATATGTTATGGGACACATGCCACTTAAAATAGGACATGTGTCACCACGAGTTAATTGACATGTGGCGACCCACTTGGGTTGGTTTTGCTATAAATAAGCCCTCCCCCCATACATTTGAGAGATATCTTCTTGGAAGAGGAGGGTGATTTTCTTATCTTATGAGGTTTTAGAGAGAGTTTTGAGATGAGTTCTTTAAGAAGAGTGGCAACACCTCCCATCTCTCCGAAAAACCACCACAATGAGTTTTTTGGCGAATAGTACGAACCCACGAACTATGCTGACTTTGATTCCGAGCATAACGGATACGTAGGCGCAACCGAAGTTGCTCAAGTCAAACACGTGCTAAAATCGAGTATTTCCCCAAAATTAGACTACTCTCTTACATTTGGCGACTCTGCTGGGGAGGTATTCGCTATTTTTATCGTGTAACGCCTCATTCGCGCTCGAAAAAAGTGGATGGAGAAAAAGGGGTTGGTAAAGCAACTTTCTATTACAACATTTATGAGAGAAAATATGCAACTTCATTCCAGATAAGTATTTGATTTTTCTGCTTATAAATCTCTCCTACCTTGCATCAAAATCATACGATGTATTTCTCAAGCAAAGCACTAAGTAAGATGTTTATATTAAAATAAAATCTACTTGAAATATGTCCTTAATAATAGACAGAAGTTGTTTTGATATTTTTGTAAGAAGATGATGCATATTCTGTGATGGCATAAATTTTATTCGTAGAATCTTACGAGTTATGAGTAAGCTACGCACCACCTTGGTTCTCTTATGTGAGATTAAAGGAATATGGTTTAGATATTAGTTTGGGTTTGAGTAATACCTACTGATTTATAACTAGCAGGTTGCCAGCTAAATTGGCTCAATATGTCAGGAGGAGTATGGTTTAACATAAATATTTACATGTCGTACAATTTGTATCTGACAAAAGATAAACCCATTTCACAACTTTTGATGTATAGACTTTACAAATCCCATAAATCCATGTGTGTCAGTAATATCGTGAGTTGTAGTTTTGGTCAGAGATTTTTTATCAGAGATATTATAATTGACTGTACTGAGAATCAAATCCATGCTCAGTTAATGTATTTATAAAATATCGTTTTCTTCCAAGGAAGTCCCCTTTTGTGGTTTTCAAAGCAAATCCAATTAAAGGACCTGTTATGACACATGGCCTTTATTAAAATATCAGAAGAACAATATGTTGAATAAATAAATATATTGTATATCTGACATAATGCAACAATTTGCGTCAAAGCCAGCTATTTCATGAACATTTATGATAAAAAACTCATGGGTAGTGAGTAGTACAATAGCCCTGTGACTGATATTCCAGTACAACAGCCCTGCAATTGATAAGAGAAATAGAACAACTCTTTATCACTTTAGTACAAAAGCCTAAAGCCTAGGTCGTCCATTGATATCCCCTACGGCGTCTTCTGCAATAGTACACCCTGGGATGATATGATATATATTTTGTTGTTTTCCATATTGCTTTATACATATTGGGGTCAGAAAATATACAGCTCTACTAGCATGATTTTTTTTATTAGCTTATTTTCTTGAGAAACCAAGGCCAAATACCTTTTGTTCCAAGGAACCTCACGCCGGTAGAAACCGGTGGAACATCGGTCCAATGAAGCTCGGACCCAAATCCAATCACCATACGCGTGACCACCTTCGCGTGTATTTGTAGATCCGCCATAAAATTCAATAGAAACATCTGGAATTTTTCAAAACCGATGGATATTTCTCCGAGGAAGCTCTACCCAATGAAACTCGAACTGATGAGAGACCATTTTTGCTACCCATATCAACTGACTACTTTGGAGATCCAAAATACGAACTTCCATTTACAACAACAAAAAAAAGGCGATTCAACTGAGACATCACCCCATTAGACCTTAGTTCGGATGAAATTCGTCGCAGATACATCTGGGAGTCAAAATTCGTTCGACCTTTTTTTTACATAATGTAAGATTGAAACTTAAATAGGGCGAGCAACTTGAGATTGAAAAAAAAAGGGAGAAAATGAGTCACCACAGAAGTAGTTGGTAGTGTGAACGAACCATGGTGGTTTTGAAATTCGGTAAAGCTTGGAAAAAAAAACACGATAGATCTTGGGGTGAAAAACAGGTAACCAACTTCAAAGAATGAGATCCCTCGCCTTTTTGCTCTATTTATGATTTTCATTTCATGAAGAGGTGTTCGGGCAGGGTTTTAAAAGAGACCCTCGCCCATCTGACAGTCGTATATCACTTGAGTGGGATTACGTGTTCCCTTGGATGTAAGACCAGTTGAAACGAATTTGGGTGTGTGCGTATAGTTAAGAAATGAGTATTATTAGGCTATTTATGGAATAGTTAAATGGCTAAAATATAATTATGATATTATTGAATAAATGAGGTTATTTTATATTTATTCTGGTAATTATACATATATATTATATACATATATATATTGAGAAGTTTATTTACTCATAGTTTTAAATCCACGGTATTACACACCAAGTGTCAATTAGATTATAAATAAACTACTATTGAATTAGATTCTTCGGAAACCCTCAAATTGATGAGGCATGTCAATTTTTTTTAATGTCAATTCATGAGGGTATTATTCATTATCAATTATAAATACGGTTGTGGCATGTGATTTGAATAAAATAAATTCTAGAATAATATCAAAATAAAATGCGCGGATCCCACAATTGAAAATGGATGTGTTTATCGCGCTTATTGGGGGAATTGTATATATTGTTTCTTGGGCTTCCTCGAATCATACTTGTGCATGTTTATTGAGAAACATAAATTACGTCATGCGGATATTATGTTTATAAGACGTTTTCTTTCGTTATTCAATGATTTTTGATAAATATGAACATGGTTTATCCTTCTGGCGCTTGTATACGCGTTGAACCACGACACCTGAGATACAACTTTTGTGGTTTTGTAGTATGATCTTTGGCATGATATATCTATATGCTATGCTATAATATAGAGCTAAAAGTGAGTTAGAAGGAGCATAATGAACCTTCATCTAAATACCAAGTTTTTATAAAACATTTGGTAAATGTTATTTTATAGTCGGAGACCATGTTGAACATGACTAATATATTACGAAACATCTTGAGTATGTTTCAATTCAGAATTCACCTTGACATGTTACACACTCGCGAGTTTGAAAGGATGAGTGCTTTAACGATATTAAAATTGTGCATGATCCACCTACGAGTATGGGTGTTTATGATTCATTACACAAATGTCCACGGACTTTATTTAACTTTTATTTTATTTTATTACATCAAATAAAATAAAATAGAGGGGGCATGATGAGAATTGTACTTGGATATTTCCTGAGTTTTACTAACCATTTGCAATATTATATTATTGTGTCAGAAAGATATTTTTTTGCAGAGGCTTCTGAATGAGTAGATATTGAGCGACACAAATATCAAAATATTGTTCAAAGACTCGACAGTTTGAGATACACCCCATGAAATGTAATAATTGGGAATCGTTAAGGATATATGTAATTTATTTTATTTTATTTTATCTTAAGATAAAATAAAATAAAGGGGGCAAATGGATATTATGATGTAACGTAGCTTGTAGTCTAAAGCTTCTTCGACATCATCCACGCCAAGGTTAGATTGAGGAACCTTCAGAGTATAGTAACATCCAAGCAGGCCATTACAAAAGCTTCTTCAGTTTCTTTCGCAAAGAGTTCAAACGGGTTAATTAGTTATCACTCAGAAATTGACAAAGTCAGTCATCCTTCAGATATGACATCATATTATGAGAACTTTGCAAGTGTTGAGATAAGTCTTCTACAGAGGTGTATTATATTCCAAAAAACTTTATCAAATTGGTCGGTAGTTGAACCACGATCGTTATGACTTGACTCGTCCGAAGAAGTTGGTCATTGATGGAAACAGACGAAGGATTGCGCCTAGTTTTCCATTCGGCAGGTATGGGCTCCCGTCCCGAAAAAGTGGTACAGAAGAATAAGTTTACGAAAAATCTTAACAAGTGTTTTCATTATTAAGTCACCGTTATGGGTGGCACCGTTATAGGTAAAGTTTACAAAAATCGTAACAAGTGTTTTCATTGTTAAGTCACCGTTATGGGTGTCACCGTTATTGGTGGATTTTACAAAAATCTTAACAAGTGTTTTCATTGTTAAGTCACCGTTAAAGGTGAAGTTTACAAAAAATCTTAACAAGTGTGTTTTCATTGTTAAGTCACCGTTATAGGTGGAGTTTACGAAAAATCTTAACAGGCGTTTTCGTTGTTAAGTCACCGTTATAGGTGGAGTTTATGAAAAATCTTAACAAGTGTTTTCGTTGTTAAGTCACCGTCATAGGTGTGCCGTTATCGGTGAAGTTTTACAAAAATCTTAACAAGTGTGTTCTCATTGTTAAGTCACCGTTATAAGGTGGAGTTTACGAAAAATCTTAACAGGCGTTTTCGTTGTTAAGTCACCGTTATAAGGTGGAGTTTATGGAAAATCTTAACAAGCGTTTTCGTTGTTAAGTCACCGTTATAGGTGGAGTTTACGAAAAATCTTAAACAAGCGTTTTCGTTGTTAAGTCACCGTTATAAGGTGGAGTTTATGAGAAATCTTAACAAGCATTTTCGTTGTTAAGTCACCGTTATAGGTGGAGTTTATGAAAAATCTTAACAAAGCGTTTTCGTCGTTAAGTCACCGCTATAGGTGGAGTTTATGAAAAATCTTAACAAGCGTTTTCGTCGTTAAGTCACCGTTATAGGTGAAGTTTATGAAAAATCTTAACAAGTGTGTTTTCATTGTTAAGTCACCTCTAACGGTGGAGTTTGTGAAAAACCTTAACAAGTGTGTTTTCATTGTTAAGTCACCTCTAACGGTGGAGTTTGCGAAAAAACCTTAACAAGTGTGTTTTCATTGTTAAGTCACCTCTAACGGTGGAGTTTGCGAAAAAACCTTAACAAGTGTGTTTTCATTGTTAAGTCACCTCTAACGGTGGAGTTTGCGAAAAAAACCTTAACAAGTGTGTTTTCATTGTTAAGTCACCTCTAACGGTGGAGTTTGCAAAAAAAACCTTAACAAGTGTGTTTTCATTGTTAAGTCACCTCTAACGGCGGAGTTTGCGAAAAACCTTAACAAGTGTGTTCTCATCATTAAGTCACCTTATAGGTGTGAGTTTGTGAAAAACATTAAAAAGTGGTCATTTGAGCGAGTCAATAATACATGCATGCACAAGAAACCTCATCGTGATTAAAACAAGTCAAACAACATGTGCATGCACTAAAAGATTAATCAAGGACGATAAAGTAGTTATTATGTGAATCGTAATAATACTTTCACCAAGCTTGGTTGAGAATGACGAAAGAGAATGCTGGGGTAGTTATTATGTCTTCATGATAATACTCTTTACCAAAGCAGAGTTACAAACAATCGCAATAAAAATGTGGATGCATGTTCATTTAAATAGGAATGGGGGCAACACTCAGTGTATATCATTCATATGAAAATAATGATAAACGAGGTCCTTTGGAAAAACTTATGAGATCAAAGCCTCAAAATGGGATTTAAGATATGAGATATGAAATTGATGTATATCATATAACTGAGATATGAAATATGACATCGCATTATATCATAAAATGTGATATATGAGGTAAAAGTACATCATCAAGATGAAATGAGATATGAGATTATTACCCACGATCCACAGGTCGATCGAACATATGAAAACGGACTAAAGTTATTTCGTACATACACTCGATATATTTCAGACATGTATCAATATATCAACTATATGTACGAGGGGGCAAATGTAGGAGGGGCTTAATGATAAGCCTCTCATTACATTATTAAATGAGATTAGAGATGATTAATATTGACAAAAGTCTATGTGTTTATGCGACTGAGGTATCATTATGCGCGTCGGACATATCACGCGTATTTGTGTGTTATTTACATATTAACTAGACAATATTATAGTATTGAGAGTTTTGACATATGTTATGGGACACATGCCACTTAAAATAGGACATGTGTCACCACGAGTTAATTGACATGTGGCGACCCACTTGGGTTGGTTTTGCTATAAATAAGCCCTCCCCCCATACATTTGAGAGAGATCTTCTTGGAAGAGGAGGGTGATTTTCTTATCTTATGAGGTTTTAGAGAGAGTTTTGAGATGAGTTCTTTGAGAAGAGTGGCAACACCTCCCATCTCTCCGAAAACCACCACAATGAGTTTTCCGGCGAATAGTACGAACCCACGAACTACGCTGACTTTGATTCCGAGCATAACGGATACGTAGGCGCAACCGAAGTTGCTCAAGTCAAACACGTGCTAAAATCGAGTATTTCCCCAAAATTAGACTACTCTCTTACAGTATTTATAGTTATATATTTGGATAACTAAGGATAAGATAAATAATCCAAATTTAGATATTAATAGATTGGCATCGTCTATGGGAACCAATAAGTCACTGTTGTTTTCTACCTAATTCTTTCAAAACCCATTTTTCATACCCTTGAAATATGAATGATGTCCTGGAAGGAATTCTAAGTGGAGGTAATGCTTTTAGTCCTTCTGCTCCTCCTGGTATATGAGACATATTGGAAATTCTACTTAACATTACTGAAGGACATCAGGTAATGCAGGAAACTATGAGACATCTTACTCAGACATTTCAAGCTAAAACTACTACTGCTCCATCCTATAGGAGGGAAATGTCGCCTCCACTTAATAGAAATGATAGAAGAAAGTCTAGAAATTCCAGATCTTCAAAAGATCAATCCTACCATCCTGAACTAATCTCTTCAATCATATATATTAACTACTATGATAGTCAACCTCTCACTCCAGAATGATCGAGCACTTTGGAAAGGTTGAGCAAATCATTTGCTTTCGATCGTTTGGGTGGCCGAGCCAATAGGAGATACCACAAGGAACTCTCCAGATTATGAGATTGATAAGAAAGGTCTACTAAATCTAGGGCTAATGTACGAGGTTCTGTGCATGTCGAGCAGAATTCTTGGGAAGAGATCTCAGCACAAACGTAAGGTAGAGCTGTTAGAGTTTCCTTCGTTAAAACTAATCCAGGAGATTACCCTTGGAAAATATCAATACAACGATTGGAAGATCTTTTAGGAGAAATATCCAAGTTCAAAAATCTCGTGTAAAAGAGCTTTGTGAAGGGATCTCATATTGTTCCAACTATCGTGGATTTCTTCACACCATCCAAATTCAAGCAGCGTGTTGTCACTCCCAAATATGATGGCAAGACTGACCCCGTCCTTCATATTAAATAATACCAGGCAACAATTAGATGAGATGCAATGTTGAGCATTCCCATGTACCATCCCTGGATCTGCAAATATTTGGTATAATAATCTGACCCTAAGGATAAATCTTTAACTTCCAGAAGCTCGTCGAGGTATTCATCAGCAACTTTTGCTTTGGAGCCAAACCCATCATAAGGGTAGCCCACTTAGTAAGCGTCCTTCAGCAACTAGGGGAAACTACTCGCGAGTATATAACTCATTTTAACATTGAAAATATAGAAATGGTGGATTGTGAAAATTGTTCACCAAGTTATTAACAAAAGTTAAATTTTAGCTAAACTCCGAATAAACTCTTATAGGAATCTTCTTTTGAATAAACAACACAAGATGTGTAAAAAGTTGAATAGATTCAAACATAAGTTTCTTAGTTACCAGGTTTTAAAATAAAAAAAACTTATTACGTCTTTAAGTCCTGAACCAGTTGTGTAAGAAGTCAGAATAGAAAATAAAAAAGTACTCATGATATTTTATAACATGGTAAAACCCCAAATTAAAAGAAACCTCACTGGTGACATCTATGATACAACAAAAAATAATCCACTATAATCAACAAGAATTATAAGCACTAAATTAGAAAACTCAAAATCCTAAGCAAGATAAGAAATATACGTACTGAGCCAAATCTCCTCCTATGGTACAATTTATGTCTGCATTGATTCTCATGTTCTGATTTCTCTACCTTTAATTCCTTGCTCCATATAGCTAACTCAGTAAAACCAAATCTCTAAAAAAACACTTTTCTCTGTTCGTGTGTGAGAGTGTAGTGACTGTGATGTGCCAAAATGCAATATGCAGTCTCACGTATCTCTTTAGTTATTCCAAAAGACCTATGAATTACAAGACATTTTATATGTGATGAGAAGTTGTAAACTCAAGAAAATCAGACTTCGTTTTGAAAATAACTATTTTTTCAAACATGAAATTAGATTTTTAAATAAACAGATCTAAACTCGAAGTTTATTCATATACAAAATAAATTTTACAAATTGTAAATCTTTATTTAAAAATTTTCAGATCTAAAACTCATGAACTTCTTGAGTTCTGTTTTTCAAGATTTTGAAACTAAAAAAAGTTTGTTTGAAAACATACACAACAAAATATAAGATCCAACACAAAGAGCATTTCTATAACAAAAATAAGAACCACAACATAAGATTTAACGTGAAAATATATCTCTTAAGTCCAACTCACTATTTCTAAAAAGAAATTTGAGTAGAACCATGAGAGTTTATTTATAAGAAAGAAAAAGGTTATCAGAGTGTTAAACAAACCGAACTCAACGCCACAGAAAACCCTAACTGTTTTTCACTCAAAACCCAATATTTTCTTTGAATACATTGTATGAAAAAGTTTTTGATTTATAAGAAAAACGCTCTGATCTCACTCTTTATTTTCTTCTCTCTCTCTCTCTCTCTCTCCTCAACCTAGTGCTAAAAGTTCTCTCAGGCTAAGACTTATGGTCCTATTTATACTAATGTTGGAAGATTCTGGACATTTAAAGAAAAATAGACGACTGAGATTAAAACGACGATTCAAATCTAAATCCAAGGGTTCATAAGTCACCGCACAAATGGGAATCCTAATTGGTTAAAAACATATGCATTGGGATCACAAACTAAGACATGCAAAATGTTGATTAAATACGATCCGACGGCTGATAATTGTTCTCATCTTTATGAGACAAAAGAAACACAGTTACAACCAATTAGAGAAGGGTAGACAGGGAACATGTGTAGGATAAATATCAGGAAACACACACAAGTTTTTAAACTTCTAAAAATCCTATTTTACTCCACAAATGTTTCTGCTAGTTCTGTATTCTACACAATGAGGTTTTTAGAGAAAAATAATAATTTCAGTTTTAGCCCAAAACTTGTTAAATCCAAATTTTAAATGTTTAAAAAATCATTTTAAAATGTATAAAAATCATTTTAAAAATCCCAAAAAATATTTAATTTTTTTGACACACACAATGCATAGTAGGAATTTGTGTTCCTAGAGTGTGTTGTTTAACTTCCGTTGAGGCTTACGACAAACTTGGAAGATGCTGATGCTGAATGAAGCCTTCATAGTACACATGGAGAAGAGCTCAAAAAATCTATTTTTTTTTGTCCATATACCCAAACTACTTGGAACTCCTATATGGCAAAAACTTAAGTAAGCTAACCATTTAGTGTGTTCTCAATCTCTCCCTTTAGATATTAGAGACAATTTCCCCTGAGTACTCGGTATTAATGGGTAAAAAAAATATAAAATCCTAGATTCCTATACAAAAGAGTTATTCTACCTATTCCAATCCTAGAACCAAAAATAAGATAAATAAAAAATTACATAACTCAATTATTTACAAACCAATATCCTAATATGGTAAGAATGTATAATGGATCTGTATAAGGATGCCTGAAATAAAACACTTGCAAATAAGGCATATTAGTTGAGTCGGTGAAATATAACATGATAAGCATAAGTCGTACTCAATGTCTTCTCCCCCATTTTGTCTCAAATAGACAATGGGTGAAAGATATATACACAAGAGATAAAGGAAACTATTTTACACAAAATTTCCGTAGAAAGGGTAATATCAAGGGTCTCCTACATTATTAAGATAAAGGAAGCGTCTTTAGTAATTTGTTAAACAACCATACCCTTTATCTTCAAAAACGAATTATAAGCAAAATATATACCGATGAAATGACAAATATGCAGAGTTATTATGTAAGAACAATCATCCCAATGACTTTCCTAATTGATCCAAAGCTAATATTATCCAATGGTTTTATGAATAGGTCATCTAGTTATTTTTCTTTGTTGATGTACGCAATTTTAAGTTACTTTGATTCAACAAGTTCTCTAATAAAGTAATGTGTTATCTTGATATTCTTAGTGGGTGAGTGTTGAACATGTTTTTTAGATATACTAATAGCACTCTGGTTATCACAAAACATTATAAGTTTGTCTTCTTTCACACCGTAATCACATAGCATTTGTTTGATCCATAATAATTGAGCACAACAAGTACCAACTGCTATATACTCAGATTCAGTAGTAGAGAGGGATATACAATTCTGTTTTTTACTACTCCATCCAACTAGATTATTTTTTACATAATAACATGCACCAGACGTACTTTTACCATCCTCTGAGTAACCTTCCTAGTCAGCGCCTGTATAACCAATTATAGTGCTTGTAGTGTATTTTGAATACCAAATGTCATAATTAAGAAATATTAGGTCTAGATGGAGTAAGGTATAATAAACTCCCTATTATGTTTCTATACAAAAGAGGATATTTGTTTTGCCCATGTTCATCTTCAAATATTTTAGTTGAAGTGCTCATGGGTGTTCGTGAAGTTTTAGCACTATCAAGACCAAACTTCTTAACTATGTCACCAGCATATTTAGACTGAGATATAAACAAACCATTACTACATTGTTTAACTTGTGAATCGAGAAAATATTACAACTCCCCCATCAAGGACATATGAACTTCACCATGAATTATACTAGAAAAGTCCTTTACTTGTTAAGGGGAAGTGGAACCAAAAATGATATCATCTACATACACTTATGCAATCAAAACATTGTGATCAATTTTTCGGATGAATAATGTTTGGTAATTTCCACCATGCTCAAACCCTTTATTGACTATAAAGGTTAAGGGGCACTCATACTAGGCCCTAGGGGCTTGATTTAAACCATATAATGCCTTTTTCAATCTATAGACATGGTTAGGGTAAGATGGATCAACAGAGCCCTTAGGTTACTCTTTGTATACTTCCTCTGATAAAATACCATTTAAAAAAATAAACTAAATGTCCATTTTGAAAATTTGATTTACAAATGACAGGCAATAGCTAAGAGGAGACTTACAAACTTGAGTCTTGTTACTGGGAAAAAAGTCTCATCAAAATTTATTCCCTCTATTTGAGAATATCCTTACGCTATCAACCTAGCTTTGTTTCTAACTACAACCCCAGATTCATCGATTTTATTTTTGAAAATCCAATAATTTCCAATAACCTTTTTGTCCTAAAACTGTGGGACTAGATACTAAACTTCATGACTTTAAAACTGGACAAGCTCTTCTTGCATAGTATTAATCCATAATGAGTCACAAAACGCATCGTCTACACTTTTTAGTTCTACGAGATAAACAAAACATGCAAAGTTAGGCAAGTTTTGGAGTTTGGATCTAGTTTGCATAGGCTCACACAGGTTACCAACAACCTTGTCAATGGGGTGGTCTTTAGAAACCTAGGTCGATACTGGAGGGAACTCAGTTGAGAGTGAATCAGTTATCTTAGGAGAGTCACGTATAAAAACATTTTTAGACTCATTCACCACTACTGATTGATCGTTACGACTCCCATTGCTTGTGTAATTTACAATTAAATTAATAGACTCCATTATAACCTTGGTACTTAGATTGTAAACACGATAAGCTCTACTTGATTGGGAATATCTTAAAAAATGGCTTTATCACCTCAGGTATCAAATTTTGAAAGACTTTGTCTGTCTTTACAGACATAACAAATACTCCCAAAGGCTATAAAGTATTGCAAGTTGAATGTTTTATTATACCATAGTTCATAGGAAATCCCTTTGGTATTTTTCTGAGGTATACACGGTTAATAATGTGACACGTCTTCTGTATTGATTTTTGGCAACCTTTTGACATGCAATATTTTCTCGATTCAGTAATATTGTTCTGTTGAGGTGTCTTAGGTGCACTAAATTCATGTTTATATTTATTACCTACACAACATTATGTCACATCGAAGTCTTTGAATTCTCCACCTTTATCACTCCTTATGAGAGATACTTGGGTATCTTTCTCATTTTCAATATTCAAAAGGATTTTAAGAAATTCTCGAAAGGTGTCCGATTTGTTTTTCATAAAAGCAATCTAAGAAAATCGCGTAAAGTCTTCCATTATAACAAGAATATAACTCTTACCACAAAGTCTCACAATTCTAGAGGGACCCATTAGACCCATGTGGATTAGTTCAAGAGGCTTAGAAGTTAAAATATCTTTAACTTTATTGTGAGCAATTTTACTTATTTTCCCCACTTGGTAAGGCACATAAACAGAGTTATAGGTGTTTTTCAATTTGGGTAAACCTCCAACTATTTCTTAGGAACTTAATCTGCATAGGTTATCAAAATTAGTGTGACATAATATGTTATGCCATATATCAGAATCATCTAGTTTGGCTATCTTATAGGGTTGATTAATTGGAATCACCGTGTAATAGTTATCCCGAGTTCTATTTCCTAAAAGAATGTAGTTACCCTTTTAGTTCAAAATTTTGCAATTAGTTTTACAGAAGGTAACTGGGTGATAAAAATCATAAAATTGTGATATACTAAGCATATTATCTTTAAAACCGTTTGCTAATAAGACATCATTTAGAGTAGGAAGTCCCTCTTCACAAATTGTTCCCTTACAAAATATTTGGGATGAGACTCCATCGCTAAAAGGACACTACCTCCTAAGGAGTTTGTCTTGTTTATTAATTTAGTCTCATCCCCGGTCATGTGTTTAGAACACCCAGAATCAGAGTACCAACCAGTTGAGGTACTCTTGACTCTAAGAGAAGTAATAGACACATTACATGTAAGATGGGGTTAAAGGTTATATTTTCTAACCCAAATGGCCATGGTTTTAACATTTTTCTTGGCCTTGGACTTAGAAAAGGTCTAAGGAGTCTTTCTAAATGATTTTTTTTTTTATCTCGAGGTCCACCCATTTTCTTCCTATAGTTAGAGTTTTGAGTGGTCTACCTAGGGAGAACATACATATTCTTACTCTTCCTAGAATAGTTAAAGTTTTTATAAACATGTGTGTACATACGTTTTTGAAAATGTTCTGTAATGGGGTGCACATAGACATCGCAGTTATCATAGTATTGGTGCGAGGTAGGCTTGAATCTATTACCTAAGTCCTTGAAAATAGGTTTGGTCATATTTGACACATTATTTATAACTGCACCTGTCTTAATATTTTGACGGAGGTCTCTTATAAGCGAACAAATGTACTTAGCTTTACCATTATGTTTCGGCTTTGGATTACACACATTTTGAGTTTCTTTAGAGACATCAACATGTAAAATTCCTTTCTGATATTTTTCTAAAGTTTGGACTATTTTAACAAAGACTACATTTGTATTTAGAAGAGTCGTCTTTGTTTCCTTATGATTTTTGTCAAAGCCAAGGCCAGTTTTATCACCAGAATTAAGTTTGATACTAAAAACGATATCATCATAAGATTAGATTGTGTTTCCAAATGCAGACACTTCTTAAAAAACATTTAAAACTTTTTGTTTAGAGTCTTCCAATTCTACTAAGGTTTCCTTATACTTTTTTTCTCAAATATCATTTTTCTTCGAAGGCTCTTTCAATTAAAAAATTTATTCGTTGGTTTATGTCTCATGTGCAACACATTGGGCTATGTAATCCTTAATGTTCTTTCTAACAGTATTACTGAGTTGTTCAACATGTTCAGTCAACTATTTCACCATTTTATCTAACTTAGCACTCCTCTTAAGAGTTTTAGTGTACACTTCTTTTATATCAAGTGGGTCATTATTGAACTCACTAAGTGATGTGTGTGAAGTGTCCCATAACACTTCAGTTTGTGTAATGGCACTTATACACACGTTAATTTCGTCACACGATTTTTCACTTTGACTCACACATAAACTAGAGCTATCTATATTATCTAAAGCAGTAGTAGATACATGATTTATAATAATCGGAGTTTTAGCAATATCAACGGGCAATATAGAATTTTCAACAGGCAAACATGCAATATTATCAAACTATATTATTTTGGCAAAGAAGGACATGATTCATTAGCATTGGATGACTCAAGTTCATCCACTTTAGAGTCATCAAAGTCATCCTAGGTTTTGCACATATTAGCCTTGGCAATGTTATTGATTTTAACTCTACATTTAGCAGCAATGTGTCCCATTTTCCCACAATGATGACATTGAACATTGTTGTAGTCTTTCTTAGGTCTGTTATGATCAGAGGCCTATTTTTCACCAGTTTTATCACGTGGTCTATGATTTTGAGAGTTCAGATAGCTATATTTTCCTTGTTTAGAAGCAATTGAATTTATAAACTTTAGGGTTTTCTTAAAGTTTTTGCTCATTAGGCTAATCTAGTTATCTAAAGTTTCCAAATCACAATCCTCTTCAAAGTCTAGGTCAAAGTCAGGTGGATTCCTTTTAGGGACAGTCATCTTAGATGAATAAACACCATTAGATCTAGATGATCTCTTACTATGGGAGGTCATTTGTTTCTTATACTCTAACTCCATTTCCACATTTTAAAGTTTTCTGGTTAATGTAACACCCCATATTTTTTAGTAATTAGAAATGAATTAATTCGGTGATTTTTGGAATTTCTCGTGTACCATAATTTAGTGGGATTTATTAATTCATGCTGATTATAATATTAATGAAGAGAGGTGGTGATTAATGTTTATGAAATATAATTACTAAGTGAATAATGATTTGTTGTTTTACGTCATAACGAGTAATAGTGACGTGACTGTGTTAGATCTCAATCGGGGGTCGAGCGTAGACTATATGAGGTCGAGATTGGAAATTATGGTATAGTTACATGGATGGTGATATTAAGATCACGGTTGATTCCGAATGGGTCTAAATAGTCAAAATAATGTACCTGGGTGTGCTGATTGGGTCCCGAAGTAATTTTAGACCAAATAGGCACCAAATAAAGGTGTTTCGGTCATTCGAGATTTTGTGGAAGATGGAACTCTGAAAATTTAAGAAGTATATTAGCCCATTAGAGTGGGATACTAGGGTTATATCGCCTTAGAGAGAGAGGAGTCCATAGGAGAGAAAGATGAGAAGGAAACTAAGCCTTCCTACATCGTTTTGCACCACGGACATCTCCAAAATTGAGATCAGAGCAAGGGAAGAACAACTCCATCATTAATTAATAAAAATAAGACCTTCTAGACATTGGTAATTTTTTATCTTGTGATTTATTTGAGAATTTTATAATACCCATGTTATGCAGGGTTTAAATTATATGTTTTGGAAGAATTATTAGGATTTGGGTGGGTGTAATCCATGATTTGAAGTAGGAATGCATGTAAAAATAATTCCTTTAGTTTAATATGGAAAAATCAGAGATCTATGATGAATAACCTTGAAGAAATCTGAGTAAATGCTTGAGTATGAAGGAAGAACAATGAAACTAGGGTTTTTATGGATATTGAAAGATAATCGATTCTTATACCAAATTCTTGATGTTTTAATGTTAGATTTTTGTTGGAAATAATCCTTATATACTTAAATAATGTTTAGTAGTGTTGGTTGAAATTTGGTGAAGAATCAGGAAGTTTTGAATAATGAAAAATGGTGAAAAATGCAACCGCATAAGGAAGGAGATGACCTAACACTTTTTGAATCGATTCGGCCGAAGGGTCAATCGATTTGGCCTTTGGGCAAATCAATTCGGTTTGTCCAGAATTGAGAAA
Organism: Sambucus nigra; assembly: GCA_949130495.1. Lineage (NCBI taxonomy): Eukaryota > Viridiplantae > Streptophyta > Magnoliopsida > Dipsacales > Adoxaceae > Sambucus > Sambucus nigra. Next base: position 344,124,763 of record OX422218.1, on the reverse strand, counting down.
TTTTCCATTTTAACCCTGAAATTTTGAATAATTAACAGGGGGACTTTTGGGACATCTCTAATTCATAATGAGGATTATATTGAATTACAGTAGGCCTAATGAGAGTTAGAGGATTAACCATAACCAGATAATTAAGGCAAATACCTGTTGGATATGAATTCTGAAAATAATGAATTTGAGAGAGTGAGAGCGGATTACAGAGAGTATGAGTGAACCTATGATTCTGACCAGTAGTGTATGAGTGTATTAGCTACTGATATTGATTAAAGGGTAATTAGGAACCCTCGGGTAGTGAGCGATACTCATAAATATAAAATAAAAGGTTAAAACGCTAATTTTATAGTACGTTAAGTATTCAAGAGTTATATACTACCTATGGGATATTTATAGGTTGTGTGTATACCTATGTTGGTTGTATTAATAGGTTGTTGGTATACCTATACTCGGCATTCTTATAGGTTGTGTATATACATATGCTGGATGTATATAGGTCGTGTGAATACCTGCGAGGTTATTTTCCATGTGTGTGAATATACACACGCTTCCTGCTATCTGTAGGTTTTCCCGCATAGGGCGTTCCCACCTTGGTGATTCTTGCGAGGTCTGAATTTATGCCCCAGAACATGAAACTTAGGGGGGATCACTATGTGTGTCTAATAGTGGGACTAAGAGGTCTTTTGGGTATGTTAGGTATGTGTGTATCCCAAAGTCTTATAAACATGTTCGCCTCCATTTTGTGTTGATTGATTTTGGGTTCGAGGAGACATGATGAACCAATAGTCCTTGATTTGATAGCAGAGTAGGCCGGCATTACGAGGGGACATGCCATGCATGTTATAGTTGTTTATATTATATGTGTGAGAAATATATACAAGTGTGATTTATTGTACTTATGTGTGATAGTAGAAGAGATAGATAATATATATCTAAAAGTAACATAAGTGAGAGTAAACTTAATTAATGGTGTTAAAAAAATGTGTGACTATTCTACTTGTGTGACAGTAGGAAGATAGATAATGCGTATCTAAAAGTGAATTAAGTATGGGAAACTTAATCAAAGTGATTCAATAATAATATGCGGGGGATATTAGTAATTGGACGTACGGTAGCATATTATACGGGCAATACGGGAGAGTGACACTACACCAAAACACTCTATTAGTAACAAACCAATTTTTTATTACTAACACTATTAGACCATTACTATTTGTTACACTAGATTAGCATTAATAAATTCATATAAGTGTTAGTAATTTTAGTTTACAATTAAAATATAAGGTACATAATTTGCTTTAACACTTTCGTGAAGCGTGCTTTCCCTCCCGCTCAAAAAACCCCAATTTTACTGCTCCTCTGTCATTATTCCCTCCCGGACGAAATGCCCCAAATTGCAAGGTTAGGTTCGTCTCTCTCTACATTTTCATCAACATCAAGATTCGATCGTATGTATATAATATGCACACCTATTGAAACTTTCTTCCATCTTGATTTCAATAACAAACTCTTAAGAAAAATGAGCTTGTTTTGTTCCGTTGCAGAAATTTACATAACTATGGTCTGCGAAAAGCGTAAGTTCCTCTACCACCATAACCATTGTTTATATATATATATATATATGTGTGTGTGTGTGTGTGTGTGTGTGTGTGTGTGTGTGTATATATGTGTGTGTGTGTAAGTAAGTATGTATTGGATTTGCTAGGGTCTGAACAGGTGAGAAGAAGCTAACGAAGTTGATGGTACGAGACAAGTGGAAAGAAGGAGCCAGCAGGTGGTCGCAAAATCAACAAGAACAAACTCCCCTCCAAAAAAATAGGTCTCTCTCTCTCTCTCTATATATATATATATATATATATATATATATATATATATATATGTGTGTGTGTGTGTGTGTGTGTATTGTGGCTCTTTACATTTGAATGGTAAAAATTTTGAGGAGGTGAATTTTGAAGGGTTATTCAGTTAGGAATTTGTAGTTTTAGACAATAACAAATCCCCAAAGGACAATAAAATAAATTTATGTAAAACACAAATTAATCTTCAATACAAACTGACATGGGCCTCCATAAGCATATCACTCACAAACAAAAAATGATGAACAAAGACATAGGCCTCTATCACGAGAATGAATAGAAGGGATGATAAAGGGTTAAGCCCCCTCATGTACCTAAAAACCCTTCGGGGGGCCATTCACCAACAACGGAAATCTCATAAAAGATATACAACTCTTGATTCATCTCTCTCCAAAACCCATCCTTTGCAATATACTCCTTCTGTCCCAAATTAAGAGTCCGATGTTCTTTTTTTGGTCATCCAAAATTAATAGTCCACTTTTCTTTTTTGGACACTGGAAACTCATTATTACTATCAAGATTTTCCTTGTGTTTAGGACTTTTCTAAAATCTAGACATGATATTGTTTCTTAGTTTTCAACATTAACGTTTGACTTATTTTATTCCTCATTTTTAGGTGATCATGTTGATACTCTAGTAGTTCTTTTGCAAGTGAAAACTGCACAGAGGATGGTCCTACGGTTGAGACTTTTGAGACTTAAAATTCGACTGCTAATTCAACCGATTTTCACAAGGTTGGGGTATACATATATGTTAAAATGATCCATTTTTCTCAGATTTTCTATTAATTTCCACTCCCGTGTTCCGAAATCTTGTGGGCTTTTAACATGCAGTTTTAAAGTACAATATTACTAGGCAGTAAGTGAAAATTTCCCAGTTTAGAATAGGCATCCGTTGATGCTGGGTATTGAAATAATACGCAGACAATTTAACTATTGTTAAGAAGCTAATCTATGTTGCTCTTTTATGTTTGTGACATAAATGGAATTCGTATTTCTATTTTTAATTTTCCTGCCTATAATATGTTATTTCATGACCATATTCGATACTTGGTTGATTTACATTTATAAAGAAAAATGAAAAAAAAATATTTTCTTCCATTCGAGTCTTACACTTCAAAATTCACAAGCATATCCTTTTATTTTCAAACAACTTTCTACCTGTGGAAATTGATTCCGAATAGCTGAGATAATGGTTTGTTGAGTTTAATTGACAACGACCTTATAAAAAACTGATGGATGTCAAGAAACCTAACATTCCATTTCAATATATACATTGAAATTACTCATATTGAAGGTTGCACTTCAAATCCTTCATGATATATACGCTTTTGTTCTTTTCTTCCTAGAATGAACAGAAGACCAGAACTTGTTCACCAATTTCCCCCGACTCATAGACCATATATTTTCCAAGAGACCAAAGCATCAGAATGGTGAATGATCTTTTAGTCTTAGAGATTCAAGAAGGGTCTTTATATGATTCAGTTTAGTGAGCTACTGAACCATTTTTGTCTCATCAATAAACAAATCAATCTAGCAGGAAATATTAAGTGTTTTTTTAACCTGAAATATGGTTAGGATTGTCTGTACTCTCATACTATACTCAACATAACCTTATTCCACCACATTTTTGGATTGTATGATTCTTATAATAAGATGCCAAAGAAAATATATGTATAAAAAATAACATATAACCCAAAGAAGACTCGAGAAAAAAGTATACAACAAACAACATGAAGAGAAAATGAAGCGGATTAAAGAGCATATGGGAAGGTTGAAAGTGGATTGATATGTACTTCTCATGAATTACTTATATGAGAATATAATGGAAGCAATACCATAATTAACTCCACCAAGGTTATTTGATTTGGACTTAATTTGCACTATTTTTTTTATTGTAAAACCCCTTTTAACTCCCTCAATGCTAATATTTATTTGAGCATTACCGGTCCTAAGCCCGGATAAAGGAGGAGGGAAAGGTAAGCATATGTTTAATTTTGATTTCTAATTCTCAATTTTGTTCATTCAATACGTGTTTATACATTCTACACTTGTACAATCACGATGCTGATGTTACAGTATTTTTATTCCAGGAAAAAATATGTGCAAGTTCATTACGGAGTGGTGAATTTAGATGTTGATGTGTTGGAGGATGATACTCAATATTGCCTTTGGTGTTGGGAGGTCAGATTTCTTCCTAGTGAATTTAGTAGGTTTAAACACTTCATAGTGAAAGTCCATAAGATCCTCTAATGCATTGCAAATATGGGGGTGTTAATAGAAATATTTGTTATTGGTTTAAAGGAATTTAGATTTGAATTTTATATTTCTTGAATAATGATTGAAGGTTCAATGTGCTTCTTTACAAAATTGGTGATAATTGTATTGTTTGATTTGAATTGTTCATACTTTTGTTTTCCATTGCATTTTGCCTCTTTTTTTGGGTTATATCTCCTTATCATTGATTCATTAAGTGCAAGAAGAATTGTCAATATTGTTGCTACTTTTGAATTATTATGTTTCTAGAATTTGTAAATTTCCTCCTAGTATTGTATATATATCCTTTTCGAGGATTGTTGTCGGTACCATCTATTTCACTATGTTCTCGTTGAAATTTGGAGACGTGGAGTTAAAAAAGACTATTTTATAAAACTAAGCTAGTTGATGCGATTGTATTCCTGCAATATTTTAGTATTACTGTTCTGATTAATAGTTGGAAAAATCAGTTTCTATTATTGTTACTGTTCTGCTTAACAATATATTCAAATAATCTATTGTTACTATTGTTATATCTATATTTGAAAGTGAATTAACAGTCTCTATATCCTCTTTATTCACAACCCGAGGCTCTATAATTGCATCCAACTATGAATTGAATGAGATTTCTCAAACTATAATGTTATGGGTTAATTTACAATGTTTTAATGAGTTTTATTGAGTTTGCAAATGCAATTAAAATTGTTTTTAATTGTCTTTGCAATTAAAATCCCGAGTTTTCAAACCACACCCCAAATAAAACAACCCCAAAGGAAAAAGTTTTGGGTTTTCAGATGAAAGGATATGAGTGGGTGGACCTTCGAGGGGATTTTCTTGTAGATCTTTTTTATAAATCTTATTGGACTCTCCATCTTCTCAATCTTTACCCTATAAAAATTATTTTCTTGTGTCCCACTCGCCAAATTTCAACCGATTGTAGAGAAAGAGCTGTCTTATCCATCTAGCCTAATCAGAGTTATATTGTGGGCAGATAATAAGTGAGTTATGGACCAATGCAAATATTGTCAGGTTATTTTAAGATCTAGAAAGCATGATGTTCATGGGAGGACTTTTGTAACAATAGTGAGTTTTGCAAGATTTTGGTTCAATTTAGATTTTGTTAATAATTTTAGTTTCTTTTACTTCTGTTCTTGGTTATACACAAGAACATCTAGGAAATAGTTTAAAGGCACACCGAGAAAAAATATTTTTATGCTAGATTTGAGTAAACACTCCCATTTTTTTATCTTGCTTGGGTAGCTACAAAGATCAACAATCTATAGATTTAGATTCACAATCTTTATTCTAAGTGTGCTCTTATATTGTATCTCTTTTGGTATAATATTATAGTATTGATATGGTTTGAAATCCTTTAGGATAGCTTGTATGACATATTTGACTTGGGGTCATTCTTTCAACTCCAAGAGTCTTAAAAGTCTTTACTGAGAATGAGAAGAAACATGGAAGAGAAAGATCTTGAAGCTCTGTTATCCGGGGACCATGATTCTTGCACTTGTTTCATAGAGTTAGTCACTTCTCGTCAACAATAGAATCTCACTTCTTATAATATTATAAATGCATAAAAGCATTGATCACCCCATTAAAATAGAAAAAGTAAAAATAACAATTTGAACTACCACACTAGTTACGAATTATTAATTTTGCAATGAACTCCACAAACTAATTTCATTGTTTGCAATTCCCCCCCTTTGTCTCGCTTTAAAAAAAAATATTTTATTTGAAAATTTTTAGCAACAGAGAAGGGGTCATTTGTGACATTTTCTTAGTGTAGGGGGTTAATTTCAACACTAGGGGGTATTGGCAATAATAACAATAGTTTATGAGGCTTCTTGTTAATTAATTATACATTTCTTCCTCATTAATACAGAGAATATCAATCTGAGGGATCGGGATCTTAGGCTCTTATTGAAAACTCATTAAAAATCCGAGGGACCAGCAGAATCCAAAGACCTTATAGAAAACAAGAGATTTGTTTTAGAAACTGTTCACACTACTAAGATATTTTAAGGGGGTTAACACTAATTCTCAGCTATTAGTGCCAAAGATTGAAAGGAAAAAGGTTACTTACAGTAAAGATAGAGGTTGACTGCATATGATAAAAAACCTTTGCTAGGGACACCTCTAAGAGAGAAGTGATGGGAATTAAGTTAATTTGTATTGCATCTGGCATTGATGGAACAGTTAGAATCCATTCACAATGCATATGTACCATTAAATCTCCACCCCTTTTCGATCATATAACATTAATTCCCTTCAATTTAACCATGCATTAGCATACACCATCTTTGTTTTTCACATTAGTCATGTTTAACGATGCATTAACAATAATTCCCTGCAATTTAACCATGCATTCACAATGAAGATATTTTGATGATTGATGGTTGTCATTACATAGTTGATTAGTTATGTTATTTCAACAGTCTCATTCTGGTCAGCATAATATAATATATGTTTGATGGTTGTTATTTTTTCTCACCTTTTTAGGTCTGTGGATCATACAATGTTGATTACGGGGACGAAATACATAACCGATGGGGGAATCCATACATATCTGTTACATGTTCCTCATGTATTTCTACACATTATTCCGTGAGGCAAACAAATATTGGTATTCCAGCTGTTCGTCCGCTTTCAAATGTTAAAGATATCCAATCCTTCAAGGTGACATTATATATAAGAGCCGTATTTCTACATTGATGAAGATTTAAAGATGGAGTAGACATACCTTTTTTTTATATTTCATTTGTTGGTTGTAATATTAAAACATCCCATTTCGGGAAGATTGTATTAGGATGTTATATTAAATTTATTTATGAAAATATTGTAACTTTCGGGGTGATTGTATTACGATGTTTCATTTGCTTGGTTTAAATTTGTTTTGTAAATAAAGAGTGGATGCTTATACAAAATGTAATTTTTGAATATAATGCCCTTATTTATGTGAATTATTATTGTATATGTTTTTAGGATTTGAATAGTGTGGTAAGCATGATCTATTTTTATATATGTTCTTATGATTTGAATAACGGGTAAGAATGATTGAATTTGTTTAAATTCAGGATATTGGATCTTGAAAATTATCTTTTTTAAATATGTATTAATATTACTAACAGATCTTTACCGTTACAAAATCAGACAAAAGTGTTATAAAAAGTGGTGTAATGAGGTTAAAATAGTAACACAAATATCTGTTACTAAATCAGAATTAATAATTGTAAACTACTTTTGGTAAATTCAGAATTAGTAATAGAATTTTACCTTTATATTAGTAACGGTAAAATTGTGTTACTAATTTTGTGCCCCGTGCCTTTTTTCTAACGAAAAAATTTCGCTACTAATTTTTTTAGTAGCAGTAAAATACCGTTATTAAAGTCATGTTTTGGTGTAGTGTGAACCTTTTGGGGTTAATTAGATACGTATGTTTAGTTACGCTGGGTAGCATAGCTAGTTAGGCATGCATATTAGATGAGAGGTGAGGAACTCAAGGGAGTGTACACTGAAACTAACATGTTTATCTAATAAATGTATTTAAATTATGATTTAAATACCTTCTAAATATTTTCAAAAAGTTTTTCTCTGGCAATGACCCGCGTGAATTCTATTTTTTCTATTTTTCAAATTTTTTTAGGTGTCCAGCCACAGGGACACCAAACGCGATGACTTATTCCACGGATGCGTAGCTACATCATTTTGGAGGCTTGCAGGATTTGATATAGACACTTCAATTCTTCATTACTAGATAGGATTTCATTTAAATATTTCATTTTGGCATGTTTCACCTTTAGACTATTCAACATTTCATTTCATTATTTTTCAGACTTGGTTTTCTTTACTTTAGACTTGTAGGTAAATTTTGTTTTGAGAACCGATGGTTTATTCGGTATTACTTTATTCAGTTATTTAGCATGTGATATTCTAGACTCTATTATTATGTGGATGGTTTAGATTATTCTATTGCAGTCGTTGTTATGTGATTAACGAAAGATAAAATTTGGCACCAGCTTAATTTAACATAAGTGGTTAGTAATTTAAAAAGTTTTCGACAGTGATGCCAAGAATGAATCGGATGAGATTCCTGCTTATTTTAATGAAGGAATGATCATTCATGGTTAAAATAGGTGGGGTGTCACAGATGGTATCAGAGCATCAGGTTTTAGTATCCCTAGGATCTGTACGTCTTACTATGATTTCAGCGTAGTATTCTTTGATATAGATCCCTATAAATAGAATTGTTGTATTCCTTTACATATGCGTACTTACGTGCTTCTGTTGATTACTTTGTATTTAATTATGAGCTTATACGAACTTTAATCTCATTTTAGATGCCACCTAAGAGAGGACGTCCAGCTAGAGCAGTGGGTAGAGCCAATGTGAGAGAGACTCGGCAGGAGCCACAACCACCACAGGGGACAGTGACAGCAACAGAGGTGGAGGCGATAGTGGCACGGGCAATTAATACAGTGATGACTTCCATAACTCATCATTTTCCTCAGGTTCAGCAGCCACCGCACCCAGTGATACCGGTTGTCCAGGCCCACCCGGGTTTGTCGGAGTGGCAGAGAGTATGGGAAGTATTTTAGAAGGGTCACCCACCGGAGTTTCAGGGTAGCTCAGATGTAGTTTTGTCTAGTCAGTGGAAGAAATACATGCAAATCCACATTCATATGGTTGATTTTAGTGATAAGTGTGACACCCCGACTAATTAAATACCGGGTAGCTACTCCTTTATTAAATTAATTCAAAATGCCAAGTTGGCTCAGTTAATAGCATCACTGTCGAAAACATTTTATTATTACTAACCACCTAATATTTAAAAAGTAAGTTGCCAAATTTTAATATAAGTCTGATTAACATGCAACAAGTGTAATAAAGAATAATAACACCATTCACCATACTGAAGTAAAACGAATAACCATCACATAGTGTAAATAACGTCTGGAGGAAACTCCTCACTACAATCCCATACTGAAATAAACAACCGAATGCTAAAACAATACAAATCAAAGTCTGAAAACTGCAATGTAAAAGATGTCTCTAAATAGAAATGGGCAACATGCCCTACAACTGATAGATAGTGACTCTGGAATCCAAAAGATAGAAGCTTCTACAAGCAAATCCCTGTAGCTTCCACAAACATCTATAGCTCGTCACCTGAATGAGAATCCTAAGCTTGGTGTCCCTGTGGCTGGGCACCTAAAATGGTTTTACAAGAAAAAAAATTTGAAAAGCAAACGGGTCAGAGCCCAAATGTGGAGTTATATTTTAAAAACCTGCAAGTGCTTTAAAAGCATTTAAAACATTAAATGCAAAGTACATGTTAGGACGTGCACTCACATGATATTCTCACCTCTCGTCTAACTGTGCACTCCTAACGTAAGTACCCATCTAGAGTGATACAAACTACTAGCTAAGTGACAACGTATCTAGCTAGACTATCATAGGTCTTACCCTTATTATTACTCGGTTCTATTTACATAATAACGCTCGCAATTAAGTAGGGTTTTAACGTAACTCAGATGTTCAATATGAAATATATATAACTATCAGTTAACTCATTTTATTTCTCGAAGTAATACCGTAATTATATTCACATCATTAACATGAAGGTTCTCATTAATTAAGTGTATATTATTCACATCGCAAATATACAATAAAAGCACCCCGAGAACTAAGCTGCGGTGCACACATACTCTGCTACCCATCCCGGTACATCACGTACATAAGGATTACATATTCCGAATCTCTCAGGAATAGTCCAGATAACACAAATCATAAATAGTGGAGGCGAACACAGTCACATCACATAGGTCACGCACATACCTACGCTCCTATGATCAGCGGACTTATTAATATCCCAATAAGTCTTTCTATGACCTATGTTCATCGAGGTAACCAGTCTAAATCCGGGCAACACAAGGATTAGAGGTCCCTAAGCGAACGCAAACCTCCCGTGATAGCAAGTATGGTAGGTATGTCATACACACAATTCATATACCAATACTAAGTAAACACACGTCTTAGTAATACCGTAGTTTAATCATAGTACATATCGCATTCTCGTACTAACTTATAATATCTACTCTCATATTATTTCGGTTTATCATCATGCGCGCCATAATCTATTCCTCACGTCGTAGTAGACACTCACGTCTCAACCCAAATGGTTCATTGAATATAACTCTCGTATATAATTTACTCCTCATAATAATCCAAAAGTCCCAAATCTATCCTTACGTCATCAAGGAATGTTAACTCTACCCTCGAACCAGTTTACGGGACTCCAAAAATCAAAACAGTCCAAAAAGGACCAAACTGTCAACTCGTTAGAAGTCTCGTTCGAACGAGACTGTTCGAACGAGATTCCTCTGTCAACTCGTTAGAAGTCTCGTTCGAACGAGGCTGTTCGAACGAGATTCCAGTTCGTTCGAACGAACTGTACCTTCTAACGATATCTCGTTCGAACGAGATATCGAACGAGATCCCTTCTCGTTAGCAGCGACTGGTCAACTCGTTAGAATCTCGTTCGAACAAGTTCGTTCGAACGACCTGGATAGGGGCTTCTAACGAGCTGCCAGTTTCTTCCCAGATTTCCTAAGTTACGTTTCTCACCATTTTTAACACCTCTGACCTTCTCCAAAGTTCGTTCTAACCGAGTTTTAAGTCCTCTAATCATACTACAACATGCTAAGGTCATATACTAACATCGTTTAATACATTAATGCCTCATAAACATCATTAAATCACAAGATTTTATACTTTTCCCCAATTTTATCAAGAACAAGAACCCTAGATTTATATCATCATCAAATCCCAGAATTTAATCCGTTTTAATTTCTTCTAATCACAATTATCAAGAGAGAAATCATCTACCTATCATTCTTCATGCAATTCTCTTCAAAATTTTCAAGTTCTAAATTCCAAACTATATGGGTTTTCATTCATCTTTCAAGAACAATTAAACTTCCTCACTTTCTAACATGGAAGAGACATTCTCTGAAATTAAATGGAATAAAGTCACTTGCCTTGATTGTCTCTGAGTTTGGTGTAGGTTTGGTAGAACTTTTCTGCAGAATCTCTTCTCTCCAAGCTTCCTCTCCAATGGTGGCTCAAGGTGGTTAGGGTTTTGATTTGGGAATTTAGAAAACTCTTCTAATAACCTACGTAGCCTTCTAGGTTAATATGGTTTGGATAATGGGCTTAGTGGGTTTAATCCACCTCAGATTTACATCTCTAATTTTCGTCACTTTTAATTCCTCAAAATGTAAAATTACCAAAATACCCTTTATGATGCCGGTATGGCCTAAAAATACCCCGGAATCCAAACTACACCCCCGGGTAGTGTTTTCTGACTATCTCGACCCTTCCGGACGCATTGGCGCACTCAAAATGACCATACGGTTTATAGATTTTAAATTCACTTTTATTATCAAAATATTACACCGTGACGCGGCGGTCCCACGCGTCTCAACAAAATTTCTAAAATGCCGTATATAAATCTCACGACAAATTTCATAATACTAAATACATATATCAAAACATGTATGCACATAATCAAATACCAACTCGCATCTCGTTAGTATTTATAACCCGGATTAATTTCCAATTAATACGCATTTAATTAAATAAATCCCAAAAATAAATATAGTCAAAAGTACGGGGTATTACAATAAGCAGAAATAGTTCTTGGCAATATTCGAGTTAGTGGGCATAGCTTTGCAGTGGTGGGAGTCTGTGACCACATCAGAGGAGAGAGATGTGATGATCATTGGGGAGTTTTGGGCATAGTTTGACCATAAGTATTTTTTTATCTACTATTCAAACAGAGATGCAAAGAAAGTTTCTAGATATCACACAGGGATATCGGACTATAGCAAAATACGACGAGGAGTTCACTCGATTAGCGAATTTTTTGAAGGATGAAGTGAACACTAAAGGGAAAAGGATGCAAAACTTTTAGGATGGACTTATCTAGAAAATTCGACAGCACTTGTTGGGTTATCTGGCGTTGGAGACATACGTGGAGGTTGTTAATTCCTTCGTACTTTATTATCAGGATTAGTATCTCCACATGAAGAGGAGCTACGGGAAAGGGATACTAGTCATACTAGGAATATAGGGGGAACAATGCCAATGGGGCACAACAATAGGTGAGAGATTTCTAATAGGGAGATCGAGATAAGAGATTTAGATATGGAGGGTATCAACTCGAGAGTGGAGGGTTCAAAGAGAACCAGTAGAGTCCTTAATAGCAACAGAGACAGCAGGGGAGGCCAGCAGGGCCAGGGCCAGAGATAGAGAGGTTTTTCTAGCAGTTTCTTCAGTTGTGGTGAGACGGGCCACATGAAGAGGTATTACCCAAAGCTAGATAGGGTAAACTACAAGATGGGATACTGGAGGTACAACCATTGCAGGAAATCTTGGGCCAGTTTCAACGCAAGAATTACGTTCAGGAACCCATCGACTAGGTAAGGCAGATAGCAAATGGAGGTAATTTTTTTTTCTTTTATCCTCATGAGTATAAGGGAGATTTTTGGGTGACATGGGTGAGTCATAATAGAAATAGTAACACTATTATTAGTGGGTGAGTCAGGTTTAGTGGGTGTGTGGGAAGTATCAGCCTTACATTTATAAATGCCTTTATCGTTGGGTAGCGAGATTCTTCGATGTTTCTATTGCGTGATAGTTTTTACTCCTTTGAGATTTATGATAGGAGAGAACATTATTGTCTTGTGTAGTGACTGGATACCGAGGGTTGAGTGATAGCATACGGTATTGTAAGGTTATTGTGTTCTCTATTCCATGATGAGATATATTATTTTACGAGGTATCACCTGAAAGAGGGTCGAGCCTACATATATATGATATTCTAGACTTCATAGAGTATCGTTGTCCTGTTACGTTTAGTCCCGATGCATGGGGAATTTTACTAATGTGATTAAGGGTATATCGGGTTTAGTGTCGGGAGGAGAGATTTAGATCGTATTGATTTAGTGATAAGAAATTAGTGATAGTGATAACACGGTGTTGTATCACTCCCTGAGTGATGGGGAGTGAACGATTTGACATACGTGTCAGAAAATAAGATTTGAGGTGTCTTAGTTATATGCCTTGGACCCACGGATCTCGATGATCAACAATGTTAGGATATAGTGTATCGGGGGGGTCTGTGTTTGGATATCGCTTGCGAGACGTCACACGCATGAACCTTAACGAACGTCGAAAGTTGGGAGATGTGTGGTCTTTAGGATATGGATCGAGTACACTAGTTGTGGCACGAAATGTGGTTAAAACCGTGGTTTGAGAATTATTTTATGACATAAAGCTAGTAGGAGCCTGGTATAATTTGTGCAGTTATGCACAGTATATAGGGTGTATGGGTGCCCTAATTGGTTAGATTTCTAGTATCGTTCGCAGTTAAAAGATGTGGAGACATATGTGTTGAACATAAGAGCATGAGTACTAGGGGGTTGGCTCAAGGGGATGTTGGAAATTTTCCTAGTAGAGGACATACTTTAGTCGTTAGTAGTTAGGCTCACCGTAGTGGAAAATGTTAGACGAAATTTTTATGTGTTGAGTAGTCGCCGAGAGAATATGGTAAATAATGATGAAAAATTTTAATGGAATTAACTAGAATGGGTTGGTCACTAGTATTTAACGGTAAGATATGGACCGTCGGACTAAGGAGTACCATTAGTGGAAGTATAGACGACATAACAAGATTAGATTTTGGGAGAGATGAATATTGTGCAAAGAGATATCCTAAGCTTTTTAGTACCAGACTAATCCTAATTTCAAGTAAGAAATTTCTTTGTAAGGGTGGGAAGTATGCAACACCCCATATTTTTGAGTAATTAGAAATTAATTAATTCGGTAATTTTTGAAAATTCACATGTGCCATAATTTAGTGAGATTTATTGATTCGTGTTAATTAAAATATTAGTCGGTAGAGTTGACGATTAATACTCATATAATATAATTACTAAGAGAAAAGTGATGTTTTATTTTATGTGATAACGAATAATAGTGGCGTGAGTGTGTTAGATCTCAATCGGGAGTCGAGTGTAGACTATATGAGGTCGAGATGGAAAGTTATGGTAGAGTGACTCGAATGGTGATTTTGAGGTCACAGTTGATTCCTAAAGGGTCTAAATAGTCATAATAGTGTACCTAGGTCTAATGATTGGGTCCCGGGGCATTTTTAGACCAAACCGGAACCAAATAACGGCGTTTCGATCATTCGAGAGTTTATGGAAGATGGAACTCCGAAAATTTGAGAAGTATATTATAAAACCTCGTATTTTTTTGGACTTTTACTAATTAATTAATTCATTAAACTTGAAATTACTTGTGCGTCGTAATTTAGCTGAATTAATTAATTTTATTATTTAAATATTAATCCGTCGTGTAGACGATTAATATTTTTGGAATTTAATATTACTTATAGAATAGCAATAAGTTAATGAATGAATATTAAATTTTAGTCAAATAATTCGGACGAAAATTTTGAGTGTACGATTGAGTCCGGATTTGTCGAAATAGTTGGAAAAGAGTACCGGAGGGTAGTAAAGGGCTTTTTGGACATTTTTTTGGCATATTTGAGGCCACATAAAGGTGATTGGGCCCTTTTATTAAAGCCCATAAGCCTAAAAAAGGGATTAGCCTATTAAATCCTAAAAGTGAGAGGGTTTGAGGGACATAACTCATCTTAGAAACCCTAAACAAATAGAGACAAAAGAAGGTTCAATTAGAGAAGATCTTAGGAGCCTAAATCAAGGATTAGTCTGGACAAATCTTCATCAAACCCGTCATCTTTAACAAAGATTCAGACCCTACAAATTGAAAAAGTCAAGTGGTTTAACTTGCTTCTAATTTAATTTTCATTTCCTGTTCATATCATAGTGAGGTGTGGATTAAATGAAATTTTAGGGTTAGCTCTTGAATTAAATGTAGGGTTCCTATAATTTCTTATTTATAAATATGTTGAGGGTATAAATGTGCGATTCTTAAACCCCCAATCTGTATAGATGATGTATTTAGATTGAGGATTTTAAATGGTTGGATTTGGTGTAATTTTTGGAGGGTTTTAGGGGGAAATTCTGGACAGAAATTGGAGCTTTTAAAAAATAATGGCGGATGCATTTTTCTGGGTTGCGATGGGTGAGAGAGAGAACCAGGGTCGTTCGAACGACTTGGTATCTCGTTCAAACGACAACCAAAGTCATTCAAATGACTGTCCAAGTTGTTCGAACGACGTCATCTGACAACCTCTCCTCCTCCCCTGTTTCGGCCTTGGGTGTTCAATTCCTGGGAAGGTTTACTGTTTTGCCAGATATGAATTGGGATAAAATTGGGGTTCAAATTGTGGGAATTATTCATGGATTATTGTGGTGTAAATCCAAAAAGGAAGTTAAGGTTTAATTTGAGAGAATTAAGAACCTTAAATTAATAAGTATGTAAAACTTATTAGGAAGAATTTTGAATAAAATTGGGATGTTTATTTTCGGGCCAAGTGAGTGAGCCGGGTATGTTTGGTTGTGTGACACCGAGGTAATAAATTACTTAATGTGTGATAGATTGAACTTTGGATCGGTAAGAATTGGCCAAGTTAGGCTAGTATTATTGTAGCTTGGATTTAATTTATATATATATATATATATATATATATATATATATATATATTTGTATTGATTATAAATATTTGTGTGAATAATATTTATAGAAAACCATACCCCTCTAGTTCTATAATAGGAGGTTGCACGATGTGGGCGCATCCCCTGGCTTGAGGAGCAGGGTGAGTATAGTCCCCAGGTCATAGCATTCGAATTCAAGAATGGGACGCTTTGGGTATGATTCGATCTTATTCTGGGGGGAACTATGACATGCTCCAATGCATTTGCTTATTTTTAATGATTCGGGGAGCTAATTGGATCAGGGGTCCGAGTGGATGAGTATACCTAGTAGTGATAGCATTTAGAGAACTTCAGGTGAGTGCCTACTCGGAGGATGGTTATATATTTACTACATGTGCGTGAATGTTGTAAATAGTTGATACGTACATATATATATATATATATATATATATATATATATATATATATATATATATATATATATATATAGCGAGAATTAATATATACGGACAAAATACGTGTTGGGAATTGTATTAATGTTATATAACTTGTGATATTGTTATATGGTTCAAATGGGATAAGTAAATGTGATTAACAACTTATACATCATTGGAAAAAAAAAATCCTCGGGTTATAGTAATAGGGGAAGTAGGAACTATATGACAACTAGTTACGGGGTGGATAGATAGAAGGGTTATATACAAAGACAATAGGTGTTCACATTAGTTAAGGGGTGAGGTGGTTCTCAAGAGAGTGTGAAACTAACTTAAATATGAAGAGTATGCATGCATTTTAATTATTTCAATCGAATTCACCTGCTAAATATTTTCAAATGTTTCGGGTTCTAACCCTTGCTATAAAATATTTTCAAAACCTTTTAGGTTTCCTACCACCGGGCCGCCAGGCTTGATTCCTTTCCAGGGTATGTAGCTGCAGTACATGTGGGTGTTACAGGATTTGTATTAGACGCTTACATTATTATCTTCTAGATAGGGATAGTATCTGATGTACTTCGAGCATGTTTCCTCATGATAGTTGTACTCTATATTTTGGTTCAGCTTGTATTGGCTATACTTTTCATGTATTGGATTTAGGTTGGGTTGCTTGTATCTAGTCGATGTTTTCGGCTAAAACTTATTCTAGACACTTGTGGCATGATTCAGACTCTATTATATTGGGTTGGTTATATTTGGGTTCTTGTTATACTTGTTGGTTTGGGTTAATTCATAAGATAAAATTTGGCACCGGCTTAATTAAAGATTAGGTGGTTAGTAATAATAAATGTTGTGACAGTGATGCTAAGAATGAACCCTACGAAAATCTTGATTTAATATGATTAAGGCCTTATCAATCGAAATTTAATTAGGTGGGGTGTCACATATGGTATTAAAGCATCAGGTTCTAGTGTCCCTATGATCTGTACGACTTACTTTAGTTTTTGTGTTCCGTTATTTATTATAGAGTCCTATTATTAGGAATGTTGACTCATCTTTATGATTATTAGTTAACGCACTTTTGCTATTTTAAGATTTGTATTAACCGTGAACTAATACAACTCGTTCTACATATAAGATTCCACCCAAGAGAAGGAGAGGTAGACCCGCGAGGGCCGCCGCTAGGGACGGAGAGGGAGAGGATCCTCAGGAGCCTAATATTCCACAGCCATCGGCCCCACGGGGATTTGTGTCCACAGAGCAGGTAGCTGGTATTGTGGCCCAGGCGGTCAATGCCTCCATGACAGCTATGGCAACCCATTTCCCTCAGCCTCAGCCACAGCAGCCTGTGGCTCCAGTAGTGCAGTGTAACAACTCGCGTAAATTTGGGTTATTTTAATTAATTTCTGGAAAATGGAGGAAAATAAAGTTTTAGATAAAATTATTTTTTATTGCTCAAATGTGTTGAATATTAATTTTAAAGGCGAGAATTTGAAACGGTTTCGAAATCGGAGTTAAAACGGATTTTAAAATGATTTTTAAATATTTTTAACTCTTGGAGTTGTTTTGACTTCCAACTCTTCATTTCTTTGCCTTATTTAAAGGAGTCTTTTGGCTTCCAACTCTTCATTTCTTTGCATTATAAAAGGAAGTCGTGGGCAACCCTTTTAACCTACTTTTGGCACAAATTTTGACAGCAAATATATTTTATATTCCTCTTCTTTTTATATACACATTGGCCCTTGAGATTTGTGAGTTCCAACCTTAGATTAGAGATGTTCTTGGGGCTATTTTGTTGGAGGTTCTTGGAGGAGATTTTGTAGATCTTTTGTGTTGATCTTAAGGATGTGATCGTTGGTTTCTCATCATGGTTTGAGGTATGGGGTTTTACACAATATGCTCCTTAAATCTCGCGAGTGTCATTCTCTTTGAATTCTTGTTAATTGAACTCATATTTGAATTGATAAATTCATTGAAATCTAGAAAATAATTGTTGAAATTATTTTGATTCATGTGGTATCATTATATTGTATTGAGCATGTTGTCATGAGATTTTAATATGGCACGGATGTCATGAACCCGCCAAAATTCCTGTTTCCCGGTCTATGGCTTGATAAAGCATATACGAATGTGGTAAGGCCTGGTGACCCAGTTAAAGTGTTGTTGAGAAATTATATTGATAAATGCTTTGAGATTTGCATTTTGATTTGAATATTCATACTCGTGTTGTTACGTTTTATTCGTTGCTAATCCGTATTTGTTGAGCATAATTCCTGTCGTATTGTGTAGTTCCCCATATTTTCTTTTAGTGGCAGATTAGCGTGGATTTGAGCGCTTTGGATTATTGGGATTATTTTAGCATGGATTATTTGGGAAGAATTTTAATACAAGTTGGAAGAATTGTATTAATTATTTCATTGGTGTATAAAGCATTTTTATTCGAGTTAGTTATTGTATGTAATTCGAGAGATTTGGTATTTAATTTGAAGAATTGAGATTAGTGGTCTCGTTTATATTGTGGGATTCTTTTAGATGCTCTATACCTTGTCACTTGTGGATTTGGATTTATTTTATCGCATTAGCGCTCCGTTCGCTCTCCCCGGGCGGGCGGGGTGTTACATGCAGGTCCACCCGGGCTCGTCTGAGTGGCAGCGTGTCAGGGAGGCCTTTCAGAAAGGCCATCCCCCAGAGTTTCAAGGAGGTGCAGATGTGATATCAGCCTACCAGGGGATGAGGTATACGCAACGGCATTTGTGCATGGTCGACTGTGGTAAGGTTTAGAGATAGATGCTGGCGACTTTCAGGCTGACTGGGGACACCTTAAAGTGGTGGGAGTCAACGACCACTATTGGAGAGAGAGATTTGATGACTATCATTGAGTTTTGGGTGTGGTTCGACCCTAATTATTTTCCTTCAACTGTTATGATTGAGATGAGAAGGAAGTTTCGAGAGGTGATTCAGGGTGAGTGTTCCGTAGCGGAGTACGATGAGGAGTTCACCCGTTTGGCTAATCTAGTGCCAAATGAGGTGAGCAACAAGGAGAGGAAGAAAGCTAAGTTTATGGATGGTTTGTCCTAGAGGATCAGGCAACACTTGATTGGGAACCCTACTTTAGTGACCTACATAGATGTTGTCAATGCTACCTTGATTTATTGTCAGGATCATCGCTTCCATCTGAAGGGAAGCAAGAGGAGCGGTGAGCCTAGCCAGTCGAGTAAGGCGAATGGGGGTGCTAATAGTGGAGCACAGTAGAGGAAGGATACCCGCTAAGGGAATCATGCTAAGAGATTTCTATTTGAAGGATAGGGGTTCAGACAGGGCCCAAATCAGCAACAGGTTCTTCAGGGCCGCCAGGGCCAATGGAATAATGGGGGAGGGCAGTAGGGCCAACACTCGAACAACCTCATCAGGGCTAGTGGGGTCGCTATGAGGGAGATTTTTAGAGGCACTATTACATTTGTAACCAGCCAGGCCACTTGAGGAGGGATTGTCCACAGAGAGGTAGGGGCCAGCAGCAGGTTGCCCCACAGGGACAACTGGTGTAGAGCCCTCCAGCAGCACCAGCCCCAATAGCTCCATAGCAGCAGGGGAAGTTGCACTACGGGCGTGTGTATAATGTCCGGGATATCTTGATTCCACCAGCACCTCAGGCGCCACCAGCAGTTGAGGTTATATTTCCTATTTGTGGACATAAGGGTAGGATTCTTTTTTATACTGGTGCATCCCATTCATTTCATAGGACCAGATTTGCTAGAGTTGTTAGATTATTGAATACGGTCGATAGTCTCCTCATGTGTGTAGAGTCACCGATGGGGGGTGGGTCACTTATACACTCGATCTGTAGAGAGGTAGATATTTTGATTGGGGGACTACGTCTAGCAGCGAACCTCTTAGTGTTAGATATGGAGGAATATGGCGTTATCCTAGGCATGGACTCGTTAGCAGGGTACAGGGCGGTGATGGATTGTTTTGAGAGAACCATAGTATTTTCCCTTTTGGGACATGAGATGTTTTTAGTGGCGATACCTCTTCTCAAGGGAGGATCGCGCACCCAGTTATACTGTATTAAGGAGGAGACCTTACAGGAGGTGCTGATTCCGATAAACCTAATTCCAGTCGTGAGGCACTTTGAGGATGTAATCCAAGATATATCGGGGTTACCACCCAGTCGAGAGATTGATTTCATTATTGATCTAGAATCGAGTACTAGATCAATTGCCCGAGTAGCTTATCGCATGGACCTTTTAGTGATGCATGAGTTGAGAGAGCAAATTCAACAACTTTTGGGACAGGACTTCATTTGGCGGAGTACATCGTCGTGGGGTGATCCCGTGTTATTTATGAAGAAGATGGATGGCTCGCTCCATTTGTGTGTCAACTATATGGAGCTAAATAAGGTCACGATACGAAATAAGTATTTGTATCCTAGGATCAATGACTTGTTTGACCAGTTGAGAGGGGTGGCGTACTTCTCCAAAATTGATTTGAGATCAGGGTATCATCAGTTATGAAATTGAGAGGAGGACGTTCCTAAAATCATTTTTCTCTCACGGTATGGCTCCTACGAGTTTAGGGTGATGCCATTCGGGGTTACCAATGCACCAGCAGTGTTCATGGACCTCATGAACCAATTTTTCAAAGAGATTCTAGACCAGATCGTCATAGTGTTCATAAATGATATTTTGGTCTACTCACGCACAGAGGAGGATCATGCTGAGCACCTGTGTATGGTTCTGCAAATATTACGGGATCACCAGCTATACGCTAAGTTTAAGAAGTGTGGGTTTTGGCTACGGGAGGTGCAGTTCCTTAGCCATATTATTTCAGATAGGGATATTATTGTGGATCCAAGCAAGGTATCGGCGGTGAGGGATTGGGGAAAACCCATGACACCAATAGATATTTGTAGCTTTTTGGGGTTGGTTGAATATTATCGCCGCTTCATTAAGTGGTTCTCCAAGATTGCGGGACCGTTGACGAATTTGACTCTTAAAGGGGTGCCATTTGTGTGGAGTGACCAATGTACGTTAGCTTTTGATGAGCTAAATGACAAGTTGACATCAGCACCCATACTTGCTTTACTTAGGGCAATATTGGAGTATCGGGTCTATACAGATGCATCCTTGCAGGGAATTATGGGTCACTGCAGCAGGAGGAGAGGGCTATAGCTTATGCATCTCGAAAGCTTCATCCCCACGAGAGGAATTACCCCACCCACGACCTTGAGATGGCAGCGGTCATTTTTGTTTTGAGGATATGGTGGTACTACCTTATGGGAGAGAGGTTCACATTATTCACGGATCACAAGTCACTTCAGTATCTATTCACATAGAAGGATCTGAACATTAGGCAGAGGCGTGGATAGAATTCATGAAGGATTACCAATTTTATATCTAGTATCATCCTGGTAAGGCAAACATGGTGGCAGACGCATTGAGCCAGCGACCCACGGAGGACTTGACAGAGGTCTAGAAAGAAAAGTGGAAAGAACTTCGGTACGACGATGAGGTTGCCAGGGAATGTATGACAGTTCTAGCGATCACGCCCAAAAACAAGTGGTGAGAGCTCAGGTACAGGATCCATTTTGCCAAGATAGGGTGAGGCAGTTACTAGTAAAGGGAACTGAGTCCTACTCCATCAGCTAAGAGGGAGGGCTACGCTTTAGTGGGAGGTTGGTCGTGCCCGAGGATGATGATTTCAGACATGCCGTTCTGACTGAGTCCCATGGCTCTAGGTTCACGGTACATATTGGTGGCGATAAGATGTACCAAGATATGAGGAGGCAATACTAGTAGACAGGGATGAAGCGAGACATCGCAGAGTTTGTCTCAAAGTGTGCCACCTATCAGCTTGTGAAGGTGGACCACCAGAGGCCTTCAGGAATGTTACAATCGCTTGAGATTATGGTATGGAAGTGGGAGAGTATCTCGATGGATTTCATTATGGGATTATGGGAATCACATAGGGGTCATGATTCCATATTGGTGATAGTGGACCAGTTAACCAAGGTATCCCATTTCTTGTCGGTTCGTACAGACTTTGAGACGATGCAGTATGTGTGACTATTCATAACGGAGATAGTCAAGTTGCACGGGGTGCCAATCAATATAGTGTCCGATAGAGACAATATATTTGTATCGCACTTTTGGAGGAGTTTTTAGGAAGTTATGGGCACGTTATTAAGGTTGAGCACCACATATCACCCATAGATGGACAGATGGAGAGGGTAAATCAGATGCTCGAGGAAATGCTGAGGATGTGTATTCTAGACTTTAGGGGAGGTTGGTAGAAATACCTTCCATTGTTAGAGTTTGCGAATAACATCTTGTACCAATTCACTATTTGTATGGTCCCATTTGAGGCTCTTAATGGGAGACCTTATCGTTCACCCGCTTGTTGGTTAGAGGTGGGGAACAACAAGCTATTGGGGCCGGAGATGATTTCAGGATACGTCCACCAAGATTGAGTTAATTCGGGGACGTATTCGTATAAACCAGGACAGGAAAAAGAGTTATGTTGATGCGAATATAAGGCATGTATAGTTGGAGGTCGGAGACCATGTATTGGTACGGGTGTCTCCCATGAAAGGGGTGATGAGGTTCGACAAAAAAGGGGAAATTAACACTAAGGTACGTAGGCCCCTTCCAGATTATTAAGAGCGTAGGTCCGATATCTTATCGACTGGGTTTGAAGGATCACCTTCAGCGGATATACGACGTATTTCATGTGGCTTCGCTGAAAACATATCGGAGGAGTCCTAGGGCTTTGTGTCACGTCCCACTTGAGGAAATTCAGTTACAACCCAGTAACTCATATGAGGAGAGACTAGTAGCTATCTTAGATCACAGTGATCGCAAGTTACGGTCTAAGGTGGTACCACTAGTTAGAGTTCAATGGGGACATCACAGTGTCGACAAGTCTATGTGGGAGCAGGAGGATGACATGCGAAAACAGTATCCAGAGTTATTCACCGTAGGTACGACCCAATTTCGGGGATAAAATTTCCTTATAAGGAGGTAAGTATGTAACACCTCGTATTTTTTTTGGGACTTTTACTAATTAATTAATTCGTTAAATTTGAAATTACTTGTGCATCGTAATTTAATTGGATTAATTAGTTTTATTATTTAAATATTAATCCGGTGTGTATACGACTAACTTTTTTGGAATTTAATGTTACTAGGAGAATAGTAATAAGTTAATGAATGAATATTAACTTTTAGTAAAATAATTTGAAAGATAATTTTGAGTGTACGGTTGAGTCCGGATGGGTCGAAATAGTTGGAAAAGAGTGTCGGGGGTAGTAAAGAGTTTTTAGGACATTTTTAGGCATATTTGAGGCCACATAAAGGTGTTTGGGCCCTTTTATTAAAGCTGATAAGCCTAAAAACGGGATTAGCCTATTAAACCCTAAAAGTGAGAGGGTGTGAGGGATATAAATCTTCTTAGAAACCCTAAACACATAGAGACAAAAGAAGGTGCAATTAGAGAAGAGTTTAGGAGCCTAAATCAAGAATTAGTGTGGATAAATATTCATCAAACCCATCATCTTCAACAAAGATTCAGACCCTACAAAACCAAAAAGTCAAGTGGTTTAACTTTCTTCCAATTTAATTTTCACTTCCTGTTCATATCATAGTGAGGTGTGGATTAAATGAAATGTTAGGGTTAGTTCTTGAATTAAATGTGGAGTTCTTATCATTTCTGATTTATAAGTATGTAGAGGATATACAAATGTGATTCTTAAACCCCTAATCTATATAGATGATGTATTTAGATTGAGAATTTTAAATGGTTGGATTGGGTGTAATTTTTGGAGGGTTTTGGGGGGAAATTCTGGACAGAAAATGGAGCTTTGAAACAATAATGGCGGATGGGTTTTCTGGGTTGCGATGGAGGAAAGAGAGAACCAGGGTCGTTCGAAGGACCTGGTATCTCATTCGAACGACAGCCAAAATTGTTCAACGACACGCCAAGTCATTCGAATGACAGCATCTCCTCCTCCCCTGTTTTGGCCTTGGGTGTTCAATTCTTGGGAAGATTTAATGTTTTCGCACATATGAATTGGGCTAAAAATTGGGGTTTGAATTGTGGGAATATTTCATGGATTATCGTGGTGTAAATCCAAAAAGGAAGTTAAGGTTTAATTTGAGAGAATTAAGAACCTTAAATTAATAAGTATGTAAAACTTATTAGGGAGAATTTTGAATAAGTTTGGGATGTTTATTTTCATGCCAAGTTAGTGAGTCCGGGTATGTTTGATTGTGTGACACCGAGGTAATAAGTTACTTAATGTGTGATTAATAGAATTTTGGATTGGAACATAAGATTAATTATAAATATTTGTGTGAATAATATTTATTGAAAAGTATACCCCTCTAGTGTTATCATAGGAGTTTGTGCGATGTGGGTGAATCCCCTGGCTTGAGGAGCAGGGTGAGCATTGTCCCCAAGTCATAGCGTTCGAATTCAAGAGTAGGATGCTTTTGGTACGATTCGGTCTCATTCTGGGGAAAACTATGACCGCCTCTAATGCGTTTGTTTGTTTTTACTTATTTGGGTAGCTAACCGTATCAGGGGTCTGGGTGGATGAGTATACCTGGTAATGATATCATTTAGAGAACATCCGGTGAGAGCTTACCCGGAGGATGGTTATATATTTACTACATGTGTGTGAATGCTTTAAATAGTTTATATATATATATATATATATATATACTAGCCTATGCCCGTCCCTGAAGGCACGACGAAAATTTTCAAAGTACGCAATTGCAAATCGGTGAAAATTTTCAAACATCGTAATTGCAAAACGGTGAAAATTTTCAAAGTTCATAATTGTAAAACCATTCTTTTGGGAACAGTTTTATAAAACCACTTTTAACACTTGTAATTAAAAAAAACCAGTTAAAACAATATTTTTGAACATACGCATTTTAAAAAAAGCACATAGCTTTTATAGTTTTTTAAACGTGCACAGTTTAAAAAAAGTATGTAAAGCTTTTACAAAATGGTTGAAAATAGTTTCAATTAATGTACAATTTTAAAAATAGTTAAATTTTTTTTTTTTAAACACACATAGTTTAATAAAATTACGTAAATCTTTGTTCACAAGTTGACTGATATGTATGCTCCCTAACAGTCAAAACTTTTATTTTTTGAACAAAAGACTTTTTGGGCTTAACCCCTCCGTAATAATAACGTATTTGACATAACCCTTGCAAAAATGAGGGCATTTTCGTCCAAAATTTAATAGGCGATAAAATACTATTTTAAATTTTGTTTTATTAAAAATACTTTTTTAACTGTTTTTAAATATATTAAAATGTATTTTAATTTTTTTTATTAAAAAAATGTTTTTCGTACATATTCATTTTAACAAAATGTTTTTTTATACATTTTGTTGATCCGTTTTTAGTTTGAACGAATATTTTGTATTGTGCCACTATTACTTAAATAAATTCCTGATTGGAAAAAAAATCATGTTACATCATATTGTGTCATTTTAATTTTGATCGAGGTCATTTTTTATTTAAAAAAATATATACATTCATTTACATCTTTCTTGTCTTGGAAAACTTAATATATATTAAAAAATATATATTAAATTTTTTTACAGCTATTGTCACTCATTTTTAGAAGGTTGAATACTTGACTTTTGGTTGTGTACTAAAAGGAAGATTTTGTTCTATCAACTCTACCATCTTATTAGTACTTTTGAGGGTTGGAGGATGTGACCTTTGCATATAATGTAAACGATGGCCATGCACTGGGTATGGAGGACAGCTTTTGGCAATACCGATTTCTGCCCGTGTTCTGATCCTACCTAGTTATTTATTACCAAGACATGTGCTGGGTGCAGAGCATTAAATGTAAAAGTTGTGATTTTTTATAAATAAAAAGAATAAAAAAAATTATGAAACATTTTTATAAGTAAAAGTTCACTTTTTTATGAAACATTTTTTATAATTGTATTTAATGTTTTTATAAAACATAATGTTTTCATGAACCATCACTTTTTTAAGAAAATGTTTTGTCAACTATTGGTGTGTTTATGTTATGAGAATGGAATGAGACTTTGCTAGTTTATAAAAAGTTAACGGTTAAAGTGTTGAAAAGTTAATTGTTAAATACTTTGGAACTGTTAAAATGTTAAATAACTGTTTTAAACTGTTAAATAAATATTTAACTGTTTTAAAACGTTAAAATGTTTTAAACAGTTTAGACTTTGAGTTATTTAAAACTTTTAAAGTGTTAAAGTGTTCTAAATAACCGCAAAGTGTTTTAAATTTTAAAGTTTAGACTTTGGGTCTAAATAAATGTTTAAAATAACTATTAAACTGTTTTAAACTGTTTGGAAAATAGCATTTAAGTGTGAAATTGATCTGGTATTCGGGTGAGGTTTTCGAGTCGGGTTTCCTGGTTCTTAATGGATCCGGTTCTGGATCCATTTATTGAGACCCGACATGTAATCGGGTAAGACCCGATCCGCTAAAAAAATACCCGAATCGAATATGAATATAGGGGTGGCAATTTTAAAAACGACACGGAACGATCCGAAATTGGCACGATATGTCATGTTCGTGTCGTGTTTTTTTACACTAAGTAGTGTCGTGTTCGTGTCAGAATTATGAGTCGTGTCGTGTTATCACATTTTTAGACGTGAAATTTAAAAAAATCTAGTATTCGTGTCGTGTCCTGTTGTTTTTTATTCGAATCGTGTTCGTGTCAACTAAAAAAAACACGAATTCGTTTCGTGTTCGTTTCTGAAAAAACCTTATCATCGTGTCGTGTCCGCCCGAAACACGACCCATTGACCCGAATTGCCACCCCTAAATATACCCTTACTCAATCCAGCCCCTATCCGTTTAAAGCCCTACCTTGGGTTACATCCTTGATTACCTCGGCAGGTTAAAAAACATGGGGAAAAATCCAAATGTATGCTCCCTAACCTATATCAACATTATTTGCTGACCTATCCAAATGTATGCTCCTAAAAGTGTTTCCAACGGTGCAGCAAACACCATTGTTAAACCAAAAACCAAAAAATATGGTATATTACTCAGCAATGATATACAAAACCATTGTATAAAAACTAGTTTGTATAAAAAAGATGGTATAAAAAACCATTATATAAACACCATTGTTTAATCAGAGACCATTGTTAGTAGCAATATACAATTGATGAGTAAACATTAAAACAAAAAAGAAACTGTTTATGACAATATATTTTTGTCATCAACATAACTAAAATAGAATCGATACCCATATATTATTGTCATCAACAGAACCCAAACATAATCAATACACATATATTGTTCTCATCAAACATATTTATTTAAACATATATTATTGTCATCGATAGAACCCAAACATAATCGATGAAAACAACGAAATCCAAACAGTATCACGGCTATATAGACCTAAAAATGACGAAACTGCAAATCTCAAAACCGAGAGCTAAAAATAAGATTGATGAGCAAAATCAATATCTAAAATACTAGAGAGAGAATATGAATGAATATCGAACAAAAATTACTCACCCAGGTCACCCCTCCCCCCCCCCCCCCAATCGGTTGTGTTTCCCACGCCTCGGATAACCTCTCCTGCAACATCTTTCATCTCTCCTAATAGAGAAATGATGACCATGTGTTAGAAACTAACATTGTATAGAAACTAAAATAAGGGTCATTTCAGATAAACAATAAAATAAAAAATACAAAAACAGAAGTGATCTAAACCATTACCTCTGCCGAAAAACCTCCACTATTTATGATCGCAACTATATAATATAAGCCAGAAAACAAGAATCACCAAAACGAAAAAGTAATTACCCACAAAACTAAACGAAATTATTACCAATCATAAACGAAAACCATACCAATATGAATCCCCAAACCGAAATAAAAAATGTTTAGTCGTAGAAACTACATAGAGAAAATGTAGAGAAAACCGTGAGGCCGTAGAGAAAACCTTGAGGGTTTGAGAGGAAAAAGAGGGCTTGAGAAAGAAAGAAAGAAAGAAAGAAAGAAAGAAAGAAAGAAAGAAAGAAAGAGAGATAGAGAGAGAGAGGAGTCTTTTCAAAAAGGGTACGGAAGGTATGGGTTTTATGAAATCGGGGTGCAAAATCAAGCGTGCCAACACGCTATCGGATGGCTGTCGGGCAGTGGGAAAAAATTACGAAAATACCCCAATTTTTGAATTCAAAGGTAAGTGTGAAAAGTAAAAAAAGAGGGGGAAACTTAATAATTTAGGGGTAGCCTTGTAAAAAAAATATAGATGTCATCTGAACCATTAAAATGTGTAAAAATGTGTAAGGAGGTGGCATCGATCTACACCGTTAAAATGTGTAGACAATTCAAAAACTTTCCTATCTTATTTTATATATATATATATATATATATATACAGAGAGAGAGAGAGAGAGAGAGAGAGAGAGAACAAATATATATGGACAAAATACGTGTTGAGAATTGTATTAATGTTATATAACTTGTGAGAGTTATATATGGTTAAAATGGGATAAGTAAATGTGATTAACAACTTATACATCATTGGAAAAAAAACTTACACGGGTTAGAGTAACGGGAGAAGTAGGAACTATATGACAAATAGTTATGGGGTAGATAGCTAGATAGGTTATATAAAAAGATGGTAGGTGTGCTCATTATTTGAGGGGAGAGGTGGTCCTCAAGAGAGTGCGAATCTAACTTAAATATGAAGAGTATGCATGTATTTTAATTGTTGCAATTAAATTCACTTGCTAAATATTTTCAAATGTTTTGGGTTCTAACCCTTGCTATAAAATATTTTCAAAACCTTTTAGGTGTCCTACCACTGGGGCGCCAGGCTTGATTCTTGTTTAGGGTACATAGATGTGGTACATGTGGGTGCTGCAGGATTTGCATTAGACGCTTACATCATTATCTTCTAGAAAGGTAAGTCTCCGATGTACTTCGAGTATGTTTTCTCATGACAGTTGTACTCTTTTTTTTTTTGGTTCAACTTGTATCGGTTATACTTTTCAGGTATTGGATTTATGTTGGGTTGCTTGTATCTAGTCGATGTTTTTCGACTAACACTTATTCTAGACACTTGTGGCATGATTCGAACTCTATTATATTATGTTGGTTATATTTGTGTTCTTGTTGTACTTGTTGGTTTGGGTTAATTCGTAGGATAAAATTTGGCATCGACTTAATTAAAGATTGGGTGGTTAGTAATAATAAATGTTGCGACAGTGATGCTATGAATGAACCATATGGAAATCCAGATTTAATTTGATTAAGGCCTGATCACACAGAATTTGATTCAGCAGAATGTCACACATATTAACCCATTGGAGTGGGAGACTACGGTTAGAACACCTTAAAGAGAGTGGAGTCCATAAGAGAGTAAGATGAGAAGGGAACTCGGCTTTTCGACACCGTTTTCCACCATGGACATCGTTAGAATTGAGATCGGAGCAAGGAAAGAACAACTCTTTCATCAATTAATGAAAATCAGACCTTCTGGACAAAGGCAAATATTTATCTTGCGATTTATTTGAGCATGTTATAATACCCATGTAGTGTAGGGTTCAAATAATATGTTTTGGAAGAATTATTAGGATTTGGGTGGGTATAATCCATGATTTGAATTAGGAATGTGTGTAAAAATAATTCCATTAGTTTAATATGATGAAATCAGAGATCTATGAAGAGTAACCTTGAAGAAATTTGAGTAAATGCTTGAGTATGAAGGAAGAACAATAAAAATAGGGTTTTTATAGATATTGAAAGATAATCGATTCTTAGACCAAATTCTTGATGCTTTAATGTTAAATTTACGTTGGAAAATATCCTTATATACTTAAATTATATTTAGTAGTGTCGGTTTAAATTTGGTGAAGAATAGTGAAGTTTTAAATAATGAAAAATGGTGAAAAATGCAACTGCATAAGGACAGAGATAACCTGACACTTTTCAAATTGATTCAGCCCAAGGGTGAATCAATTCAGTTTGCTTAGAATTGGAAAATTTTAATTTTTAAGCCCTAAAATTGTGAATAAATAATGGGGGGACTTTTGGGACATCTCTAATTCGTAATGAGGATTCTATTGAATTACATTAGGCCTAATGTGGGTTAAAGGTTTAGCCATAACGAGAGAATTAAGGCGAATACTTGTTGGCTATGAATTATGAAAATAATGAATTCGAGGGAGTGAGAATGGATCTCGGAGAGTATGAGTAAACCTATGATGTCAACTAATAGTGTATGATTGTATTAGCTACTGATATTAATTACGGGGTAACTAGGACCCTTTAGGTAGTGAGGGATACTCATAAATATACAGTAAGAGGTTAAAATGGTAATTTGATAGTACGTTAAGTATTCGAGAGTTATATACTATGTAGGGGATATTTTTAGGTTGTGTGTATACCTATATTGGGAATTCTTATAGGTTGTGTATATACCTATGATGGATATATATATTGGTTGTGTGAATACATATGAGGTTATTTTCTATGTGTGTGAATATACCTAAGCAATCCCACCTTGGCGATTCCAACGAGGTCTGGATTTGTTCCCCTGAACATGAAACGTAGGGTGGCTCATTATGTGTGTGTATTAGTGGGAATGGCAGGTCGTTTGGGTGCATTAGGTATGTGCGTATCCTAAAGGCTTAGAACTATGTTCGCCTCCATTATGTGTTGATTGATTTTGGGTTCGAGGAGACATGTCGAACTAGTAGTCCTTGATTTGGTACGAGAGGTACATGAACTTGATAACAGAGTATGCCCACATCACGAGGGACATGCCGTGGATGCTATAGTTGTATATATTATTTTTGTGATAAATATATATAAGTGTGATTTATTCTACTTATGTGTGATAGTAGAAGAGATAGATAGTGTATATCTTAAAGTAACGTAAGTGAAATGAAACTTAATGAATGGTGTCAAAATAATGTGTGACTTTTCTACTTGTGTGACAGTAGGAAGATAGATAGTGCATATCTAAAAGTAAATTAAGTATGAGAAACTGAATCAAAGTGACTCAATAATGATATGCGATGGATATTCATTATTGGAAGTACGGTAGAGTATTGTAGGGGAAATACGGGGGACTGAACTTATGGGGTTAATTAAATACGGATGTCTAGTTAGGCTGGGTAGCATAGCTAGGTAGGATGCGTTGGGCGTGAACATTAGTTGAGAGGTGAAGACTCAAGGGAGTGTATACTGAAACAAACATGTGTATCTAATAATTTTATTTAAATACTTGCTAAATATTTTCAAAAAGTTTTTCTCAGGCTCTGACCCGCGTAAATTATATTTTTCCTATTTTCCAGAAATATTTTAGGTGTCCAGCCACAAGGACGCCAAGCGTGATGACTCATTCTGGGGATGCGTAGTTGCTGCATTGTGGAGGCTTACATGATTTGACACAAACGCTTCAGTTATTTATTTTTAGATAGGATTTCATTTCAGTATTTAATGTTGGGCGTGCTTCCAATTTGCTCTATTCAGCATTTTATTTCAGTATTTATCAGACTTTATTTTATTTACTTTAGACTTGTAGATAGATTTTGTTTTGAGAACCGGTTGTTTATTCAGTATTAATTTATTTAGTTATTTATCATGTGATGTTCTAGACTCTATTATTATGTGGATGGTTTAGATTATTCTATTTCACTTGCTGTTATGTGATTAACGAAAGTTAAAATTTGGCGCCATCTTAATTTATCAAAGGTCGTTAGTAATTTTAAAAAATTTCGACCGTGATGCTAAGAATGAACCAGATGATATTCCTATTTGTTTTAATGATGGACTGATCACCTGTGGTTAAATTAGGGGGGGTGTCATAGTTAATAATTCCAGAGTTAATTTAGGATCATCCACCTCTTCTATAACATATATTTTATTATCAAACTTAGCAGCTAGGGATCTCAAGATTTTGAGTGCACTTTCTTTCCTATCATGAACTATGCCATTAGCATGTAGTGATAATATAAGTTAACTTAATGTACAAGTCATCAAATGATTCAGTCTCGTCCATCATAAGAGTGTTATATTGTTTAACTAACATTTGGGTCTTCCCAGCCTTAACACACTCATCACCTTCATGGGTAGTGATAAGGGGGTCTCAGGCTTCTATGGAAATTCTACAAATAGATTTGCGTTTAAATTCGTGTTCTTCATAGACATAAAGATGCAGTTCTTTCCCTTATTGTTACTAAGTGACATTTGTTTTTCATCCTTAGTGAACTCACTGAGACATTTCTTAATTCTTATGGTACTGGTTTCAGCTAAAGGCTTAGTAGGGGGAACATAGCCATTTTCAATCATGTCCCATACATCATCACCCAGAGTCCCTTCAATGAAAACAATTATCCTTGCCTTCCAGTAAGGAAAATTATTTCCATCAAAGAGGCGTGGACGGGACAGGTTACCAAGCTTCTCAAATCTCTCATCCATTTTACAAAACTAGAAGTCAAAAGCAATTTCAAGAGTTTTAGGATCAAAATATTTTTGACAAACCTTCTCAAATACCACTTGAAAATTGTTCACCAAGTTATTAACAAAAGTTAAATTTCAGGTAAACTTCGAATAAACTCTTTTAGGAAACTCCTTTTGAATAAAGAACACCAGATGTGTAAAAATTTGAACAGATTAAAACTTAAGTTTCTTGGTTACCATGCTTTAAAATAAAACCCTTGTTAAGTGTTTAAGTCCTGTACTAGTTATGTAAGAACTAAGAACAAAAAATAGTAAAGCACACGTGATATTTTTCAATGTGGTAAAACCCCAAATTAGGGGAAACCTCCACGGTGATCTCTACACCACGACAAAAAATAATCCACTATAATCAAGAAGAATTACAAGAACTAAATCAGAAAACTCAAAATCCTAAGCAAGATAAGATATATACCTACTGAGCCAAATCTCCTCCTATGGTCCTATTTCTATCTGCATTGATTATCTTGTTTTAATTTCTCTAACATTAATTCCTTGATCCTTGTAGAGGACTCAATCAAACCAAATCTCTCAAAGAAACAACACACTTTTATGTGTTCGTGTGTGAGAGTGTAGTGGTTGTGATGTGCCTAAATGTAATACGCAGTCTCACGCCTCTCTTTAGTTATACAAATAGACCTATGAATTACAAGAGACTCTATATGAGATGAGAAGTTGCAAACTTAAGAAAATCGGACTTAGTTTTGAAAATAACTATTTTTTTCAGATCTGAAATTAGATCTTCAAATAGACAGAGCTAAACTCGAGGTTTATTTATATACAAAATAACTTTATTTTCAATTTTTCAGATAAAAAAATCATGAACTTCTTGAAGTCTGTTATTCAAGATTTTGAAATCGGAAATAGTTGGATTGAAAACAAAATACAAGATCAAACACAAAGAGTATTTCTATAATAGAAATAAGAACAACAACCTAAGATTTATACATAAAAATGTATCTCTTAATACCAACTCATGATTTCTAGAAAGAAATATGCGGAGAACCTTGAGAGTTTGTTTCTAAGAGATAAAAGGTTATTATAGCGTTAAACAAACCCAAACTCAACTCCACAAAAAAACCTAATTGTATTTCACTCAAAACTCTAGGTTTTCTTTCAAAACTTTTACGAAAAAATGTTTGGTTTGTAATAAAATACCCAGATCTCACTCTTTGTTCTCTCTCTCTCTCTCTCTCTCTCTCTCTCTCTCTCCATTCTTCTCTCTCCTCTCTCTATTTTTCTCAACCTAGACAACTGCCAAAAGTTCTCTCAGGTTAAGACTTATGGTCCTATTTATACCGATGTTGGAAGATTCTGGATATTCGAAGCAAAACAGATGGTTGAGATTAAAAGGACGGTTCAAATCTAAATCCAAGGGCTCACAAGCCATCACACAACTGTAAATCCTAATTAGTTAAAAACCTATGCAATGGAATCACAAAATAAGACATAAAGAATGT
This sequence comes from Sambucus nigra, assembly GCA_949130495.1. Taxonomy (NCBI): domain Eukaryota; kingdom Viridiplantae; phylum Streptophyta; class Magnoliopsida; order Dipsacales; family Adoxaceae; genus Sambucus; species Sambucus nigra. The sequence goes on along the minus strand of OX422218.1, from coordinate 344,090,618 downwards.
TGATTAAATGTGATCTAATGACTAATAATTGATATCAGCTTTATGAGATAAAAGAAACACAATTACAACCAATTAGAGAAGGCCATGTGGGGAACACTTGTGGGATAAATATTAGGCAAAACACGCGAGTTTTTAAACTTTTAAAAATCCTACTTAACCCCATAAATGTTTCTGTCGATTTTGTATTCTACCCTGGGAGTTTTTTAGGAAAAATTAATAATCCAGTTTTAGCCCAAAAAATTTTAAACACAAATTTTAATTGTTTAAAAAATCATCTTAAAATGTTAAAAAAATTTAAAAATTCAACACACACACTGCATAATATGAATTTGTGTTCCTAGAGTGTGTTGCTATCTTCCCTTTAGGCTTATAATACACATGGAAGATGCTAAAGCTGATTGAAGCCTTTATAGTACGCATTGAGAAGAGCTAAAAAATGTAAAAACATTTTGTCTATATATCCAAACTCCTATATCGCGCAGACTCAAGTAAGTCAATCATATAGTGTGTTCTTAGATTATGAATCGAAGACTGCTATTACTACTTTAATGAGAAAATTTATCCTTGGGAAGTTATATTATGCATTATCTAAAGACCCCCCTAAAACCATGATTGAGTTGATGGCTAAAGCTGGAAAAATCATGAATGTCGAGGAGGTTATGGCCATTAATCAAGTTCTGGGTGCTAAAGCCGATAATCATAAGAGTTTTGGCAAGAAGGGGAAAAAGATAAGAAGGCCGAGAAACCTAAAAAGTACAAGGAATATAATCCTATCACTGTTGGCATGCATCACATCTTGGAGGAAATCACAGGAAGTAGAGACCTTAAATGTCCCGAATGGTTGAAGTTACCTCCTAACAGGAAGGACAAGTCCAAGTATTATGAATTCCACAAGGACCACGAGCACACAACTAAAAACTGTATTTCTTTGAAAATGAGATTGAGAATCTGATCCGGCGTGGCAATCTATGTAAGTTTATTGGCAGGTCAAAGGAATAAGACTCCGGAAGGGGATCAGAATCCCCTTACAAAGGGAGAGATAATAAGAAGAGAAGCCAAGATAATAATTTAGAAGATTACCCAAATCTTCCAAAGAAATCTCAAGAGCCTGAAATTGAGGTAAAAATGATATCTTTTGGTTGTCATTTTATTATAGGAGGAGATGCCGGTGGTGGCGATGAGATAGCTGAAAAAAGCCTATTTAAATGAAGCCAAAGCTTGGTCCTATATTTAGCAGCTTAACTTATCTGATGATGTTGATGGTCTCCCAAGGAAAGTAAACAAAGATAAATTGGTAATCAGTATCTCTAAGAACGATATGTTTGGGCTGCTCTATCCTCATGATGATATTTTGGTCATCAATACGAGAGTACATGAGGTAAGGGTGACTAGAATCCTGATGCACAATTACAGTTTGTCCAATGACATATTCTACAACGGTTTCCACAATCTAGGATTACGTGGCAGCAAATTGGAACCTTATCGCAGGCCCCTAATATTCTTCTCGGAAGAAAAAGTATAGCCCTTGGGAACTATCAAATTGGAAGTTCTTATCGACATTTGGCCGCCTAGTAAGACTTAACGGATTCATTTTTCCATTATAGATAAGAATGTCCAATCATCTTACAACATGATCCTCGATAGGGTTGGTTTGAAAAAGTTTGAAGTAGTACCATCTACTGTCTACCAGCGTCTAAAGTTCCCCACTCATTATGGGATTGTTACAGGAAATTAAATTGAAGCTAGGGAATGCTATTATACTTTAGCCAACTAAGAAGAAGTAAATAAACTCACTGCTACCTACCAGATTGAGAGCCTAGACCCTCGAGAGGAGGATAATTTAGTGAAAGGATAGGTAGTGGAAGCTAAAGAAATGATTATCCTGAATAATGATCATCTAAAAAGAACTATGTATATTGGTTCATCTCTGGAACCATCCCTCAAATAGGATTTAATCAAATTCCTTAAAGAGCATAAGAACGTGTTTGCATGGAGATATGAAGACATTACAGGAATAGATCCATAGTTCAGAAGCCATGAACTGAGTACCACTAAGGACGCTAAGACAATCAAGTAAAAATGGCGTGTATTCAGTCCTGAGAAGAATATGGCTATCCAAGAAGAAGTGGAAAAGATACAAAAGTCAAAGTTCATCAGATTAGTTGGCCAACATGATAATGGTTAGGAAGAAGAACAACAAGTGTTATATGTGTGTTGATTCCATGGATCTCAATAAATCCTGTCTGAATGATCATTTCCCTTTGTCCAGAATTGATCAACTAGTTAACGCCACATCAAGACATGAGTTACTTTACTTAATAGATGCTTATTCGGGGTACAATCAACTCAAAATGAAGTCGAAATATAGGGAGGAAACATTATTTATCACCAACCAAGGTACTTACTATTACAACGTCATGCCTTTTGGGATAAAAAACACTAGAGAAATATACCAGAAGTCGGTAAACAAGGTCTTTAAAGAACATAATGGAAACAATATGGATGTTTATGTGGATGAAATGGTTACTGAAATCAAAATAGCTACCGACCACATCCAAGACTTAGGCCAGACGTTTGATCAGCTTGAGAAGCATCATATGAAAATTAATCTGACCAAATGTGTGTTCAGCATGCAGGAAAGCATGTTCCTGGGATTTATCGTACACTACACCAAATCTGCCCATTTGTCAAGGTCATTGACCTTGATAAATCCACCTTGTCAAGGTCAATGATCGTGACATTTCGAGGCGAGACAACTTTTTTTGTCACGGTCGTGTCGCGGTCAATGACCGTGACACGTTTGTCACGGTTTATAACCGTGACAAAGCCATGACCCTTTGTAAAAAAATTGTCGCGGCCATTGACCGTGACAATTCTGGGCAGAATTTAAAAAAATCTGCTGGGCAGTATGGCCACTGCCACTGCCCAGCAATATATTTGTACCTGTTATAGCAACGGTGTACCTGTTCAAAACATCATATATCCGAACAAACTAAAGATAATACAAATATATATTCAAATAAGAAACTATTTAAATAGAAACAATATCACCATCATTTTATCTGAAATCTATAAACTATTTACATGGAAAAGAGATTTTGTACCGCGACGCTCGGGAACACCTCCTTATCCTTCCCTTCTCGTTCGAATAGCCAGATAAGTATTGAGCATATGTGGCCTACCCTTAGGGCCACTCCCTGTCCCCTGAATTGAAATAAAGTAAAATTAGTATCCGCCCCTCAAATATAGATAAATATAAATCGTAATTGAAATCGAAATCGAAATTGACATATAAATATAAATACATTACCTGTAGTGTCACTCAAACAGCTAACTTGAGCTCATATGGCACCTCCTTCCAACTAATGTACCCCGGGCAATCGTGTCAATTATAATTCTCTTCATATCTAAACACTAAGAAATACCATAATCCTATGGAGTTATGCGTTGAAAATTCCTTCCAACCGTTGTGTAGCCAAAAATCAGCAGTTGAAGTTGTCAATTCCACCTTTCAATGGTCTCCCATGTTTTGCTAGAAGTTCCAAGTGGTGGGGTATGGAAAGTGGAATTGAAAACTTCAACTGGTGATGTTTGGCTACATAACGGTTGGGAGGAATTTGCAGAGCATCGCTCCATAGGATTATGGCATTTCTTAGTGTTCGGATAGACGAAGAGATTCAGTCTCCTCTCCACAAATAGGACACCCCAAATAACTATGTACTAATCACCTATTAAAGGTAAGAAGCGTATATTCATGGATTAGTATAAACAAAACTTAGATGTAGTTGGAATATTAATGTATTAATCTCCTCTCCACACACGCACACTACACAAGAGTGAAAATGATAAAGTGCAAATCAAGTAAAAGCATTAAAAATGGATGTTTCGGTACAAATTGAAATATTTATTACAAATTGAAAAATTGTTTCAAATTCGGGTTATCATCAAAAATGGATTGATATTCGGTAGGAGCAGCCAAGTCATCCACACTACTATTTAGACGCCTTGGCGCATGTTGGACAATTGACCACGGCTCGTTGTTGATATACTCTGAGTAAAACACTTGCTTAACCTTTTGAAATGCACAAACAAACGGCTCATCGCTCACGTGGTCGTTGCTCTTCAGCTTGGACAAGTCAACCATGATCAAATTGGTGACATGATCAACTTTACAAGCATTTTTATCCTCAACTCTTACCCATTCACAGTAAAATACAACCTCTTTGAAGCTTATATAATCCAATTCAAATATATTTTGGATTACACCATAGTAAGTCATTTCAGCTTCAACGAGGTTTTTATCTTTTGCGCTCGCTCGAAAGAAAGTAAGAGCCTTGTATGAAATTCCCGAGTTCTGTACATTTGTACTTTTCTCGTACACTTTAGCGCCGAAAATGTAACCGTTCAATCGATACTTTTTGTACTCTTGTGCCACGAATAAGGGTCCAGTGGCTAGACGAGCAAGCCTTGATGTCGCATCACCCATCTTTAGGAGCTGAGAATATAGATAAATTAATTATATTAGTGGTAAAATTTGAGTGTAACGTAACGTTATATAACGACTGTTTTCATTATAATTACCTCTTGTGTCAACCATAGCCTAAATTCGCTGTCTGATTGTACCATTGTTTTTCGTCTTTTATTGTTCTCACAGGCTTCATATTTACTGCATATTACAAAATTAATCATGTATAAAATAATCTAAAATAATGTTAAACATTATAATATTCGAAACTTACCTTTTCCATTATTCGACATCTTCATGTGTGTCAAATAGATAACGAGCTACTTGTTCATGTTGCAAACTCGTTAATTTCACTCGTTTTCCCATCACATTACCACCATCATCGAGTAATTCATCAGTGTCATCAACGCTGGTCGAGTCAGGCATATATTCCCGAGTATATATTGATGACTCTACGGTGATGTATTCCTCTGCAATTGATCCTGCAATATATCGCGTATTCTTGACGTAATCTTTAAAAACTTTCATCAATCTTTCAAACGGATACATCCACTGATATCTAACTGGACCACAAAGAAGTGCCTCATCGCATAGGTGTACCAACAAGTGAACACTTATGTCAAAGAACGCTGGGGGAAAGTACTTCTCCAATACACAAATCGCTTCGTTCACAACCAATTTTGCGGCCACTATGTGTTCTCGATTCACTACCTTCTCACACAAGAGGGAGAAGGTAATACTAATTTGCATAATAGCCCTACGCAAATCCTTGTGCTTGGAGAAACAGTGCTTAAACAATAGAGGAACCAATTGCATGATCACATGCCAATCGTGGGACTTACACTTATGTAAATCATGAGTAACATAATTCACAATCCTTTGCAAGTTGGACGAAAAAGTAGATGGGCCCTTCAAATTATATATTGTGTCTAGAAGCACCTTCCTTTCCTCACTCGTCAAAGTAAACGCACCAGGGGGAATTATTGGCCTTCCCCTACTATCTTCTTTCAACCATAGTTGTGGTTTAAGTTTTAACATTTTAAGGTCTTTTCGTGCATTTTCTCCATCCTTCGAATGACTCCCCCCAAGGCAAGTACCCACAATATGTTCAGTGAAGTTCTTCTCTGCATGCATCACATCCTATACACGGCGCACCGGGTTTTTCTTACAATAAGGCAAGTCAAATAAAATTGACCTCCGAGACCATGCCTTTCTTATCTCAGTTTCATTCCCAGTTGGGGTCTTCTTATGTTTGACATTATTAAATTTGGGATTCTTACATGGCATAGTTGGGTCACATTCAGAAGATTTACTTTCAATTTCTGAACCCGAAAGTTGTCTCGGCGGTAGCCTATGTTCAACTCCGCCCAATAAAAAATTGGAACCTTTCTCAAATCTGAAACTATGAGCTGGGGGTAAAAACCTCATGTGGCAATGGTATACATTTTTTAAGCTAGAGGATAGACGAAGAGATTCAGTCTCCTCTCCACAAATAGGACACCCCAAGTAACCATGTACTACACATCCGGATAATGTCCCATAAGCTGGAAAATCATGAATTGCCCACATCAACATAGCTTTCAACGTAAACTCTTATTTTCTAAAAGAGTCAAATGATTGCACACCCTCTTCCCACAACTCATTTAATTCGTTTACCAAAGGAGCCAGGTATATATCAATGTCTTCACTTGGTGCCTTTGGCCCAGGTATCAATAAAGCCATCATCGAAAATTCAGGTCTCATACACTGTGAAGGAGGGAGGTTGAGTGGGGCTAGGATCATTGGCCATACACTCTGATTGGTGCTTAGATTTCCATATGGATTGAAACCATCTGTTGATATAGCCAAACGAATGTTGCGTTATTCTCGAGCAAAATCGGGATACTCATAATTCATCCTCCGCCAGGCAGTAGAATCAATAGGATGACGCATGATATTACCCCCTACTTTTGCCCTAGCATGCCAAGTCATTGCCTCTGCAATCCATGGTACTGTGAAAAATCTCTTTAATCTAGGCCCAACGGGAAAATATTTCAATACTTTTTGAGGCACTTTTGAGCTTGTGCCTTCCTTACTAGTAGATTGGACATATCTTGGTTCATCGCATACCGAACAACGATCGAGATTTTCATACTCCTTTCGGTATAGTATGAAGTCATACACACAAGCATGAATAGATTTATACTTCATTCCCAAACCTTTCAAACTGTTCTTCATAACAGGATAGCTATTTGGAAGTGTATTCACCTGGGGTAATAAGCCCTTCACCCATTTCAGAATTCCCATCACGCTATTGCCAGACAAACCGTACTGCGTCTTCAAAATTTGCAAACCAATCGTGGCCTGTAAAGTTGTTTGATCTTTCTCACAACCAGAGTATAACGGTTGGGTCGCCTTAAATTTTAAACTTTGGTAGTCATCGTCAAGTTTTATCGTGTTATCTTCACGAGCACTTGAACCTTCTACATCATTAGTAACCCCATTCTCCTCAGCTTCATAAACTCTGTACGCATCATCAACTAAATCCTCTAACATATTATGATCTATGTCGTCCCCTTCTTCATCTATTCTACTTGTTGAAGGTTGTTGTGAAGGTTGGTCGGGGACAAAAGGAACTTTCAATTCACCGTGAAAACTCCAAAATCGATAACTATCTTGCATACCCGATCTTAACAAATGTAGTTCAACTGTTTTCCACTCAAACACCTTACCATTCTTACACCTAGCACACGGACACGGAAACTCTTCATCATTACGACATCTCTTTGCATATTTCACAAATTCGTTAGCACCTCTGCGAAACACATCCCCCATTCTATTAGTCTCACCCATCCACTCTTTGTATTTCGGATATCCCATCACAGCTACCACAACTAAACACATATTAAAGGTAAACAAAACTTAGATTTATAGTATGTTTTATTTAATTATCCCATAATTTAATTATCTAAAGGGTAAGTGGTCCAAACGGGACAATTCGAGAGATCTCATTACAGGGGTAATGACTCTCGAACGGGTCTAAGGGCTATTGAATGCGTACGCATAAGAACTAGAATGCTAGTATCTATGCGCACTATATTTAATTTCAAGTATGTTTCATATAATGGGTTAATTCAAATATAAAAATAAATTCATGGGTTAATTCAAATACAAAAATAAATTCATGGGTTAATTCAAATACAAAAATAAATTCATGTATTGACCACACACACACACACTATCTAAGCTGTTCTATAGGAATAAAAACAACATTTTTAAAATATGAAGGGCTCACCACACATGCACATACACGCACATATACACACATACACACATATATATACACACAAACATATATATAAATTATTATCAATTGAATTATTTTCATGAATAAAATTATTATCAATTTAAATGAAAATATCAATTATTATCCAATATATTTGAATGAAATATTTATTTTGAATGAAAATATCAACTATTATCCAATTATTATCCAACTATTATCAATTATTTATTTTGAATGTATATAATATCCAAAAATATAAATGTAAATAATATTCAAAACCCCACCCACCCCCACCCCCACCCCCTCCCGATGTTTATTATCCAATTATTATCCAACTATTATCAATTATTTATAAAATTGATGTCTACTTTTAGTGTTGTGTATATATGTTAGTTGATGCCATTATATTTTTAGCCTAATTAGATTCTAAGGTTATCTCAATTTATATTTTTCTTTTTCTATCTAATAATTTTCAACGTAAGAGCACAGTACATAACGTATGTGTAAGTTCCATCAATATCATTTCATTTCAATTTTGTAATATTATGTTTTTTTCAAATATTTAAAGAGTTATTAAATGGGTGCCCCACCCCTTGCCCCCCTCCCCCCGCCAAACACACCCCCTCCCGATGTTTATTATCCAATTATTATCCAACTATTATCAATTATTTATAAAATTGATGTCTACTTTTAGTGTTGTCTATATATGTTAGTTTATGCTATTATATTTTTAGCCTAATTAGATTCTAAGGTTATCCCAATTTATATTTTTCTTTTTCTATCTAATAATTTTCAACGTAAGAGCACATTACATAACGTATGTGTAAGTTCCGTCAATACCATTTCGTTTCAATTTTGTAATATTATGTTTTTTCCAAATATTTAAAGAGTTATTAAATGGGTGCCCCACCCCCTGCCCCCTCCCCTCCCCCCGCCACACACACACGCACACCTACGCACCTACGCGCACACACACACCCACCCCACCCCCTGCCCCCCTCCACCACCCCCTCCCCCACCACACACCACCACACACACACACACACACACACCCCACCCCACCCCCTGTCCCCCCTCCACCACCCCACCACACACACACACACACCCCACCTCACCCCTTGCCCCCCTCCACCACCCCCTCCCCCACCACACACCACACACACACACACACCCCCCACCCCCACCCCCTGCCCCCCTCCACCACCCCCTCCCCCACCACACATATACACATACATACACATACACATACATATACACACGCACACACATATACACATATACACACGCACACACATATACATATACACATACATACACATACACATATATATAAATAGAAGAGAGAGAGAGAGAGAGAGAGAGAGAGAGAGAGAGAGAGAGAGAGAGAGAGAGAGAGAGAAAATCGACCTGAAAGTAGAGAGAGAGAGAGAGAGAGCAGCGTCGAGAGAGAGAGAGAGAGGGAGGGAACGGCGGGAGGGAAAAAAGAAGGGGGAAAGGGTTTTTGCTGCGAACATTGTCGCGGTCGTGTCACGGTCATTGACCTTGACAATTATTTAAAGAATTGTCACGGTCATTGACTGTGACAATTAGTTGTCACGGTCATGTCAAGGTCAATGACCGTGACATAAAACGCGTGTTTTTTGTCACGGTCAATGACCTTGACAAGGCTGGCCGGCTGAAAGGTGACAATTTGCCCATTTTGGTGTAGTGGTAAATCAAAGAGGAATTAAGCCCGTCGAGAAAAAATCAAGGCATTAATTGAGATGCAATCCCCCTCTTGCAAAATAGACGTACAAAAATTGATAGGAAATGTAACTGCTCTCTATCGATTTGCCTCCCGAGATACTAATAAATGCTTACCATTCTTCAAAGTACTCAGAAAGACATTCTAATGGAATGAGTAATGTTAGGATGCTTTCCAATAATTAAATATATATTTGGTGTCCCCACCATTTCTCTCTTGACCAATCATGGGAGAGAAATTATACTTATACCTTATTGTATCTGAGTCAGCTGTCAGCTTGACCCTAGTTTAATTGGAAAATAGAGTTTACAAACCAGTGTACTACACTAATAAGGCTTTCAAAGGGTAGAGATTTGATATCCTCTCATGGAAAAATTAACTTTAGAAATTATTGAAGCATTAAGAAGAATGACACCCTACTTCCAAGCACATAACATAGTAGTTTACACATATTTACCATCGTACCAAGAAATCTACAAACCAAAAAAATAAGGGATATTGATGGCTTGTGCCCTAGAATTGGTGAATATGATATACTTTATGATCCCTAAATAACGTTAAAATGGAAGGTTATGGCTGATTTCAAAACAAAGTTTACTTACGAAGAAACAACAGTTGATCATGAGCCCGTTAAAGAGAAACATGCTGAAGCCGAACCAAGTCAAGCAGACTTATCTGAAAGATATTTATAAATTGGACAAACCAAAATCGTCTGCTTCCTAAGAGGTCTCCAAATAGTGTGAGGAGCATAGAAAGAAGTTGTTCAAACAAGGATACTTGAGTGAATGAAACTTTTATGATGAAATCCCTATCTAGAATTTCTATGTCGACAGGTCCTTTTGTGCAATTGGAAGTGGAGAAAGATTGATTATCAATACTCCTAATGACATAGGCGTGGAGTATACACTCCATTTTCAATTTCAAGCTTCCAATAATGAAGCCGAATATGAAGCGTTAATTATAGGGCTGGTGCTAGCATTATCATTGGGGTTGAGCATATCATTTCTCACAGTGACTCCTAATTGATCGTCAAGGAGGTGCTCATAATGTAGGAGGTCAAAGGAGAGCTCAAAATGAAGGATTTGGTTAAGGCTTAAAAGACCATTTCTAAATTTCTGTCTATCAGAATAATTAAAATTCCAAGAATTGAGAACCCCCGAGCAGATGCACTTGCTCGGCTAACTTCTGCAACTAGGACATAGTTGAGAAGGACCATTTTAGTATAAATCCTTACGAGATGAAGCATTCATGAAGAGAATGTTAGCCTAATATCAGTAGATCTGGTCCAATCATGGATGGATCCAATCAAGGGGTACATTGATAAAGGATTACTACCTACAAATCCCAATGAGGCAAGAAAGTTAAGATACAAAGCGACTAGATATGTGTTAGAAGGAGGAGTCTTGTATAAAAGAGGGTACAATGTTTCTCTACTTCGATGTGTCTATCCAACCAAAGTATCAGAATTAATCAAGGAAGTACATGAGGGATTATGCGAAGCTCACTCGGTTAGATAATCATTAGTATGACGTATAGCTATGCAAGGGTATTACTAGTAAACTATGAAAGTACGTTGCTAATCATATACTAGAAAGTATGACAAGTGCCAAAAGTTTTTCGCCTCACATAGAAGACTAGGGGCTTCTTTAACCTCGATCACTTCTCCTTGGCTATTTGCCCTATGGGGGATCGATTTAGTCAGCCTATTTCCCAGGACAAAGGGAAGATTTAAATACTTGATCATTGCCATAGATTACTTCATAAAGTGAGTGGAAGTTGAGTCGTTGGTTGAAATTCCTTCTGAAAGAGTTTTCCAGTTTATATGGAAAAATATCATACGCTGATGTGGCACTCTATATGCTTTCATTACAGATCATGAACTCTGTTCAATAACCAAGAGTTTGAAGAATATTATATTTAATCCAAGATCCAAAATATGCATTCTGCCTCGGGGTAATAGAGGTATCCAAAAAAATATTGTGTGATGGTTTGAAAAAAATAACTTAATGATGCAAAAGGAAACTGGATCAATGAGTTGCACAGTGTTTTATATGGCTATAGAACCACATCTAGGATACCCACAAACGAAAATCTCTATATGTTAGCATTTAGAGAAAAGGTGGTGTATGTAACAAAGATAGGTATGCCAAACCACTGGGTGCTAAACTTTAACTCTACTAAAAGTGATCTCATGAGGAGGCTCAACTTAGAATTGGTAGAGGAAGTAAGAAAAAATACTACATTATGCATAGAGGCCTATCTGAAGCATCTTATACACTTAACTCACTTGAGTCTATATTGTATAAGTGCTCATCTAGTTTGGAAATAGTGACAAAATTGTGTCCTATCCTAGAATCCAAAGAGCCTCGGAGAATTGTTTACAATTAATTCCTCTTGTTTGATTGATCAAGGTATATTCACCAATCACTCACACGCAATTAGGACTGCATACATGGGTCTTTTATTGCATAAATTGATTGCATATTGTTTGTGTGTACTAATTTCCCTCAAATTGATATTTAATATTTATTTGGGAATTTTAATAATTTTTAAAACAATTTTTTTTCTTAATTAAAATTGGTTTTATAAAGTGTTGGGGTCATTCTGCTATTTTGGATTGTTGGTTTTATTGGCTGAAAGTTCACTTGGGTAGAATTTAAAAGCGCTAGAGACATCAGGATGAGTTTGTAATTTCTTTTGGGCGCGCGTGTGGTATCCAGTCAAAGCCCTACACTTGTTAGGCTATCATTGAACCATTTTGTGTTTTCTCTGTGAGACATTAGCCGTGCTTAGTTCCAGCCCTTGGATTATTTTTAATCGACGATCTGCATGCGTCCTTATACAATCCCTGTGAACCTCTATCAAGCCAATCACAATCATTTTATCCACTGCTTCTTTTAAGTAGTTGGATCAAAGTCAATCTGCATGGACTAAATCGTAGCCTTTGATTTTGAACCATGTCCTCGAATCTTCTCAGCCTCCTATATAAGGAGCCTTAACCTCAGCTAAATGAGACTTTTGCCACTTCATTTTATTCGAGTAAGAGAAGAGAGAGAGAGAGAGAGAGAGAGAGAGAGAGAGAGAAACCATAGTTAGGAAACCCTAAGCCAAAATCATCCAAAACACTTTTCAAACCATAGCCTCTTTCAAAAACCAGTTTATACCAAACACAACCTTGAGTGTTTGAGAGTTTTGAGTGTTAGTTTGTTAGTTGTTTGATGATGTAACCTCTTCGTTCTCAGATCTTGTTTTCAACTTAAACATTTGATTAGATCTGTGTTTCTACTTTTATAGAAATCTTAGATCTAGTCATTGCATGTTATATTACACATAGATCTGCATCTATAGTTTCTCATCCTGAGAAAACTTTTGTTAATTTGTTTCTGTAAATTTTTTTAACTTCAAAATTAACAAAATCAGTTTCTGTTTGTAGTTCTTTTGAAACAAGACCTTTGACCTAGTTGGAATCTCACTTGGTGGTTTTCAATCTCAAAAATATTTTCAAAACTCTGAGATTGATTGAGATCTTGAAACATCTTTCGAGCAAGATAACCGTGGATTATGGGATTATAATAAAGGTCAAAAAAGGTTTAAGTTTTCTAAGAAGAGAGAAATAGAAAATCACAACATATAGATCTTATATGTAATTTGGTAGGACTGTTTGTATAAATAAGTGTGTGTGTGCATGCATGTGTTAGAAAGAACCTTCAAAAATACTATCACCCTACCACACTAAAAGGGTTGGTAATAAGATCTCAAGAACAAGAGTCGACGTTAAGAACTGGAACAAATTGGAAGTTTGAAACTGGAGAACAACATCAATAAACAGAACTGCAAAAAAGTTAGAAGGACACCAGTGGGTACATTCCTAAATTTGTATAGGTATAATTTGTGTGTATGTGTGTTATATAGTTTGTAACTGCTATAATTTGTTTTAGTGGAATTTTTGGTTTACTCCGTAGAGGTAATCGTGAATGTTTCCTCAGTTGGGTGAGGTTTTACCACGTAAAAAATCCCTTGTTCTTAATCTTTCTACATCTCCTCATCTAATTCTTATGGTTGTGCCGAGTTTAAGTTTTTAAACTGATTTACTAAACCTGTTAACCAATCTTGAACATATCTCGTACATATTTTGTTAAACACATCTTGTGATTAATTTGATTTGATTTCAAGAAAAGAGTTTCTTCAAAAAATAGTTCGGAGTTACTTAAATAGTTTAATTTTATATTAAACGTCTTTAGTAACAGTATTTTAATTGGTATCAGAGCTTTGCAAACTTCTTTTAAAAGATCCTGTGTTTCTGAAATTATTTTCTGAAAATCAAACATGAACGAGAAAAATAAAAGATTTGGTAGCTTGACCAGACCTCCTGTCTTTGATGGAACCAATTTTGCTTACAGGAAAGTAAGGATGATTACATTCATTCAAGGAACCTTGGGATATGATGTCTGGGACATTGTTGAAACTGGATACATTTATCCTACTAAACCAACCACTGAAGGAAGTAATGAGAGGATTAAGAAAGTGTTAAGTGAGTTCACACAAGAAGAGAATCAAGTTTCTCGCAACAATAACAAAGGAAAGAATGCCATATTTATGTCCATAAATGAACATGAGTTCAAAAGGATATCATCTTGTTCCACTTCTAAGGAAGCTTGGGACACTTTGGTTACTGCTCATGAAGGTGACACTAGAGTTAAGGCTGCTAAAACACAAATGCTCATTCAAGAGTATAACTCTTTAATTATGTCCGACTCTTAGTCATTTGATGACTTTTATATGAATTCGACTGATATTGTGACCAAACTGCATGCTAATGGGATAACATATGACATACATGAAATTGTATCTAAAATTCTAAGATCATTGCCACATAAATTTGACAACAAAAGATATGCTATTGAGGAAATGTGTGACCAAAATCTCACTCCTAAATTACTCAGTAGTAAACTAAGAACTGTGGAAATGGAATTAGAATTTAAGAAACAATTGACCCGGTCCCATAGGAAACAGACTGGTTCCGATATGAGTTTTTCTTCTAAACTGATTAAGCCCGAGCTTAACATTCCCAATTGTGACTCTGATGAGGAAAGTGACATAGAGAGTTTGGAAAATCAGATTGCCTTGATGTCAAAACAATTTAAGAAAATTGTAAAGTTTAGAAATAACATGGTAAACAAACAAGGCAAGTCCAATTATCCAACTCACTCTAATCACAAACCTCATGAGAAAGGTCAAGAAAAATATCACAAGGACATTCATACCAGACCTAACAAAGACCTTAAGAAGATTGAATGATTTATATGTGGAAAACTAGGACACATAGCACAAGACTGTAGAGTTAACTTGAACACTCATAATAAGCATACTTGGGCCAACACTTGCAAGACATGGGATGATTCAAGCGACTCTGAAAATGAGGAACCTGAGTCATCTGATATTTTTTATCCTTGCATGTCTTTATTTTCCAAGATAATCTATAATGATGATGTGCCTGTTAGTGAGGATGAATTTAGTAATTCTACTTCTGTTGTTATGAATCATGTTGTTACTGGTTTAGATGCTTTAATTTCTAAGAACATTGCTAGTTCTACCACGGGGTGTGTGAGTCAAAGGGAAAGCGATAATGATGATGTCAATGGGTGTGTGAGTTCAAGAATTGAAGCCTCAGGGGTCACTTGATTAAGTGTCAATGACCTAGTTGGAATCATACTTGGTGGTTTTCAATCTCAAAAATATTTTCAAAACTCTGAGATTGATTAAGATCTTGAAACGTCTTCCAAGCAAGATAACCCTGGATTCTGGGATTATAATAAAGGTAAAAAAGGTTTAAGTTTTTTAAGAAGAGAGAAATATAAAATCATAGCATATAGATCTTATATGTAATTTAGTAGGACTATTTGTATAAATAAGTGTGTGTGTGCATGCATGTATTAGAAAGCACCTTCACAAACACTATCACCCTACCACACTAAAAGTGTTGGTAATAAAATCTCAAGAACAAGAGTCGACGTAAAGAATTGGAACAAATTGGAAGTTACCAAACTGGAGAACAACATCAACAAACAGAACTGCAAAAAAGTTAGAAGGACACTAGTGGGTACATTCCTAAACTTGTATAGGTCTGATTTGTGTGCTTGTGTGTTATATAGTTTGTAACTGTTATAATTTATTTTAGTGGAATTTTTTGTTTAGTCCGCAGAGGGAGTCGTGAATGTTTCCTCAGTTGGGTAAGGTTTTACCATGTAAAAAATCCCTTGTTCTTAATATTTCTACATCTCCTCGTCTAATTCTTATGGTTGTGTTGAGTTTAAGTTTTTAAACTGATTTACTAAACCTGTTAACCAATCTTCAACAGATCTCGTACATATTTTGTTAAACACATCTTTTGATTAATTTGATTTGATTTTAAGAAAAGAGTTTCTTCAAAAAACAGTTCGGAGTTACTTAAATAGTTTAATTTTATATTAAATGGATTTAGTAACAGTATTTCACTATCAATAGTGTAGATCCAGGTTCAATAATAGAAGAGTGAAGCGGAGCAACTTAAAGGAGGGAGACTATGTCTTAAAAAAGGTAATTTGCAAGGAAATAAGTTGGAAGACAACTGGCATCGTCCATATCGCATTTCTGCAGTTGTCCGACGAGGTATGTAACTCCTGAAGACACTTGAACGGGAGCAATTCCAAAACTCGTGGATTGTCGAGCATGTGAGGAAGTACTATCAATGAGTTTAAAATAAACATTTCAATCTATATGTAACAACTATGGCCATTTTAATGAGAATTTATTGGTTTATCATCAATTAACTTTCTTTTTAGGGTTCTTTTGGGGGAGTGGGAGATGTAATAATCTCAAAAGATTGAAACTGAAAAAAAAGTTAAAAACTAGTTAAAAACATCATAGTCATAGTCAGATTTTTGGCAGAACTTCATGTATGACTTTGTCTTTGACAAGTAAAACATAAGAAGTCCATAACTTTAAAAAAACTTCCTGTATGACTTAAAGTCAATAACAAGAAGTATTATAAGACTAAGTTAAAGAAAAAGACAATAAAATTTGGTCGCCTATGATAGCTAATTCAAACACTTATCCTAAAATGATAATGATCAGCTTGACTAACCATTAGTGTATTAGTAGAACCCAAAACTGGAAAACTCATGTTCGTCCAAATTGGTAATCAGTAAAGCAGATTAATTGACCAAAGGCCGAGCATACAATCATAATGCTTAGCTACTGGTTAGCTAATATCAAATTTAACATGTGTTAAACGTATATTGTCTTTCTTTCAAAAGATAATGAACTTTAATACAAAATACTTTTTTTACTATCAAAGTTTCAAAGGTGAAAAAGGTAAACATCTCCATTCTGTTGAGCGCTTACCCACGACTTTCTCCATTTCTTATAGAGGAACATTAATAGCAAAAGGCCGAACTCTTGACCTTAAATCCCTAAGTCTTTCACAACTTCTAGAGTTGGGCCTGCCAACCAAATGCAGAGGTTGAACGAAGGTATATTCACCATGAAGTCCATAGTCACCCGAATATTTTCTAACAAGGTTCATTGGTATGGCGTCAGTGGGAATCCTATTGACATATATACTGAAAGGAGGATTAGGTTACTCCAAGCAACAAGGATCATTCCAATGCCATAGGGAATCTTTATTTTGCACCTTTAAAATTTCCAAATCATTTAATCATCCCTATTTATAGACTTCTCCATTGTCTTGTTCTAGCTCCTTACCCATGTGAGTTAATTCCTCATCGTAGCCATTTGAACAAACAACGCGTGGTTGCTTATGAAAGTGAAAGGTCAACCGATCAACCTTGTCAATTAAGTTTTTAATGGTGTTTGTTTGGCTCTATATCAAGGCTGTATGGTTGGCCAGAATTTTCTTCATTCTCTCTTCTTTAATAGTAGGCCGAGCAACCACTATTTACCTAAATGACTCGCCAGTCTTGGTTTTCTTCAAAACCTCTATTTTCTCCCTCACTCTGGCATTCTCCTACTCTAATAAAGATGCACCTTAATTCTGTTTGGAACCTTATGATTTCTTTAAGATTTCTAACTTTTTCATTAATGAATTTTTTTGACGCTCCAATAAGCTTGCTACTTCTCAGGCACTGGCCAACTGATAATTCAGCACAAACTCACTCTTCTTATGTGTCGACAAAATGACCTCCAATTTCTTATCAAAACCTGCATTGTTGTTGAGCCGAGCATACTTTGCTTCTTATTCATAATTCAAACTGGCCAAAGAGGCTTTATGATCTTTCTACATCCGGAGGATCATCTCATAGTAGGCAGTATTGGTTTCCATAATTTAGTCAAATAGACTCTGTAAGTGTATATACATTTCTTTAACTTTGTTGGAGGCGTCCAGACCGAGTAATTCCTCTAATTCATCTTCATCCAAGTCCTCATGATCAACCCCAAAGAACCAAAAACTCCTACGGTAAAGTTCAATCTCTGCTGCTACTATAACAGATCTCTCAAATTTAAATTAAAGAACATAATATAAGTATATGAATCAAGGAACAAGTTCAGCAAACACCAACACCAAGAAAATAAAATGATGAGAAATCATATTAAATATGTTAAGAAGTACATCAGAAGGGTAATTATTTAGTGCTATAAGGAAACCAAATCAAACATTACAAGGTAAAATAAAAACAACAAATGTAAGAAAATCCCCAAATTGTTTACACATTCTCCTTATTTTGGCCCACTTCTTTCGCCAATCGAATGACCACCACTAAAGTCTTAGGTGCCATAGAAGATTCAAAAGTTCCCTCATCACCAATAACAGGAGGGGAACTAGGGTTGAACTGTTAAAAGAGGTCGGAGTCGATAACAGGGAAAAATTCCAACTTTCCTTAAAAGAGGTCTTCTTCAAGAAGTCAATTTGCAGGGTAGGTGTACAAAAGCCTTATCCTAGACTCGAGTGTAGGAATCCTATTTCCCTTTATTCATGTAAGCCTTGAAGTTTTAGCACTTATTCTCTATCTTAGTGATGGCGCTGACAACATCTGCACTTGCCTTCCTGATATCCTTTTTTCCAGCTCGGTAGTAATCGATAAACCCTTCCATTTCTCTTGGTCTTTCTTGTGGGCTTCTTTGGTAGTATTTAAAGACTCCCATAGGCTTTTGAAGGCCTACTCAACTTCAGTAGATGACTCCCTGAGCTATCCACCCATCATCAAAAGTTGATCATATTCAACCAAGAACTGTGAATTTTAAAGATCAAGAGCTATCAATAAAAAATAAGTCTAAAGGCTGCTAATCAGGGAATAAAAATGTGTGTAGGCAGTTACCAGAGCTAGATTCTGATTAACACTCTCCAACAACCTTACCTTGGATAAAGGGACAATCGTCGACCTATCTGCAGGTAGGACTCCAGAACGAATCAATCCCCTAGTCAATCCAGGGTTCACTGCTATAGAGGGAGCTTCAACAGAGGCCCCATCGACTTACATTTTTTATACTAGGTCATGATGAGTGGCAGGACCTTTACTCAATTTTTTGAATTAAGGCTCTATAATCTTCATACCTTTAGTAGCCACTACTACTGGGCGCTTGGAGCCTTCACCTGTACTCTTCTTTTTCTTGACTAGAGAGGGAGACATGGCTCCAACAAGGAGGTTTGGGATTTTACACTTGACAATTTTATCTGGAGAAGAAAGAGTGGTTAGAATAGTATATAAATTTTAGGAATTAAATGAGGAAGAAGTTCATTTAAATGAAATGTTTCCTTCTTCTTGCAAAGGAGACTCAGACACAACAACAAAAGGGGATGAAGTAGAATCTACCAAATTAATGGGGGCTATGGGAAAATCTAATATAGGTCGAACTATAAAAAACTGATAAAGCTCTAGTAATTTAACAAAATTGAAGCCGACCGGGGGTGAGCTTCACCTATCCTTTTCTAGATACACCAAATGAACTTCAAGTCTTCAAAATTTACATCAGTGTCAAGGGGGACAATCCTTCTTCCTTCTCTCTGGAAAAAAACAAGCATAATATATTAGTCGATGAACCAACATGAAGAAAGTAGATAAAGAAAATACATAAATTCAGTACAAGAAGTCAACCTATGCCATACCCGTGTTGGGGGCATCTGGGACTAGTATGTCTTACACCTTCAGGAAGGGGAGCATGTTGCCAATTCTTTACAACAATCCCATAATCCAAATATTCCTTATTAGAATCGGGAAAATTCACCACCAGAGCTCAGTTAGAATAGCGTGACTTCAAATAAAAATTTGTCCCTAGAGATCCACCAACTATGGCACTACATTAATTCTTTTATTCCTATATGAGTTCCATACAACTCATTAAGAAGATTAACCCATTGACTACTCTCCAACTCTTTGGGGCCACCTTAGTAGGTACTACATCAAAATATTGCAAAAATTACAAAAATAGATTAGTTGGTTGAAAAGTAACTCCACATTCAGCAATAAAGATTATGTGTAACCAGTGACCCTCATCCATGGCACATAAACCACAAGGACCAGACATCACCTCCATAATTACCCATTCTGGGATTTTTCTCTTATCCCTAAACTCCTCCAAAGAGCTCTCATCACCAATATAACCCACCCCAATAGCTCAAAAAGAAAAGAGACTAGAAGAAGAATATTCTTACAAAAGTAAGCACAAGGTCAAAATCCTTAAAGCAACAAGACGGTGAAGTAACAGTAAATGATAAAGAATACGAAGTTGTAAAAGTGAGAAAAAATGGAGGTAGAATCTGTCCTTTTATAAGTACACGAATGAATCTAGGACTCAAAATTATTAAGTGTACTGACGTTTAGATTGTTGACAGCATACCAAATCCCAAAATGACAAAAAGACCAGCGTACCCTCCGATGGTTCATTATTTTTTAAAGTTACTTACAAAATTACCACCGCCTCAATACAGGCAAAAGGAAAAAAATTACAAGTCCTTGAGGTTGGCTACCGACCATAACCTTTATAAGGTGTTGAGTGATTTTTGAGACAAATACTCCATTTTTTCGTTAAACCTTCAAGTATGTAGTAAGGGGGGATTCTGTTGTACCCTAAAAACATTAGGCCATTTGGAACAATCAATAAATGACACCTTCCAACATTATTATTGGGCTTTCCACAATGAGTAATTCCCAGTCAGCTCTCGTACCCTCTGATTGTTGATCCAGGTGACCACAACTGGGAAGATAAACCACCAATTTTATGAGAAGACACTCGTGGCTTACTCAGCAGTCACCATGCACATGCACATGAATAACATCCAAGTATATATTACTGTATAAATGTGTAAATTCTTGAAGATATAAAGTGATTCCATCTATTGATTTTTGACTTACTATAAATACACTACTCCTCTTAGTTGAGAGGAAGAGGGTAATAGCATACCTGATTTATTCCAAACTGTATAATTGTAGCCAAGATATTGGAACAAAAACCTTAAACAAATAGTGGGATTTACTCCATTGATGTAGGCTGCATTCTTGAAATGAACCACGTAAAAAGTGGCTAGTGTCTCTTTATACTTTCTTTATTATTGCTATCTGTTGTTATATATTTGGATAAGTAAAGCTAAGATAAATAATACAAATTTAGGCGGCATAAACATATACTAAAGCCTTGAGCTTTTGATTTTTGTTGAACAAAAATGTTACCAACATTAATTGTTTCACACATTATACAATCCTTAATTCATATCTTCTAAAACCTTTTTATCCGTCTCGTGATTTCTTTCACACATTTAATGCCTACTGAACCATTTTCTTTGGATATTTATGATCCCCTATTCATCTTCCCAACATTTCCCCTTCATTTTTAGGTTTAACACTCTATATATTTTTTCGATGTTGTATGTTCGTTTTCGTTAATACTCGATGGTGTCTCTTGGGATATTTCTACATACTGAGATAGAATCATTATTCCCGGACCCTATGGTGTTCCTTTTCATCTTTTGTTGTTCGCTTTCACTAGTTCTTTAACTCATAGAGATCTTACTAGAATTGATCATTTGTGTTTTAGTAATATGAATAATTTGATCTCCTCCTTTGTATCATTGATAAATATGAGATGAAGGTTTTTTCAATTTGTTAAATTGGTTTATATATGTATCATTTGTTTTGAAGTGTGTTTATTTCTTGTCAATCATATTTTTTTAAAAGCAAATCACATTAGGATCACTATAAAAATCCCATCAATTTGTATGGAATTAGCCACGAATAAATTATAGCTACAAATTATCTTTTTTTATTCAGGCAAAATTTTAATGCATTCATTTTCCAATAAAATCCATTCTCCATTTATAGTGTAATTCATTGTTAAAAATGGAAATAGGGAGATGAATAAGTGAAATGGTTTAGTTATTGAGTTCATACAAAAATTTTAGATATTATAAATATTCATACACTCGAACACGATTAATGGTGATTTTTTTCCCTATAGGTTTGTTGGTATCACAACTTATCTAAGATGGGAAAGAATTTTGATGGGGACAAAAATAGAGGGATAAAATGTGATAATGGACAGTAAGACAGGGAATAGATTTGAGAAGAGTAGGGCACAATCGGATCACTAGGGAGGAAGACGAGGAAGTGTATTGTACATTAAAGGGAAGGATTTGGTTGGAAATTTTTCAAAAATGGTAACTAAATGTTTCTCCTACATGCCGTCATAGAGACCTTGTTAGTCTTCGTGAGCAAGTTAAGTTTTTTGTCAAAATTTCTGAATGTTTGACGAAGGAATTTCAAAGGATCTATGCCTTTCAAGAACACCTCTATAACAAATGATTGAGGTCAGGACTTGTCTCTAGTTTCGGGTGATTTTCACATTGCTATCATTTGTCCCTACAACTATATATTTTTGAAAAATCCAAAAATGCTTTCTCTTCTTTTAGCAAAATTTTCTAAAAATTTCAAAATATTTTATTTTGGTTAAATTTTCAAATATTTTAAAAAGATTTTTGTCTTTTGTATTACATCATATATGGATGCGCATTTAAGATATTTGAATCACAATTTCATTCCATCCATTCATGTGACTTAATCATAGTGTCATGATACTTGCCTTCATTTTCTGTGCTTAACAATGTATGTTTAGTATTTCGTCGTTCATTGTTGACTACTAACTTCATGCTAGACTCATCATATTGCCTTGATTACACACGTACGAACTTTTGAACATTGTACTTGCTTGTCATCTGTCGAATAAGTTGTTCTCATCTCAATTGTGCTCAATTACGAATCAAATGTACAAGGATGACCATGGCAACAGTGTGGAGACCATGGGTGGGAAGCCAACACACATATATATATGGATTATGCCGGGTAGTCCTATATCCATACATTAGTTTGAGAGTACTATCCTTATTTTTCGCATGTGGAGCTTAATCTATTTTATTTACCTAGTAAGTTATGGAACCCACAATCAGATCTTCAATAATCCCATACCCCCATCGAGTGATATAACATGCTCGAATGTGCAATCAGGTAAGATCACCGACTATGGAGACCCTAAATAGTTGCCCAATGCCATAAACGATGTAGATATGCTCCTCAACTAAGACACATGGAAGAGGGAGTGTAGTCTTGAATCATTTGTACCGATGGTTTAGAGGTCGGGTAATATCGATGTCGTGCAGGACGAGGCCATACACATAAAGCTTCAAATCCCGTCCCCTAACTAGCATTACTTTTACTTAGGATACCCTATAGGAGCACCTCACCCCCTATGTTGTGACCCATAATGACAAGATGGAACGCATAATGAGAGTGAGTGGATCGGAGTATTAAATCACAATGATGGAGGTTACAAAGGAGGTTGTTGCAAGTATAATGTCATATTTCATAAGCTATTGAACTAATATTTTATATATTTGATTGGCCACATTTTACGTCTAGTTTATTATTATTTTCATATATATTAACATATATCATTAATGTAGGATGATGCACAAAGGCGATTGAGTCACTCTCTCCGGGTCAGTTGGAATCTGAGGGAGATGATATACCAGAGACATGTGATCGACTATAACAACTACATACGTCTTCTTGAAAACTATGAAGGATTTTTGTGTTATTCATATTGATTGTGATGCGCCCAAATAAAGTGTGATGATTTTTAACAAAACTTTGAGGCGGATGACGACACCCATAACAATTTTGATCTATCATCCCACATCAGAAGCCGTAAATCGGGTCATAGTAGCGAGGGAAACACTAGTTTATCATTGTTTTTGTTTTTGTCGTTCTTCTTCTTCTTCTTCTTCTTCTTCTTCATCTTCTTCTTATATATATATATATATATATATATATATATATATATATATATATATATATATATATATATATATATATATATATACACACACACACACAGTACTACTCTTGTGCGGACAAGTCCACATTTTAACAGTGCGGACTGGACATGTGTCACTTGGCAGTGAGCCCAGAAAACAGAGAGAGTGTGCCTATAATTTAACCGATAATTTTAAGGCTCACCGTCAGGTGACACATGTCTAGTCCACACTGTTAAAATGCGGGACAGTCCGCACAAGAGCAATATTATGTGTGTGTGTGTGTGTGTGTGTGTGTGTGTGTGTGTGTGTGTATATATATATATATATCTCATGAACATATGTTTAATATGCTGGTTATAAAAAATATGGTTTTAATGGGTATGGGTATGTTTTCGTTTAATATCGTGACTTTGTTTCAATTTTTTGAATATAATTAAAAAATGTATTTAATTGAATGTAATCAAAAATTAAAACTAATTGAAACAATAAAAAAAACATGCTAAGATTGCTGCGACAATTTAAGTGTCGAGTTTTACCTATCCTCGGCGTGCGCTCTGTTGTGTGCCTGTAATGTATTTTACTTTTAAACTAGGTGCAAATTGCGCGGGCTAGCCTATTGTGATAGTCAATACTCATTTCGCGAGTTAAATTATTTAGTTATGATATAAACAATTAAGATATTACATTTATTCATGTTTACCCAATAATTGAGATTATAACATATTTAGTATTACATTTATTCATCTTTTTCAATAATTGAGATTATAACATAATTAGTATTTTTGTAATCGTATCAAAAAATCCAACCACGGGACAAAAAATATGTGAGGTGTGGGGGGAGAACTTTATGATATCAATGATATTCAAGTTGAAAACATAAAATATTCTCATAAAAAAATAATCATAAAATTTCTTTGGGATATAAGAGGACCTTTAATTCAGAACATCAAATTAGCATTTTTAATTATTCATTAGCCAGTTGGACTTTTTCCATATCTAGCTACTTCTCGTTCTTATGTATCTAGCCTTAAAACACCTAATTTTAGAAAAAAGAAGTACACAAATGCAAAATCCACAATATGACATGATCTAACCATCCAAAAAGAAGAACATATTCATATTCCCCAAAACAAATGGTTACATATGATTAGACAAATTTTACAATTATTCAAATTTAAATAAAGCATAATATACATCACTTTTTAATCCCAGTAACATAAGATATAATTAATCTAAAATCAATGATTTTGTATCATAACTTCTATTAAATGGATGATACACGTGGCAACAAACAAAATGCAGCCACCGACACTAGTTAACAAATAATAAAATAAAAAATATTGATGATGAATTAATATGAAAAAAGGAATTCAATTTATTACCCTAATGGCTTCTAACACACAAAGATAACTTCTAAATCCATGCCTTTTAACTATCCAGATGCACTGTGAAGGGAGATAAATTTGTATGTCTACAAAAATCAAATTGGAAAGGACTTGAAAAAAAATAAACAAATTAAAGCATCATCAATGTGAAAAACTATTGGAGTGCAATTTTTTGAGACAACAACAAATTAACATAGTTTAATAATATATTTTTCAAATAGTCAACTTTATTTAGGGCTATAATAGTACAATAAATAATGAAAAAGAGAAACAAATCCATTCCAATTAATTGAGTATAATTTTCAATTAATAATATAGTTAAAAATTAAACCTCAAGATTGAATATAATTTTCAATTAATTGAGTCTAATAAACATAAAATCCATTTTGAAATGTCAAACTTATAACCTCAGTGGAACATCTGCAATTGAAAGTTGAATAATAATATCAAAACGCATTGTGTATTTGAAATGCATGTTAACAAAATGATCAATTTAGTACTAAAAATTTCTACTTAATGTTAATTACTTGTAGTCAATATCTATCTGAGCATTGGTAGGCTTTTAAACCGTTAAAAATCAGTTAAACAAAATGCCAATTTATTTGTTCAGTACACCTCATTTACCATTTATTTTAAAAAATGTTTAGTAAGTGAACTAAATTCTCAATCTACAACCACTATTACAAAATTTCCACAATACCTCTCATATAGCCATTACAAAAATAAGAAGACTTAATTAAATAGTATAATCAATTTATAGTTCTCTAATAAAAGACAAAACGGATTTGTTCTAAACAAAGCCCTATATAGCAAAAAAATGTAACTTACATGTGAAAAGTATTTCAAATAGATATATCACCGTTGAAAGTTGGCATTTTGGGGATCTGCAAGTCCAAAAAAATGCTAAAGTTAACATTTTATACTACCCAATAAATTTTACCTTCCCCATACTTCACATGTCCAAAGAAATGGCTCAATCACCAACAAGTGCATCTAAAAAATCCTGCAAATTAAAAATAACATTTTGACCCCATGTTATATATAAGAAATAGTGAAGAAGAGGGATAAAAGATTATTCTATTTATAAATCAAAACCAAATCTAAACACAATCTGAAATGAAAACCTAATTATAAACCTACGCCTAAATAAAAAAACTCACAAAAGTGAGACACGTAAACGGGTGAGTATTTTGAAAAGCTTAATACAAAAGGTTAATAAAAAAAGGGGGGCATGTACCAAATAGTCCCTCAAACATTTTTTAATACACTGTTAGTCCAAGCCTTATTATTTTGTTCCAAAAAGTTCTTCACTACATAAAACACTCAATGTGTGCCGCTAGCGTGGACCTTTAAAAAAAATATTGGATAAATGGGTGTTTGAGGGACTTTTTGAAATGAAAAAAAACTTGGACTAAATTTGTATTAAAAAATATTTGAGGAAATTTTTGGTAATTGATCCATAAAAAAGGAAAAATAGATCAAACTATCGTCACGATAATCTCAAATGTAATTTTAGATCTAACAACATAAAAGTAAATCCAAGTTGGAATTTTGGTGATCTAAAAGTCCAAAAAAATGCTAGAGTTAACATTTCATACCATCCAATAAATTTTACATTCCCCATATTTCACAAATACAAAGACAATGGCTCATATCTCCCATTGGTGCTTCTAAAACTTCCTCCAAATTCAAAATAACATTTTACTTCATGTTATATATAAGAAATTGTGAAGTAAATGGATAAAAGATTATTCTTGTATATAGTCAACATTGTCAACAAAGATATATTGGAAAATGGATGGTGTTGTAGGTTAAGTCACAAGTATGTGGAGCGATGCGAGTTTGAGTGCGGGTGCGAAAGCGCGTGTGCATCTTTTTTCTAAAAATTATAAATGAGGGAGTGGCACGAGAGAGGGTATTAATTTAATAATATTAACTTATATAAATTTTAAACAAATCACAACATATATTTTCCAACAATTATAAATACTTTTCATCAAATTCACAAACATATTTATCCATATTATAAAAGTAAAACAACACTAATGTATTCATTTAATATAACTTCTTGCAGTACAAAAAGGCAAAAAAACAACCTATATACATTTGTAGTACAAAAAGGCAAATAATGGCCTACATACGTGCTTAAATACATCCTTCATATATCTATCCATATATAGAGGTAGATAACAAAAAACAAAATGACAGGAACCATACAATGACATGAACTATAAAAAAAGAGAGAGTTAAAATGACATGAACCATAAAAAAGAGAATAAAATGTTCAAATACCTGATAGTTATGTTGCTGAAAAGTTAAAATAGCTTGAACCATCAAAATCCCATTGGGTTAGTTTCTTAACTTGATGGATGATGTTTTAAATGTGAGTGATGTTTTGATGGTGAGTATAATGTGTAATATAAAAGAGTGCATCTGATGATTTTCTTTCACAAAGATAGATATCTGGAGGATTTTTATGCGGTCCACATCAAAACCTAAAATGTGTGATCCATATAGCTTCTCAAATATTTATTATAAAAGACCAAAGTGGAAGTGGAGTGGACACACTATTCCTGTTTAAAAAAGCACATTTTCTGCTGAAATTCTGAGACTAAAATATTAAAGGCGAATAATTATCTCATTACATAACTGACTTTTACCAACTCAAAACCGCCCACTTTAAATTACTTTTTTTTGTAAATAGTGAAATAACAGATTAGGGAGGGATTACATAAGTCACAACATAATCCATCAAGTTAAGATAAAACAACAACATAAAAACAATAACAAGTGAACAACAGCAACAGGAGTCGGCTACATCATGGGGTTATCAAGGATCCAACGCATAGCATGAGGGACGTTCTCAAGATCCACTAGAGCTTCTTTTGGCAATTTGGTCTCCCGAGCCAGCCAGTCAGTTCCACGTATCTTTCCTGGGTGGGCATAGGTAAAGTCAACACCCACAACCCTCATCATCTCGTAGCAGTCAATCTTAATATTCTTAAAATTGGTCTCCTCGTATTGAACCCCTTAAATATCTCAATAAGCTCATGCAAGTGAGTCTACCCACAACGTCCTTCCAATCGCGCATCTTGGCCATGTGAAGACTGTGGTAGAGTCCCTCCAACAAGGCCCGTAGGAGTGTGGGGGTACCCCGAAGACGACCAAAGATGCCACCTTTCCACTTACCCATATCATCCAGAACATAACCACCAAACGTTACGATGAGGTAGACTAGGTCAATGCAAGCTCAAAGAGAAATCACCGTGTTTTTTTGGGTCCTCGTGTTCAAGAAGGAAAAATAGTGCTTTTGAGATTTCATCATACTTAGTGTAGTCCTAATCGTGTTGTCTCCCAAGACGAGCAAGGCCATCAGCCCACATATTATTAGTTCACCTAATGTGATTAACTCTGATTTCCATCTCTCTCATAATGTCCATACACTCATTAATGATGTTGGAAAGGGGGTGGTTCATGTGTCCCTAGCCATTGAGGATTGAATAGTGTCAAGGCAATCACTACGAATAGTGCATCTGATCCAACCCGTGATTCTAGAAAGATTAAGCTCATGAAGAATTCCCATGAATTTCACTTTGAGGGGACTGCTATCTCCTCTAATCTTCCCATTGAACCCCAGAATCCATCGTTGATCATTATTACTCAACATGCCACCAAAGCCTCCCAATTTGCTAAAAGGATCCATCCGTAAATATTTCAATATCTGTAGAAGAGTCAAAACTCGAAAGTGTGTCAATAATAATATTACCCGGGATATATTTGATAGTATCCTTGGAAATCATAATAAGAACTAAATCCTTAGCCAAGGCATAAGATTTAAAGCAGACCATGTCCGGGGTGATATAACTTTTTAAAAATAGGTTTATTATGCCATAACGTGGAAATAAATAACAGATCACCATTAATTGTGGCATTTTCCCAAATATTAAATTTAAGACATTCAAAAAAATTAGAATTTTCATGGGTGGTCCAAATGGGCGGGGATTATATTGTTTTCCAGGACACAGTGGCGAGGTGACAGCTCCTAAGGAGATGTTCAATATCCTCATCGACGACACAAAATTCACATTATTTTAGTTTCAGTTAAGTGTCATTTGAATCTATGATAGTTCGTGAGGAGATTACTGTGGAAAACGAGCCAAAGAAAAGGTTTTATCTTCTGGGGGATTTTGAGTTTTAAGATTAATCTCCAGTTAAAGAGGGAGGATGTGTTGAGGTCCATCTTAATAATAGAATTGTAGCAGGATTTAATAGAAAAATTATTGTTGGTGGCAGGGCCCTAACTGGGACTAGCAGTTTTCCCAAGGCAGTGTGGGAGAGTATTACTCAATATGCTATTGGCAGTGTCATTATTAAAGGTATCCTTTATAAGTTTTTCGTTCCAGACCCCGTCCTTAATGAGGTCACTAACCATAGTGATGTGATTATTGGTTTGAGACCTGAGTGTAGGTATGGTGGCATTGCTAATCCACCAGTCTTTGTATATGTCGATTAACCTGCCATCCCCAATCACCCATTTGGTGTTCTTACTAATCTCGTCTTTACATTTAATCACTCCACACAAAATATGGGAGGCTTGGGCATTTTGCGTCCAATTTCTAGGATTCTCATGCGTTTTATATTTCGAACTGAGGACGCAGACCCACACCGATTTCTTATCGTTCATGATCTTCCATCCAATTTTTGAGATAATGGCACGATTATTTTCTTCACTAGTCCTGAGGCCCAATCCCCTAAGATCACTAGGATGACAAATAATATTCCAATTGACAATGTGGACTTTCTTCTTTTCATCCAAATCTCCCCAAAGGAAGTTCCTATTGATTTGATCCAGTTTCTCATTGATCTTCTTAGGGATTAGGGTGGTTTGCATGTTATAGACGGGAATGGTAGACGAAACAGCCTGAATGAGGGTGGTTCTCCCCGCAAGAGAGAGGAGATTGGCCTTCCAACATGAGAGTTTCTTTTGAACCTTGTCCATAATGTGGGTGAAGTGATTAGCATGATCTCTACCATGAATAAGTTTAGTGCCCAGGTAGATACCTATGTCACTAGTGATGTTAATCCCACAGAGCCTGCTCAACTCATAGGGCATCATGCCTAGGAACATTCGGAGAGATGAAGATTTTAGATTTCGAAAGACTCAAGGTTTATGTCGTGCCCTGACTTAATTTTGTTAAACTCATCCTTTTAATTAGAGAAAAATTGGCTTAAACAACGCTTTAATTTAAATCTCTAAGGAAAATAGCATAAGATTTTTTTTCTTTCTAAAGGTATGTGTAGATGAAAACATAACTGCCTTTACTTATAACTAATAACTACTACATAACTTTACATAACCAAGATCCTTAGTTTAATAATTACACAAAAGAAATCCTGATATTCAAACCATACTAAATATCCGTCACTCCCCCGTTTTAAGGTCCTAACTTGGCAGTGAACTCCAAATTATAAGCATACCAGAAACAAAACATTACAGGAGTGTAAGCTATAAAGGCTTAGTGAATGACCACATACCACACATATAACCAATTTGAATAACCATTTTTATTTTGTTCTAATGCTATAACCCAACAGGAATTGTGAAACTCTCGCAAGCCTGGACCCGCCACAGTCCAATTAACCCACCATAGTTATTAGGGACCACCACATCCCTTTATTAGTCCCGAGTACACAAACCTTTAAGTTGGATTAACAGGACCACCACATCCCGTAGGACCCACCACAGTCCTTAACATTAGATAAAGGACTCACTAGTCCATATCATTATGTAACATCGCTAAACATTTTTAATCATATGCATATGTTTCATATATACAACATCACTCCCATAAACATTTTCACATATGTGTTTAACTACACATTTCCATATGAAATTATAAGCATTTATATTTCATAAGGAAGGTCACTCACCTTAGATTTAGTGCTAAGATTAATACCAACTACTTCCTTGGTATGGTAGTATTAGCTGCTTCCCCACCAAACAAGTCAATGTCGTTAGTATTTGAATACACCGATTAACATCAAACCCAATAATACATCACATCATTTGGTCAATCATAAATAACTAAGGAGGAATTAAATATGACACTTCACATTTATATAACACCCAATTAATTAGGGTTCTAACACAATTTACATAATTAAATTACGAATTTTCTAGACAAAGTTATGCCCATTTTATTACAGCCTTTTCCAAATCGTTTCTCAAGAAAAACAACAACACAACTTCAACTTCATGGAATTCTCATAATTTTTGTACAACATAACTTTTCATTATATTCCACCCGATATCAGTAAACACATTTAATAATACAAATTTAATGTTTCATAATTTTTAGGGCTCATTTTCTATGTCGAGCAAAACGTCAAACACCTAGTATGCGTTCTTGCTCCTTTAGGGCAGATTTCAAACCATCACCAAGGGTTCATTCCTTGGTAATTTTACACAATTTTCGGATATGTTATACATGTATGAGTGTATTTTACTCTCCAACTTGAATCACTCAATTCCAATAAGTATTCCATGATTTATGCCATTTTTAGCATAACTAGGTCAAAATACAACATTAAGGCACAACTTAACATTTTTAAGCATACATAACCTTGACCTTGAGTATAATTCATGGAAACATGTAATAAACATGTTTTAGCAGAAATATACATCATAATCATGAATTTTCTATATCAAAATTCTTTACAAAAAGATGATGTAAATTTAGGACATTAAAGTATGCATTTACGATCCTAGCTCCAGTTTTAACTTATGTTCTTAACCCATCCTTGTTCCAACACAATTCAGCAATATGGGTATCATTAAAATATATGTCCAAATCAAAAAATAAAAACATGATAAGTATAGAACTCATCCATGTGACCAACGTTAATAAAGATGTAATTACCTTACGAGGATTCCTTGATTTATGGAAAATTTCCAAAGATTTATTCCTTAACTTTCTCTTTCTCTCTCTTTAGGCAAAACTCTTGTTCATGGCTGCATTTGCTGGACAAAGGAGTTGTTTTATACAGTTTAAGTCGGCCAAACCATCACCCATCATTTAACCAATCAAAAAATAGCACATGGTGTGCTAATAAGACAATTGTCACTTAAGGGATGGACATATTTGCCCTTGTTTCGTACTTTCAGTATAACTTCTTGTACGAGCCTCTGTTTAACCCACCGTTTGTTGTGTTATAATATTAATTCATATATCTACAACTTTCATAATTTATGTTTTCCCAAAATCATAAACTAATACACCTAATTTGGGCATCGAACAGGAAAGTAGCAATTTACCGAAAATCTCAAAACTTTCACATTTGGCGACCAAACATTGCCAATTTCGTATCAACACCCTTATTTACTTTTATAAACATAATCATGCATTAAAAATATTATTTATGATGAATTTAACCACATAACTAATCATATGTTCTAAACATGGTATCCCCGATCATAAGCTCAATTAGCACCTAATGTAAACAACAAATATATCACATGAGCATGCATCCCCTAAACATGATAATTAACATGTTTAACACACATAACCAATTTATAACTTATAACTCCTAAGTTATAATTAATCATGTAATTAACCTTCCTAATCATGTTTTAGGGCCTTACAATTCTACCCCTCTTATAAAAATTTCGTCATCGAAATTTAACGCATAAGAAACTTACCAAATAGATGAGGGTATTGCTTCTTCATGTTATCCTCACCTTCCCAGGTGGCATGCTCTACATCGTGACTTCTCCACATCACTTTAACTAGTGAAATGGTTTTACTACGCAACACTTGCTCCTTTCTATCTACAATAGCAATGGGTTCCTCCATGTAGGTTAAGTCATCTTGAAGCTCTATTGGTTGTGAAATAAACACATGTGAAGAATCGGGCACATACTTACGTAACATGGATATATGAAAAACATCGTGTATCCGAGACAATTCTGGCGGTAACGCCAATTTATAAGCTACAGCTCCAACCCGTTTCACTATCTCATAAGGGCCAATGTACCTGGGACTTAACTTTCCCTTCGTACCGCATCTCATAACCCCTCTCCAAGGAGAAACACGTAGGAATACTCGATCACCTTCCTCAAATTTCAATTCTTTCCTTCGGTTGTCTGCATAACTTTTTTGTCTGCTTTGCGCCACCTTTAAGTGATTATGGATAAGATTTATCTTTTCAGTAGTCTGATGTACGATTTCTAGCCCAAGTAGTTTTCGTTCTCCTACTTCAGTCCAACACACTGGAGTTCTGCATTTTCTCCCATACAAAGCTTCATAAGGAGCCATCTCAATACTCGAATGATAGCTATTATTATAAGCAAACTCTATTAGTGGCAAGTGTTCATCCCAACTACCTTTGAACTCCAATACACAAATTCGCAACATGTCTTCGAGTGTCTGGATCGTTCTTTCTGACTGCCCATCAGTCTGAGGATGAAAAGCTGTACTAAATTTCAATTTAGTCCCCAAAGCTTCTTGTAAACTAGGCCAAAAGTGAGAAGTAAACTTAGGATCTCGATCAGAAATAATAGAAACAGGTGCACCGTGAAATCTAATAATCTCATCCACATATAATTTGGCATATCTATCCATGGAGTAAGTAGTTTTAACAGGAAATAAATGTGCAGACTTAGTCAACCTATCAACGACAACCCAAATAGAATCAAACCCTCATGATGATTTTGGTAAACCTATAACAAAATCTGTAGTAACATGCTCCCATTTCCACTTAGGAATAGGTAAGGGTTGTAGTAAACCACTTGGCTTCTGATGCTCCACCTTCACCTGTTGACAAACTAGACATCTAGCAACAAAATCTGTAATGTCGTGTTTCATTCCCGACCACCAATAACATTGTTTCAAGTCTCTATACAGTTTCGTGCTCCCTGGATGCATAGCATATAAAGAACAATGGGCTTCCTCTAAAATCGTTCTTCTTAAATCAGGCACGTTAGGTACACACAAACGGTTTCCGTACATAACAATGTCATCGTCCTGAATAGAAAATTCATTTGCTTTACCCTTTTTCATATTATCTCTAACTTTCTCCAATTCAGTATCTCCTGCCTGTGCTTGTTTTATCCAGTCTATCAACGTGGGTCTAACATTTAAATGTGCCACTATTCCATAAGGCTCATTCAAAGCTAATTCCACCCCCCATTAAAGCTAACCTTCTCAGCAGGTCAACTCGAATACAATAAATACAAGATACTATGCCTAGAGATTTTCTACTCAAAGCATCAACAACAACATTAGCTTTGCCCGGATGGTGATGTATCGTGCAATCATAATCTTTTATAAGTTCCATCCACCTTCTTTGCCTCAAGTTCAAGTCTTTTTGTGTAAACAAGTATTTTAAGCTTTGATGGTCAGTAAAAATTTCACAACTAACACCATATAAGTAGTGTCTCCAGATCTTTAATGCAAAAACTATTGCAACTAACTCGAGATCATGAGTAGGGTAGTTGCGCTCATGTATCTTTAACTGTCGAGAGGCAAAAGCAATTACCTTTCCATGCTGCATTAATACACATCCAAGTCCTTGATACGAAGCATCACTATAAATAACTAAACCTTCTGTACCTGTTGGGATTGTCAATATTGGAGCTGATTTCAACTTACCCTTTAAATTTTCAAAGATTTTATCACAATCACCACTCCACACAAACTTGTTCTCCTTTCTGGTAAGCTTAGTCAATGGCAATGCAATAGAAGAAAACCCCGGTATAAACCTCCTGTAATAGCCCACCAATCCCAAAAAGCTACGTACCTCTGTCACACTAGTTGGTCTTTCCCAATTCATTACTGCTTCTACCTTCTTGGGATCTACACAAATACCATCAGCAGAAATAACATGCCCCAAAAATACTACCTTGTCTAGCCAAAATTCACATTTAGAAAATTTAGCATACAACTGCTTCTCTCGCAAGGTCTGTAAAATAATAAGCAGGTGGCATTCATGCTCATCCCTACTACGAGAATATATCAAAATATCATCAATAAAGACAATAATAAAAGAATCCACATATGGGTGAAATATACGGTTCATCAAATCCATGAATACGGCCGGTGCATTTGTTAACCCAAATGGCATGACAAGAAATTCATAATGTCCATACCTGGAACGAAAAGCAGTTTTAGAAATGTCACAATCTCTTACTTTCAATTGATGATATCCGGATCTGAGATCAATCTTAGAAAACACTTTGGCTCCTTGCAACTCATCGAACAAGTCATCAATACGGGGTAGTGGGTATTTATTACGGATAGTCACCTTATTCAATTGACGATAATTGATGCACAGCCTCATGGTTCCATCTTTCTTCTTCACAAACAATACTGGGGCTCCCCACGGTGATACACTAGGCCTTATAAAACCACGATCTAACAAATCTTGCAACTGTATTTTTAGCTCCTTTAATTATGTAGGTGCCATGCGATATGGTGCAACAGATATCGGTGTGGTTCCTGGTACCAACTCAATCGAAAATTCCACCTCACGGTCTGGTGCTAACCCTGGGAGTTCTTCTCGGAAGACATCTGCAAACTCATTAACTACTGGTATATCTGATAGTTTTCCAGCCTCTTGTCATGTGTCCACCACATGAGCAAGATAACCCTCACATCCTTTCTTTAGAAGTTCATAACATTTTGTAGCAGAAATCAAACATGTTGGAGTGATACTTCGTTCCCTAGTAAATTTAAATTCAGGTTCACCTGGTAATCGAAACACTACCTCCTTTTTAAAGCAATCTAAACATACATGATATGAGGCTAACCAATCCATGCCCAGTATCACATCAAAGTCATGCATATCGAGAGGTAATAAGTCAACTAGTAATTCTTTTTCACCCACTCGTACCACACACTCCCTATATACCCTCTCAATAAAAACCAACCCCCCACTGGAGTAACAATAGCTAAACCAGAATCTAATGATGATAATGATTTATTAAGATGCAACAGATAAAGCAAAGACACAAAAGAATGTGTAGAACCAGGATCTATCAACACATAAGCATCTTTATCACCAATAGGAAGTGTACCTGTCACAACGTTAGGCATAGCTTGTGCATCTTGTTGCGTCAGTGCAAACACTCTGCCTTGGCCTTGGTTTTGAGACACGCCTCCTCTACCTCTCCTGTGTACTTTCGGTGTAGAAATCCTATCTTATACTGTCACACTCCCAACTGAAGTTGTAGCTCCCATCGCTGGACAATTCTTTCGTAAGTGCCCCAGTTGATGACAATGGAAGCATAAAGGTGTCGTCTCAGCTATTGTACACTCCCGAGACATGTGCCCTTGACCACCACATCTATAACAAAATATGGCCCTCGATCCCATCATAGATGCATTTTCTGACCGATTCATCCCAGTCCTTCCACCTCGAGCTTGAAATCTTCCACGTGCATTTCTATTATTTTTAAATTCTTGGCCCTTAGGCACTCCTCGTGCTACACTCTGAGTTGAGGTTCCCGCCTCCCATCCATATGATCTTATACTATCTTGTCTAGCTTTCTTCGAGTGTTCAACTTGCATTTCTTTTATTGACTTTTCTGACACCATGGCCCTATCCACCAAGTCCACATAATCCGTTATCTTCATATTAGCAACCATGCTTTTTATATCTTCACTCAGCCCGGTTTGAAACCGATCACATTTACTTTCTTCCGTCCTCACCAAGTCAGGTGCAAATCTAGATAAGGATATAAATTAAGCTTCATACTCTGCCACTGTTCGATTCCCCTATTTCAACGTGATAAATTCTTCCTCTTTCTCCTTCCTATAAAGCCTTGGGAAATATTTTTCAAAGAACACTTTCACAAACCTCTCCCATGTAATTCGTGGAGGATTTATTGGCACCACTCCCCCCATTGTAGTAAGTAACCTTTCTGTTGCATCCCACCATAACTTTGCATCAGCCTCAAACCTAAAGGTTGCTAATAAAACCTTTTGTTCATCTTGCACTTCCATTACCTTGAATATTGTTTCCATCTTTCTAACCCACCCCTCTGCCACTAACGGATCCGTAGTCCCAGTAAATGCAGGAAGATTTAACTTCATGAACCTCTCATGTAATTTGTCCCTATCCCCACCATGTTCTCCACCCCTTGCTTGTTCCATAAGTTGTGCCACATCACGTAATATTCTTCCCTTATCATCAATAGGTTGTTGTTGCACCTCTGGTTCCTCCACTTGAATATGTCTATGTCCTTGCTGACTATTAGGAACATAAGATGCCTCACCCTCCGCTCCATCATGTGGCACATGTGGACCCATCATTCACTACAATATAATTCACTTAAACAAAATACAATAGCATCAATTTAATATTAACATTGTTAGTCAAAATCCAGGTGCATAACAAACTCACTTTCTAGTGTCCACTGCCAATCTAGACCCCACACCCTATCCAGAACCTAATGACCACGCTCTGATACCAAGTTGTCGCGCCCCGACTTAATTTTGTTAAACTCATCCTTTTAATTAGAGATAAATTAGCTTAAACAACGCTTTAATTTAAATCTCTAAGGAAAATAGCATAAGATTTTTTTTCTTTCTAAAGGTATGTGTAGATGAAAACATAACTATCTTTACTTATAACTAATAAGTACTACATAACTTTACATAACCAAGATCCTTAGTTTAATAATTATACAAAAGAAATCCTGATATTCAAACCATACTAAATATCCGTCACTCCCCCGTTTTAAGGTCCTAACTTGGCAGTGAACTCCAAATTATAAGCATACCTGAA
This sequence comes from Sambucus nigra, assembly GCA_949130495.1. Taxonomy (NCBI): domain Eukaryota; kingdom Viridiplantae; phylum Streptophyta; class Magnoliopsida; order Dipsacales; family Adoxaceae; genus Sambucus; species Sambucus nigra. Next base: position 344,052,674 of record OX422218.1, on the reverse strand, counting down.
ACAAAACATTACAGGAGTGTAAGCTATAAAGGCTTAGTGAATGACCACATACCACACATATAACCAATTTGAATAACCATTTTTATTTTGTTCTAATGCTATAAACCAACAGGAATTGTGAAACTCTCGCAAGCCTGGACCCGCCACAGTCCAATTAACCCACCACAGTTATTAGGGACCACCACATCCCTTTATTAGGCCCGAGTACACAAACCTTTAAGTTGGATTAACAGGACCACCACATCCCTTAGGACCCACCATAGTCCTTAAAATTAGATAAAGGACTCACTAGTCCATATCATTATGTAACATCGCTTAACATTTTTAATCATATGCATATGTTTCATAAATACAACGTCACTCCCATAAACATTTTCACACATGTGTTTAACTACACATTTCCATATGAAATTATAAGCATTTATATTTCATAAGGAAGGTCACTCACCTTGGATTTAGTGCTAAGATTAATACCAACTACTTCCTTGGTATGGTAGTATTAGCTGCTTCCCCACCTAACAAGTCAATGTCGTTAGTATTTGAATACACCAATTAACATCAAACCCAGTAATACATCACATCATTTGGTCAATCAGAAATAACTAAGGAGGAATTAAATATGACACTTCACATTTATATAAAACCCAATTAATTAGGGTTCTAACACAATTTACAAAATTAAATTACGAATTTTCTAGACAAAATTATGCCCATTTTATTACAGCCTTTTCCAAATCGTTTCTCAAGAAAAACAACAACACAACTTCAACTTCCTGGAATTCTCATAATTTTTGTACAAAATAACTTTTCATTATATTCCAACCAATATCAGTAAACACATTTAATAATACAAATTTAATGTTTCATAATTTTTAGGGCTCATTTTCTATGTCGAGCAAAACGTCAAACACCTAGTATGCGTTCTTGCTCCTTTAGGGCAGATTTCAAACCAAGACTTAAAACTATCACCAAGGGTTCATTCCTTGGTACTTTTACACAATTTTCGGATATGTTATACATGTATGAGTTTATTTTACTCTCCAACTTGAATCACTCAATTCCAATAAGTATTCCATGATTTATGCCATTTTTAGCATAACTAGGTCAAAATACAACATTAAGGCACAACTTAACATTTTTAAGCATACATAACCTTGACCTTGAGTATAATTCATGGAAACATGTAATAAACATGTTTTAGCAGAAATATACATCATAATCATGAATTTTCTATATCAAAATTCTTTACGAAAAGATGATGTAAATTTAGGACTTTAAAGTATGCATTTACGATCCTAGCTCCAGTTTTAACTTATGTTCTTAACCCATCCTTATTCCAACACAATTCAGCAATATGGGTATCATTAAAATATATATCCAAATCAAAAAATAAAAACATGATAAGTATAGAACTCATCCATGTGACCAACGTTAATAAAGATGTAATTACCTTACGAGGATTCCTTAATTTATGGAAAATTTCCAATGATTTATTCCTTAACTTTCTTCTCTTTCTCTCTCTTTAGGCAAAACTCTTGTTCATGGCTGCATTTGCTGAACAAAGGAGTTGTTTTATACAGTTTAAGTCGGCCAAACCATCACCCACCCTTTAACCAATCAAAAAATAGCACATGGTGTGCTAATAAGACAATTGTCACTTAAGGGATGGACATATTTGCCCTTGTTTCGTACTTTCAGTATAACTTCTTGTACGAGCCTCTGTTTAACCCACCGTTTGTTGTGTTATAATATTAATTCATATATCTACAACTTTCATAATTTATGTTTTCCCAAAATCATAAACTAATACAACTAATTTGGGCATCGAACATGAAAGTAGCAATTTACCGAAAATCTCAAAACTTTCACATTTGGCGACCAAACATTGCCAATTTCGTATCAACACCCTTATTTACTTTTATAAACATAATCATGCATTAAAAAAATAATTTATGATTAATTTAACCACATAACTAATCATATGTTCTAAACATGGTATCCCCGATCATAAGCTCAATTAGCACCTAATGTAAACAACACATATATCACATGAGCATGCATCCCCTAAACATGATAATTAACATGTTTAACACACATAACCAATTTATAACTTATAACTCCTAAGTTATAATTAATCATGTAATTAACCTTCCTAATCATGTTTTAGGGCCTTACAGTTTAGCTAGAGATGTCACAGAAAAGATTAAGAGTTCTCATGACAACTTAATAACACGTCTTAGAAGCTTCGGTAAAGAGGATTAGGTCATTTGTAAAGAAGAGGTGCGAGATGACATGGCCGTTCGGGGAGGCCCTGAGCCCTTTACAACTTCCTTAGTTTACGTGGAGGTCAATAGCCGCTCCCAAATAAACCATGCACATGACAAACAGATAAGGGGACAGGGATCGCCTTGTCTCAGACCCTTGAGGGTTTGAAGTTAGGAAGCGGGGCTCTGTTCCAAAGAATAACGAGGGATGCACTATTGATGAAGATGGGAATGCGTTGAGTAATTTTAGGGCTAATACTGAACCAGTCGAGGACACATTCCAGGAACTCCCAATTGATCTTTTCGTAAACTTTTTCCATGTCAATTTTGAAGATGGCCTCGCCTTTCTTACCCTTCATTTTATTAAGAGTATGAATAATCTCCTGAGCAGCAGTAATAATATTGTCCGAGGTTTGGCGAGCTCAAAGGATGCTGGCTTGGTTGGGGCTGATAATCCGGTATAAGATAGGGCGGAGCCTATTGACAATGACTTTAGCTAAGATTTTATAAGGGATGTTACATAGTGTGATAAGCCTAAATTGAGTGATATTTTCGGGGTTGTCAATTTTGGCAATTTTGGGGATAAGGGTAATGTGGCTTGAATTGACCTTCTCAGGGAAGGAGAGGGAGGTAAAGCATTCGTTCAAGAAGTTGAAAAAACTGACTTTAGTAATTTCCCTAAACGTATGACAGAAAATAGGTTGGATGCCATCCGAGCCCGAGACTTTAAGGTCATTCATGCTAAAGACCGCACATCTCACCTCGTCCAAAGACTGGGAGTGGTCTAAGATGATATTATCATCTTTTTGAAGGCGGGGGTGGTCAGTGTCATAGAAGACACGATCGTATGTCGTGTTCCCGAGTTTAGAGAAGAGATAGGTAAAGTAGTTGTTAATGTGGAGCATAATTTTTTTAGAGTCGTCAATCCAATCTCCCTCAATTTTAAGTCTATCAATTTTATTTCTCCGTCGTCTAATAATAGTGGAAGTATGGAAGAATTTAGTGTTCTTATGTCCTTCACTGAGCCACTTAATACGAGAATTTTGTTTCAAGAGCAACTCTTTGTTACGCATGATGTGGTTATAATCTTTGATAAGTTGTTTGTCAAGGATTTCAAGATTATAGGAGAAGTGGGTTTCGAGGGCAACTTGTATGCCTTTAATTCTCCGGAGAATACATTTTTTATTAATATTAATATGACCAAGAACAACGTGATTCCAATGTTTTTATAATAGGTAAGCATGTATCCAAATTTAGCTGAAGTTTAGAGTTAATTTCCCAGTTGTTAAGAATAATCTTATGGAAACCCGCACGATCAAACCAATAAGCAGGCAGTCTAAACGGGGGAGGAAAGAAAGTATTAGTGTTGTTACCTTCAATGTTGATGATCATAGGACAATAATCGGACGTAGTGCGTGGAAGATTTTCCACCGCTGCCTCAGGGAACAACATCCGCCAGGTGGGGTTGGTAAGGGATCTATCCAGTCTGACGAGGGTGTTGGCCAAGCCATCTTTGCTGTTGGTCCAGGTGAGTCGAGATCCCGTGCTACCAAAGTCAGTAAGGTTGCAGTTGTCCATGTTCTCAATAGATTTTGAGCATTTCGACTCTCTTTTTTAACTTGAGTAGATCCTTTTCTCAAATGGGTCAAAGTAGTCATTGAAATCATCCGTCGCCAACTAGGGAGTCTCGAGATCTTGTAGAAGACTTTTCATATTGTGCCAGAGATTTTGGCAAAATGTGTAATTGAGGTTAGCGTAGATTGCGGAGAGAAGAGAATCATCATAGCCCTTAAGGGAGTCCAGAAGGTGGATGTCTTGGTCGGTGACGGTGATGGTGCGTAAGTGAATGATACTTTGGTTCCAAAGAACCCAAATACCCCCAGAGCGACCACAGGCGGCCTCGAAAACCTCCCAGTTAGTGAATCCAAATCTAGTGAAGTAGTTGGAAAAATTGTCAAAGGCAGTCTGCGTCTCAATGATGATTACCACAATAGTTTAAAGTTTCTACAAAGTTCGGAGAAAGTAGATTTAAACAGGGGTTTCCTAGCCCCTCTACAGTTCTAAGTCAGCACAAACATAGAGGAAATAGAGGAAATTTTTTTAGGAATGGGGAAGATGTCCGTATGGGGCCACGGGAGGATGTTATTAACTCTACTTATGGATTCGTTGGTCGATGATAACTTCATTATTTTCCCTGTCATGTTCGTGTCTTCCTCCTTGGTTTTCTCGAATGTTTTGAGAATAATTCAAAACTAGGTGACATTCCGCATTATCCTCACAATAACCACCATTTTCGTCTCTAGTGTTATTATGAACTCCACTTTCCCTTCTGCCAGGAAGATGTGTTGGATTTGGAGGTTTCCCAGCATTGCAAGCGAAGGAAGGAGTCTCCATGGAGACCAGACGAGAGATCAGGTGGGTGGTCTTTAACAGAATTAGATACAAAATTATTAATGTAGGGGGGAAACAAATATTCAGAGGGGTGTTAGAGGGGGTGGGGGGTGGATTATTTATAAAAAGATTGGAAGAAGAAGGGACGAAATAGAGGGGTTGTTGGTATGTAACTGTGCATTTAAAGGAACCAACTTATTTGATAAGTTAGAAAACTGTAGGACTGATTCTGAGGAGGCAAGATCACGTGTAAAAAAGTCCTTTGATGTCGCCATAATTTCCTGAGCAGTCGTGTCCCTAGGCAGTTGCATGTTACAGCTGTCGATTGTGGGGGATTTTACTGCCAACTCCTCGTACAGCACTTCAGTCGTCTCCTTGTAATTCTTCTGGCTATTTGGGCTTGGAGACATACCTCACATAAAGTCACCTACTACGGTTGGACTCTAGCGCCTCTTTGCGCTGTTTGAATTGCTATTATTCTTAAAGGGTGGCTTCATTTATGTACACTTGATGGGATAAAAGTAGGGATGTAAAAGGATATTCGAAAATCTGCATCCGTCCGATATCTGAATCCGAATCTGCGGATATTTATCTGAAAATATGGAAACGGATACGAATATGGATACTCTTTAAAAATATTCGAGAAAACGGATACGGATACGGATAGTACTAGTATCCGACACGGATAATCCGTATCCGAAGCGGAGTATCCATTTTATCGGATATCCGTTTTACCGGATATCCGTATCCGTCAAACATATGTTTAAAATATTACTAATAATATTAACATTAGTATTACTAATAAAATAATGATAAAAAAATCTTAATCGTTTATTCCCAAAACAAAATAAACACATACTCCACTCAAAACAAAAACACCATAAAGTTATTGTTTTATTGGGTATATTATAAAATATCATGTATTATTATTTTATTGGGTATATTATCATGTAGTTACACTAAAGTTACAATACACCTTATCACACACAAAGTACACTGACTAAAGAACATTTACTCTACTAAAAAAAAACTAACTTCATTTCATTTCTCCTTCGTGCAAAACAAGAGAAAAGAAACTCTCATGTGGTTGTTCGTTAGTTTCCTTAATTATATATAAATGCAAGAGAGAAACAAAAAAGAATGTAAGAGAGAAACATAATAGAATGTAAGAGAGAAATATAAAAGTAAAGAGATGATTTTGATTGTAATGAGAACTGAAGTTAAAAACATGTATATTATATACAAAATAAAAATGTATACTTATTAAAATAAACATATCAGTATGTCTTGAAGACAAAAGGTCCATGAGGTTATCATTCTCAATAAATTTGATTAATCTAAAAGGTGCATATTTATTTCTACTGTCATGGAATGCGACTGCTATTTTTTTTTGGATGGCTTTAAGCTTATATAGTTGTAAAGTATGGATGACTTTAAGTCATATTATCATTGTGGAATGATACTATTATTATAGAATCCATAATTGTTGATGTTAGCAGACAGTAATTTTGTTACATATTTGTTTGGATTGGATTGGATGTTTTAATTGTTATTTTTTTACGATGGCTAAATAATGTAAACGGATACGAATATTATCCGAATCCGAGGTATCCGAGCGGATACGGATATGGATAGTTGTTTTAACTATCCAGGCGGATACGGATACGGATACGGATAGTACATTCAGATAGCGGATACGGATATGAAAAACATGGTATCCGATCCGTATCCGTCCGTTTACCATCCCTAGATAAAAGGTCATGAAGGTGTTTCCTCCGTACCCATTTCCAGACTAGCATATTTATTGTTACCACTCCCTTTCTTAATATCATATCTTTTAGTCTTATCATTTCCAAGAATACGTCTGGTACTATGGTTTTTCTTTACTAACATCCACAGACCAAAACAGTTGTCTGGTGGGTTTTCACCAGAAAGGTCTGGTGTAATATCAGAGCTGCTGGCAGTACTAGGAAACTTACCGTTGGGATCAGTTGGGGCATGGGGATGGTTGGAAAGAGCCACCTCCTCCAACGGAGGGTGGTTGGGAATAAGCGGCGACGAGGATGCAGATTGTGTAGTTTTTATCGTCGGACATAACTCGCTTTTTGTCCAATTCTTCCACAAGTAAAACAAATATAGGGAAGAAACTCATATTCAACACAGTATTTTCTTCCATCTAGTTTGTAGCATGGGATAAGCGGCTTTGAAATATCAACTTCAATATAAATCTGGGCATATTTCCCCCTAGGAGATGAAACGGAGTTGAAATCAGTTTTAATGGGTCTGCCGAGCTTACTACCTATATGAAACAATGTTTTATCATCGAACCGCTCAATAGGTAGGCGTGGGAGTCTAGCCCACAGGGCGGTAGTGACGTTGGTGGAGTCTAAGGGATTGAAATTCGGAGTCCAGTTGCAAACTATGAGATAGTGACCATTGATGATCCAAGGGCCTCCGGTTAGCACATTGAATTAATCTTCTTTCATAACAAACTTAAACATAAAATGGCCCTCCTCCAAATCAATAACTTCATAGTCTCCCTGTAGGTTCCATATTAAGGTGCTTTGTTGACTAGCATTTTAAAACTAATATTTCTACCAAGTAAACTAACAATCACACTTTCTCTCCATCTTTTTGGAAGTTTGTTTATACATTATTTTTTGGATAATGATGGTCGGGCAAAGAGGATCAGAGTCGTCTTCAGGGTTATGGTTAAGATCAAGGTCACTTTGTGGACTTGGTTCCATGCCATCATCAAACTAGTTGCCAGTATGTTCATGAAAATAAATGTCTGTGTTGTGGGGTTTTTTATGTTCTACAGCTTCTTTGTAAGACAGTGAGCTAGGGGGCTTGTTTCCTGTTACCTCCGTAGGAATTTTCAGATCCGTTTTAGGGTTAAGGCAGTCCTCCTCCATCAAATGGGAAGGGAGAATGGTTTCACAGTCCATTACAACCATAGTGTGTTGGTTTAAGTCAGATGACTCATCATGGCATTCCTTCTATTTCTTTTTACTGTGGACGCGTATATCTTCCTCGTCCTTTTTAGAGAGGCTTGCTTAAAAAAATGGAGGCCGGCATGAAGAGCCTGCACCCCCACCGGTGTGCATGGCGAGATAACAGCTAGTTAAGAGCAAAGCTAGATGAGAAAAAATTTCCTTCCTTGAACCAGGAAATCAAACTAAAACAATACCGCACTGCCACTCTAAATTACAAAAACACATATTGAACAGCTAAAATCCGCAAATTTTGAGCGGTTTCGCTCCAAATGCGCCAAATTTGAGAACTGAGAGCTGGTGCAGAAGCCTTATTTGACGGATGTTGTGACTAAAGGTTGTGTAAAATTTAAAATACCAAATTTATTAAATAGCCATAAATGATGACAATACTTTATTGTTGTTATCATTGAATATTTCTTTTGATGTCCTTTTTCTAATGAATCCATTTTTCAAATCCTAATAAGATTTCAACAGGGGAAAAAATCGTGCTAGATACAATATAAGAAATATAAAGTACTTTCAGGAATTTTAGTAGGGTTCTAGACCTAAAATAAAAGAAATTACCCACAATGAAAATCCAAAAATCAGAATAGATTTATTACATATGTATACAAAGTTTACAAACCCCTAATTTTGAACCACCGGCACAAATCTAAAACCCTAATTATTAAAATAATTAAACCCCACATGCACAATTAAAAAATAATCAAATCATGTAGCCTTAGATTCCAACCGGGAATATACCAAAAATCTAATAATATTGAAGTACTTACATGAATACATAAGTATATATGTTACTGATGAAGAAAAATCTAAAAAAATTAAAACCCCTAATTTTTAAATCCTTAACCCAAATATACAACCCATTAAAATCGAAATGCACACAATTAGAGGCATAAAATTAGGTATCCTTAAAATCCAGCCCAATACGTAGCAAAATTTAAAATTTTGAAACCTTTAAAACCTAAACATTTCAGAGCGTGTTAAAACATAAATTCAATCGATCTTCATCCCTTAAAAAAGAGGAAGATGAACGTACCAAGCGACAGTGGTTACAGAGGTGTCAACGGTCGTCGTGATGGAGTTGGTGCATAGGATGGTGTAACAGAGGTGGTTCTGACGATGGTAGCTGGAGGAATTAATGTTTGGTTATGTGTTTGGGGATGGGGTTGGGGTTGGGTTTATATGTTATGTTATTGTGTAATGAAATGAAACATGGGAGAGTTTGGTCTTCAAAGAAAAAAAAGTAGTGGAAAGAGATGAAAGGGCAGGGGAGGGGAAAAAATATTAGTCCGGAAGAGTCTAAAGTGAAATGAAGAGGAGAGTGAACATACCTTTAAGATTAGAGTGCCACGTGGACACGAAGGTTGACGCCGACGGCGGGTTGTGGAGGTCCCGTCGTCGGGGCAGATCGACGGCGACGGGATGATGGCTTGACGGTTGCGAGTTAGTGGGGACGAGGGGGTGGATCTCCGGCGGCAGCGGGTGGTCGAAATTTGGGCGTTGCTGGACGCCGTCGGGTTTATAGGGGCACCCGCGGGTTTGTCGAGAGGGTCGAGGTTGGTCGCCGTCGGGTCGATGGCTGGATGGCCGACGGGTTCTGATGCCGGTGAAGGTTGGCAGGGGTGCTGAAGGTGAGTGGTGCGGGAGAGAAGGTTTGGTTGGGAGTTTTAATGGAGGAGAGACAATGTTGTGGGTTGTGTTTTTGTTAAATGGAAGAAAGAGAGAGAGTGGAAGAGGTGTAGGGAAGAAGATGAAGGGGGGAGGTATTGGATATAGGTAAGTGTAGGGTAGTGTGGTATGTGTGAGTGAGTATTTGGGTGTATGCATATGTAGGGAAGTAAGGTGTTTGTGAGTGTGTTTAATTTGTACCCATTAAAATAATAAAAAAAAATAACTAAAATCCTAAAAATATAAAATTAGTAAAAACTAAAAATAAAACTTCTAATCTATAAAGTAAAACTAAACTAAAAGAAATAAACTAAAAACCTAATAAAAATATAAAAACTAAAGATCTAAAAAAATAATATATAATAAAACCAAAAAAAACTCCTAAAAATTAATATTAAGAAAATAAGATAAAATTAAAAACTAAAATTAAAAACTAATAAAATCAAAATCAAAACAAAATTATACTAAGTTAAAAGAAATATAAAAAAAACATAAAATAAATCCTAGAAATTCTAAATAAATCTAAAATAAATTCTAAAAATAAAAATGACTCAACTAAAAATTTAAAAAAATAATAAAAAGACACAAACTAAACACACAGAGGCTTGGGTGGAATAAATGATTTAACTGTTTTGCCCCTTTAAAACTTTTGTGAATGTTACTTGATTTGGTTATATTGGACTATGTAGATTTGTTCTTCGAATGAGATTAGGTTTTGGAGATCTACTGAGAGGTTTGGGTTGTATACAAGAGCAGTGATTTCATTTTCAGAACTCAAAAACTTAATCTCGATAGCAGTGAACTGTGAGGAGTACAAGATAAGGATTTCGTTGTTGATCGTTTTGGGCCAAAATTTGTACTTCGTTGTTGACTGTTAGGCCAAAGTCATCTTGCAAGGACTTTGTTTCTACTAAACCAATAGTTGTTGTATGTTTTTAATTTTTGCAGATTTTCTATACTGTTGTTGGTAAAAAAATAGGCAAGTTTATGAACATGACAGATTCTGTATACTGTTGTTACTTCATTTTTGTTGGTTAATATCTCTGGATTTTCCGTACTAACCCCAACAACACCGGATCCATGAGCTCCGCCGATGAACTGTTTTTCAACGGCAAAACTTGATCCACTTGGACTTGTGTGTGTGTGTCTTTTTTTATTAATATTATTTTGTGGGGTTTTGCAGATTCACTTGGAGCTGAAGACGAAGGCATGGGTTCTGAAAGAGATATCAGTACTTCACTTTGTTCTTCTGTCTCAAATGTTTAGTACTTCGTACTCTGTTTATCTCTCTCATGTTAATCTTTTCATTTTTTATTGTTTTTATTTTCAAAACTATTTTAATGGTGATACTTTACCCAAAAAACAAAAGATATCATATTACAATGCAAAAAAAGAACACCCCTTTGTTTGTCAATCTCTAATAGAGTGCTTGAAGATTGATAAACAGTTCACTTTCATAAGTTCGAAAATAGCTGGAAAATATAGGATTGGTTTTGGTCTTATTTTGAAGTTTTTCATGGAAATGACTATTTCGTGTGGGCACAAATGTAAATAATAAAAAATATTTTCCTTGGAGAACAGATGGACTTGGATGCTTACTTTTCTGTTCAAATTCTAAGGCCAGAGTTATCTCTGTGTGTGAGTGTGTGTGTGTGTGTGTGTCTTTATTAAATTTATCTCCTAATATTTCAAATGCTAATGAAACAATGGAAATATGTTGCATATTGGTGATGTAACTTCAACTACAAAATCTCAGGTTTTGCATGTTTAAGGTGCAGTGGTTCTTCATAGATTTACTTTTTAAAGGCGTTGAGCGGCGATCCACCACAAATTTCCCAAACACCATGGTTTATTACTCTGCTTTTTCTTAGCCACAGAGAGAATGTACCATCCTCAATTCTTCCACTAAAGCCACACAACTATGAGGTATGTTGTGAACTAAGTAATTATTTTTTGAACTAAGAGACTGTACCTTTCTTGAGAAATATTTTCAAGCTCTCGCAGTCATTCATGGTTGGAGTAGAGGGCCAACATGTACACTCAAAGATTAGTAAGAATTTTTTTAACAACTGTGAGTATTTTTTTTTAATTCTCGATTCTTTTTCATTTGTTCCTATTTGTCTTCTCAGATTTTATTTGGGATAGCCATTTTCAAAGAACTGCAGTAGAAAAAGAGAAGAACAGGGTGACACAAAGAGGGATTTTATATTTAATGTCTTGGCATATTTAATATAGTTCGATTTTAATAATTTTTTATAGATCTTGACAGATCTTCATGATTTTAGTTGTTAAGAAACATGAATAAATTTGTGTTGCTATTAGATTTTTTGTTTTCAATTGATTGTTTAGTTAAACAATGTTTAATATTTCTATGAAACAGTTTTTATAGGTCCTATTATATACATTAGTAATAGAAGTATTTGTTTTGTAGAAGTGTTTGTTTGATGAATTTGAACTTTTTGAATTTGGTACGATTGGTTGTTACCCCTTAAAGGAGGGTGGATAGTCCAAATAAACAAAGGATACTATGCCCATTTTTTTTAAATTGTCATTTTTTTTTATTTGAGGCACAATGTGAATTTGATTGATGAATATTATATATTTCATGTTATATGCGAGTTTATTTGATGAATTTAGACTATTTGAATGTTCAACCATTTGTTATTTATTAAGCAGGATTGATAGTCCTATAAACAAAGGTAATTATAGTCAATTTTTCAAAAAATTCATTCTGTTTTATTAGGGAATGAAATTTGTCTTTTTGCATTTACATACTTAGATTTTTTTTGCCATTTTTCAATTATCAACGAGCATTCAGGTACGAGCATACCCTAGTGTGTGTGTGTGTATATATATATATATATATATTTGTCAATTTTGTCAAATTTTTAAAAAACTGTATTTAAAAAAAGTTTATCAAACGTGCACCAATAATTATAAACAAAAAAATTATATTTAAAAGCAACGTTTAAATCGAATTTTCTGAATACAGAATCAAACGGCCTATGTTAGATGAATTTGAGTTTCAAGATTGAAAAATAACCTTATAATTAAGTTGAGAAAGAATCATACCTCTTCGCTCACTGATATAAAATTGTTATTGACAGAGTTTTAGGGTGAATTGAGTTTACTCTCTAATTTTAATTTTTAATATTATTAAAATAGTACTTAATCAATAAAGATCATGAATCGTGAATGGAAATTAATCCACACGTAAAGGGATTTGAACCCATCATAGTTTGCTTTAAAAGAAGTTGAGAAAGACTACGAAGAGAGTTGGATGCTCTTCTTCCAGACGTCAAAGATACGAAGACTTTTGGAAAAATTGAAATAAGCATAAATACTCCATCGCTCTTTTTTCAGACAATGATTTGATTGAAAAAGCCTTTATGACTTTGGAGGCATTCAACCAATGGTTCACGGGGAGAGTGAAGGATAAGAAAGAAAAATGAAAGCAACTATACAGAATGGGATATGTTCATGTACAAGTCGCCAGTAGTTATCCAAAAGATAATATTTATAAGAATAAATCTAGGGAGATCCATAAAAAAAATTCATTTCGTAAATTCACTGCATAAAAAGTTTATACCTTATTATTGTGGGTTCCGTCAGGACATCAAAATGTACATTAAAAACTTGTACCCATTTTTATTTTATTCACTGAATTTATCAAATGGATTTTTTTGTGGGTCTCCCTAACTTTACTCTATTTATAATGAGTCGTGGTAGACTTACCGACTCATGCCTTCCGATTCCAAACCGAAGGCTCCTTTCTTATTTGTTTTTTTTAGTTAAAATAACTGTTTTATTTTATTAAAAAAAAACAAAACACTTCTTTTTATATTAAAAAAAACGTTTTTTTTTTAGTTTAAAAAATACAGTGTTTTATAAAATAAATAATGTTTTATGTTTTTTATATAAAAAACAGTGTTTAATAAAAAAAAAAAATACGAACATGACTAAATTAAAACAATTCGAATCCGATTCAATTAAATACAATAATTTTTTTTACCGAATACGAACATGACCTAATTAAAACACGACATGACACCACATAATGTAAAAAAAACTATGTTCCAAAAAGTCCTCACCACATAAAAAAATAAAACACTCAAAGTGTGCCGCTGGCACGAACATCTAAAAGTAAAAGAATATTGGTTAAATTAGTGTTTGAGTTCTTCTTCGAACAAAATAAAACACTCAAAGTGTGCTGCTGGCGCGAACCTTTAAAAATAAGAGAATATGAATTAAATTAGTGTTTGAGCACTATTTGGAAAAAAATAAAAACACTCAAATTGCACGTCAGTGTATCGTGGCCGACAAATGAAAACCATGTATCGCCCTAGACTTTTTATGAGAAAAAATTGTATCTTTATTTAAAAAAAACGGAACACGAACATGATTAAATTAAAATAACCCGAATCCGACTCAATTAAATGCGATAAAAATAATTTTTTTTACAAAATACAAACATGACCTAATTAAAACACGACATGACGCGATATAAATTGTTTCGGTAGTAATTTTTTTTAGGTAATATTTTTTTTTATTAAAACACGACACGTCATATTAGTGTGTCGCGGCCGACACACGAAATCATGTGTCGGGTTAGACTTTTTGATAAAGTCACTATAAAATTAAAATAAAAAATTAATTAATTAATTAGCTTAAAATAATTGTATCGTACATTTTCCATCTTTTTTTATAAGAAAAAAATTAGGACTACAAAGAAAAAAATAAGTTTTTTTAATAGAAAATAATTGGGACAAAAAAATAATCTAAAAAACTTTTTTTAATATATGAAAAAACTGGGTTAAAAAAAGAAAAAAAATATCTCAAAAGAAACACATAAAGTAGAGACTAAGGCTGAGATTATTTGGGTACGAAATCCATAGACTCATTAGGAGACTCATAAAAAAAACTCATTTCATAAAGTCACAGCATTAAAAATGTATACCTTATTATTGTGAATTCTATCAAGACATCAAAATTTACATTTAAAACTTATATCTATTTTTATCTTATTCACTCAATTTACTAAATGATTTTTTTTTTTAACTTTACTCTTTATAAAATGTTGTTTGAAAGGTGACAACAACTAGCGTTTGAGAGGCACAGAAACTTATGCCAAGGTACGATTATATAACCAACTCCACAGTGATTCATAACACGTGTACGGTGAAAAACCACCTGCCATTTTCTCGCCTGCACTATAAATACTAGCTAATGACGCCACCAAATTACCCAAGTTCGAGTTTGTGATTTAGAGAACTCAATTTATCATTTTTTTCCCAATAATTCTCTTAATTTCTATTTTGAAGAGTATGTCTTGCTGCGGAGGAAAATGTGGGTGTGGTTCTAGCTGCAGCTGTGGCAGCGGCTGTAACGGGTATATCTTGCTTTTACCCTCTTGCTCCTAACCAATTTGCTTGCTTGATTTTCGTTCCCTTTCAATATATGCGTAAATCAGAAAGGTTTATATAAACATCTCAAGAAATATTTTTGGAAGACTTTGAACGTCATTGTTTTCTAAATTATGAATTTGATTAAAGCTTTGCAATAAAATGGGTAATTTTAGATTGTTTATTGCATTACATACACTCCCTCTCTTTTACATAAGGATTTTTACTCTTTTTTTTTTGTTACCTTACGTATTTATTTTGAAAATCAAAAAACAAAAGTCTTATTTTCATTTTTAACTTCCTGGTTTATTTTGAAAAAATTGGCATATTAAATTTTTGTCTATAATTATGATATTTTGGCTGCAGATGCGGGATGTACCCAGATATTGAGAACACGAAAACTGAAACCATCATTGACGGGGTTGCACCAAGGAAGATGTATGTATTATTACTCATGGCTCAATTATTAAATAGTCCCTACTATAAATATATATTTTTTAAAAAGAACACATATTTTTAGTTTAACCTATTTAGTCCCTCAAGCACTCAATATCCTCTTATTTTTAGAGGTTCGCGCCAACGGCACTCCCTCTCCAAAATATGTGGTAAAAGACTTTTTGAGGCAAAATAAAAAAGTTTGGACTAAATTGGTATTAAAAAATGTCCGAGGGACTATTTGGTATATGTCCCAATTCTCATTCAACATATTGATGCAAATAAACAAATTTAACTATACAAATACACGAACATTTATTCTTACAAAAACAATAAAGCTAAATTTTTTGTATGCATATCGTTATAGGTACTCTGAGGGGACTGAGATGAGATTTGTCACAGAAGGAGGACATGTTTGCAAGTGCGGACCAAACTGCACTTGTAATCCATGCAACTGTTGATGACTAAATGCAAGAGTACCAAACAAATATGCAGCAGCTAGCAGCAGTTAAAATATGTTTTTATGTTTGAAAGAGTGTTCCTACGCAATAGTTAAGCTTCTTAATTCTAATAAGAGTGGCATCTATGACTTCTGCAAATCAATTTCTTGGATTTGTTTGATATGTATATGTCTCATGGTCCAGGTTGATGTCTTTGTTTAACCCTTGCTGCTGTCTTTGTGGAGATATTGGTAGTTTCTCGTGTGTGTGAGGGCTGGTTCAATTGTATCAACGGGTGATATTTAATATTATATAAATTATTATGGGTTACTACTCTCTCTCTCTCTCTCTCTCTCTCTCTATATATATATATATATATATATATATATATTTTTTTTTTTTTGGTTCACATCAATGCCACCATCGTGGGAACACTCTCTCCATCTATATTTTTTGGTTCACGTCAATGGCACCTTCGCCGGAACTGAAGAAGATTTTTTTCTCCAGAAAAAATAAAGTTTTTGCAAAAAATTTGGATATTTTACAGAAATAGTAAATTTATTGTTTTGTATTGTTTAATAGATCTTGATTAGTAAATTCCAAATATAGAAATTTTGCGAGTTAGAATGTTGGTAATTGTAACGCGTTGAGTTATCAAAATATGACATTTGATATTATTAATTAAGTAAAATGATTTCTTGTATCAATGACGAAGTTAACGAGACTTATTACCTATTATTCATTTAATATATAAGAGTGCATTCGATTATGCTTTACTACCTTTATATATCATACGTAGTTAATTTTTTTTTCTATTGAAATAACATACATTTGAATGAAGAAAATTTTGATTTTAATACATTACTAATTTTTAATTCTAGAATTTAATATAACTTAATCAGTTTATTAGACTTTTGTACATTTTTAACTGTTAAATGTTAAATTTCGCCATTAAAAATGATCTTTTGTAATATTTAGTGATAAAAAATATACTCAAAATCTAATAAATTTATTATGTCGTATTAAAGTTCAAAATAAAAAATTAATAATGTATTAAAGTAAAGAAAAACATTGAATGATTTATTATGCTATATTGATTGCGTTCTTAATATGTCTAAGATATATGATCATTAGTATGCAACCAAAAGTAGCATCTAGAAAAAAGCTTTATTTGTTGCATGCATGAGTTAATATTGTGATTTTTTATTTTTATTTTTTATTTTTGTCCCATATTTTCATCATAATCAAATTTTTAACAACCCACTTTTGATCACTAAAATTAACGGACAATATGTGATTCCTTAGTCATAAAAGTACGACATGCTAAAAAGTTTTCTTTCTTTCTTTCTAAAATTACACTTTGAAAACTTTAAGAATTGTTGAGCTATAATCACCACCAACGGAACATCTCCATGCTATCCCAATTCCTGCCAATAGAATTCTTTCTTTTTATCCAAGCCATCTATATCTCTCCTACAGGGGATCAAGATTTCCCAACTTGGGGCCCGAGTCATGAGGGACCGTTTAATATTAAAGACATTTATCGTTGGTTAGACATGATCGAAATCATGCAGCATATTCCACCATTGCCATGGATGTGGCTCTGGTCTCCCAAAATAAAAAATTTCTTATGGTTCTTAATCCATCAGGCTTTGCTTACAGCGGACCGACTCTTTTACCACCACAATATTACAAATCCTAGCTGCCGCGATCTACCGGATTCTAATACGCACATCTTTACCACCTGTCCGGAGATGATTGAAGTTCGAGCACTACATGATGTGATCGATATCTATAGGATCGCCATCCTATGGCAAATGACAGGAACATGCAAAGCTTCCGCTCTCACTTTTCATGGAATTAAATGTTGGGTATATCTACTATATATATTTATTTTGAATGAAGTAAATAAGTTAGTGGGAGTGACGAAGTGGTAAGTTAGTGGGGGTATGTGCATGAGGTCATGTGTTCAAATCCTAGGGAGCACACTAATTATTATGGGTCAAAGATTGGGCCAAGGCTTCGAGCTCTTGGGGATTTCTAATGGGCATTAAATCTTTTCAAACTCGTTTTAATTAGCTCGTTTTTAAGATTTTGACTGTTTCTTCCATTTGTTTTAATATAGCTGTTAGTGGAGAGATTAGTAGGTTAGTTGCCTAAAATCACTACCCACGTTTTTGACCATTTTTTTGTATAAAATAAAGGCTACAGCTTTGAAAAAACGACACAGAAAAAATCAATCTCTCTCACTTTCTCTGCAAAAATAATTTTTCTATTTTCTACTTTTCGTTATTTTTTGGGAGTGCTGGAGTATTATGACAATTCAAAGATTTAACACAAAGCTGGTGTGTAAATCTGATCGTTGAATCCTGAGAGGTGTATGTTCACGAGGCTGACAACTACAAATATCACCGAGCAATTTCACCTTTAGGACTTTGTGTCCAACACAAACCTCGATCGATAAGTCCTTCTAATTTTATCTATTTTGAATTTGAGATTTTTCATTTATTCTGCATATATTATTTCCAACAATCTAAAGGTGAATTTTTGTCGTTATTCTACAATCTGCTATGGAAAATCCTAATGCAAAATACTCTGAAAAACCTGAATTATTTGATGGAAAGAATTTTAAGAGATGGCAAATGAATCTGCAATTTTACCTAACAACTCTTAAGGTCGTTGACGTTATTGCATCTAATAGACCTTTTGTACCTGAAGAATTAGTTGTTTGGAAACAAAGAGATTATATGTGTAGGAATTATATTCTGAATTGTCTCTGCCTGAACTGTATGATGTTTATTAGTCATGTCCAACTGCTAAAGAATTATGGAACTTACTGGATAAAAAATATGCAACTGAAGATGCCGGGCTAAAAAATTTGTGGTTGAAAAATTTTTGGATTTTAAAATGGAAGATAATAAATCTGTTGTGTCGCAACTGAAAGAACTACAAATTATTATTCATGAAATTCTGGCCGAGGGTTATAATATATGTGAGGAATTTCAGGTGTCTGCTATAATTGAAAAATAGCCACCGTCTTGGAATGATTACAAAAACGGTCTGAAACATAAGAAAAAAGAGATGTCACTAAAAGATTTGATAGTTCATTTGAGAAGTGAGGAAGATAATAGGAATGCAGAACTTAGGGAGAAAAATTCTAAAGTCGGTTCTAAGGCTAATTTGGTAGAGGGAAAATCAAATAGAAACAAAAAACAGAACCAGTCTAATCCTAACCATTCAAACCAGAAACATTGGCACCATAAATCAAACCAGAATTCGAGGTCCAACCATAAATTCAAACCTAATGATCAGAATAAAAATTCTAAACCTCAGTTTAAATCTAAACCTGCAGGTCAATGCTATGTATGTGGAAAACCAGGTCATTACGCTAAAGATTGCAAGTTTAGGAAGAGTCAGAATGTGAAGCCTCAAGCAAATGTAACCGAGGAGGGTAACTTTTCCGCTGTTGTGACCGAGGCAAACATTGTGAGTAAAATGACAGACTGGTGGCTTGATTTTGGCGCTACCAAACATATTTGCGTCTCGAGAGGTGCCTTCACTACCTTCACTGTTGTGGGTGAGGGTGACCGTCTGTACATAGGAAACTCCTCTTCGTCTAAAGTTAAGGGCAAGGGAACCGTAGTTTTAAAGTTCACTTCGGGAAATGTTCTCACATTGAAAGATATTTTGTATGTCCCTAAGGTTAGGAAGAATCTGGTGTCCGATTTTATCTTAGTTAAGAAGGGTTTTAAAATTGTTTTGGAGAGTGATAAGGTAGTTGTGACTAAGGGAAGTGCTTTTGTAGGGAAAAGTTATGTTCATGAGGGTCTTTTTAAACTAAATGTAACCATGGATGATAATAATAAAACATCTACTTCTTCTGCTTATTTGATTGACTCTTGTGATATGTGGTATTTTAGACTTGGTTATGTAAATAAGGCATCTATTAAAAAATTAATGTTTTTGGAAAACATACCAAAATTTGATATTTCTACCAACTCTAAATGTGAAATATGTGTTGAATCAAAATATGCTAAAAAACCTTTTTCAAGTGTCGAAAGAAGTTCAACTGTTTTATGTTCAATACATTCTGATCTTTATGATTTAAAAGGTTATGTGACACGTGGTGGAAATAAATATTTTGTTACTTTTATTGATGATTACTCTCATTATTGTTATATTTATCTCCTTACGAGTAAAGATGAGAGTTTCTCAAAATTTATTTCTTATAAATTAGATGTTGAAAAATAATTGGAAAATCCATTAAAACATTAAGATCCGATAGGGGAGGAGAATACACCAGTGATCTTGATAAATATTGTAAAGAAAATGGAATAATTCATCAAGTTACTCCTCCTTATTCAACCCAATCTAATGGTGTAGCTGAAAGAAAAAACAGAACTCTTAAGGATATGGTAAATGCTATGTTAAGCACTTCGGGATTACCTTATAATATGTGGGGTGAGGCACTTCTTTCTGCTTGTCATATTCTTAATAAAATACCTTTTAAGAATAATGATAAAACTCCTTATGAAATGTGGAAAAATAGAAAACCTTCTTATAAACACCTTAAAGTGTGGGGGTGTCTTGCTAAGGTTTCAATACCAGTACCTAAGAGAACTAAACTTGGCCCAAAGACTGTTGATTGTGTTTTTATAGGTTATGCTAAAAATAGTAATGCTTATAGGTTTCTTGTAATTGATTCTAAAAATCAATATATGGGTAAAAACAATATTTTTGAGTCAAGAGATGCTGAATTTTATGAGGACAAATTTCCTTTTAAAGTGAGAAGTGAGGGAACTAGTAGTTCTGTTCCAGTGGGTCCTAGTGTTAGAAATGAATCTCCAAATTCAGAAAAAATTGAAATTAGGAAAAGTAAAAGACCTAGGACAGCTACTTCTTTTGGTCCTGAATTTTTAACTTACTTAATGAAAAATGACCCCGTCACTTTTAGTGAGGCAATGTCCTCACCCGATTCTATTTTTTGGAAAGAAGTTATTAATAGTGAATATGATTCTATTATTTCTAGCAACACGTGAGAGTTAGTTAACTTTCCTAAAGGATGTAAAACTATTGGATGCAAATGGATTTTTAAAAAGAAATTAAAAGTTGATGGTTCTACTGATAAATTGAAGGCAAGATTGGTAGCTAAAGGCTATAGGCAAAAGGAAGGAATTGATTTCTTTGATACTTACTCTCCTGTTGCTAGAATTACATCTATTAGGCTATTAATTACTATTGCTTCATTACATAATCTGATAATTCATCAAATGGATGTTAAAACGGCTTTTTTAAATGGAGATCTTGAAGAAGAAATTTATATAGATCAACCCGAGGGGTTTGTAGTCCAAGGCCTAGATAAAAAAATGTGTAGACTTAAGAAATATTTATATGGACTAAAGCAAGCCCCTAAACAATGGCATGAAAAATTTGATCTAGTAATGATCTCTAATGGTTCTAACATTAATGAAGCAAATAAATGTATTTATAGCAAATTCAAGGATAATTCTGGCGTGATTATTTGCTTATATGTGGATGATATGCTTATTTTTGGAACTGATATGGATGTAGTTAATAAAACTAAAAATTTTCTTAATAAGCAATTTGATATGAAAGATTTGGGTTTTGCTGATGTTATACTAGGAATTAAAATCATTAAAAATTTCGAAGGAATTGTTTTAACCTAATCTCATTATGTAGAGAAAGTTCTTAGAAAATTTGAACAATTTAATTGTATTCCTGCTAAAACACCTTATGACCTTAGTTGTCACTTAAGGAAACATTTGGGTCCTGGTGTATCATCATTAGAATATTCTAGAGTTATTGGTAGTCTAATGTATCTTATGAACTGCACTAGACCTGATATTGTATATGTCGTAGGTAGACTTAGCAGATACACGGGTAATCCTAATAATGAACATTAAGATGCTTTGATTAGAGTTTTGAGATATCTAAAATACACAATAAATTATGGTATTCATTATATTAGATATCCTGCTGTAATTGAAGAATTTTGTGATGCTAATTGGATTTCTGATAATGATGAATGTAAGTCTACGCGTGGCTACGTTTTTGCCTTGGCAGGAGGCACTATATCTTGGAAATCTACCAAGCAAACGTGCATAGCTAGATCCACTATGGAGTCAGAGTTCATAGCGTTGGATAAAGCAAGTGAAGAGGTTGAATGGTTAAGGAAATTCATCTTAGATATTCATTTGTGGCCTAAACGAGTTCCAGCCTTGTCCATTCAATGTGACAGTCAAGCAGCGATCACAAGAGCACATGATAACCCCTACAAAGGAAAGTCTAGACATATCAGGAGAAGACACAACACAGTGAGACAACTATTGAAAGATGGAATTATAGCAATTGACTATGTCAAGTCAAAGGACAACCTAGCGGATCCATTGACTAAAGGGCTAGCTAGAGAGCTAGTTTATCAAACATCGAGGGGAATGGGCCTAAAGCCTATTAATATCTAAATCACATATAATGGAAACCCAACCCATATGACTGGAGATCCCAAGATCTGGGTTCAATGGGATAACAAAGTTATACGAGTGATTTGTGGGGGTAAAAATTTAAGTTTTACTTAAAATCCATTCCTATGATGTAGTACCTCTGTATCGATGGAGGATGAGATTTAATCTCTTAATGCTTGCTATAGTTGTTATTCAGTGGAGTGTGAGATACAATACACTCTTGATAGAAGCACCTATATGAGTGTGGTAGTGGGACCGCTTCCTATGAGAATGAAGGCTGATTCTCTAGAGCACTCAAGAAACCTCAGCATGCTCAAGGCCGAAACGAGCACAACTGTGGGAACTCGATGATGATTTTTGGGAGTCACGTGTGTGTTCTATTAACCTAAGTTTACAACAACGGTGAAATAGTTCAACTCGAATGACACCTTCGCTATTTACGTCACTCCTTATGATACTCCAGAGCGTCTTTTTATATTTATTTATTTATTTATATCATTCATGTGGGGGATTGTTGGGTATATCTACTATATATATTTATTTTGAAATAATTAAATAAGTTAGTGGGAGTGGACAAGTGGTAAGTTAGTGAGAGTGTGTGCATGAGGTCATGGGTTCAAATCCTAGGGAGCACACTAATTATTAAGGTCAAAGATTGGGCTATGGGGCCTCGGGCTCTTGGGGATTTCTAATGGGCATTAAATCTTTTCAAACTCGTTTTAATTAACCCGTTTTTAAGACTTTGACTGTTTCTTCCATCTGTTAAAATATAGCTGTTAGTGGAGAGATTAGTGGGTTAGTTGCCTAAAACCACTACCCACGTTTTTGACCATTTTTTTGTACAAAATAAGGGCTACATCTTTGAAAAAAACGATACAGAAAAAATCAATCTCTGTCACTTTCTCTGCAAAAATAATTTTGTTATTTTCTACTTTTCGTTATTTTTTAGGAGTGCTGGAGTATCCTGAGAGTTCAAAGATTTAACACAAAGCTGGTGTGTAAATATGATCGTTGAATCCTGAGAGGTGTATGTTCACGAGGCTGACAGCTACAAATATCAGCGAGCAATTTCACCTTTAGGACTTTGTGTCCAATACAAACCTCGATCGATAAATCCTTCTAATTTTATCTATTTCGAATTTTGGATTTTTCGTTTAATCTGCATATATTATTTCCAACATTAAACCTTTCTTTGTAACATCTAGGTTGCCAAAAATGAAGCGATTTTTAGTTATAAACCAATAATGAAAACTATTATAACCAACTCTACATCAGAACAAGTGATTTAATATCTGAACATTTATCAAAAGTTGATTTCATATGCTGCCCAGCCAAAAGTGGAATACCATATTGCCTGGGATCCCCCCTCAAAACCTTTCTTCAAATGCACCACTGATGGGGCTGAATCCCACACCACAGGCTTCGCCTCTATTGGCGGCCTCGTTAGAAATTATAGGGGAGAGTTTATACTGGGTTTTACTAGTAATATGGATTATGTGTCATCATGGATTGCTGAACTCTGCGCCTTATAAACTGATATCGACCTAGCTTTACATGTACGTATAAGTTGTATTGAAGTAGAAACAGACTGTCATAATGCATTCAATATGATTTCCCGGAACCAAGCGCACCACCAAGTCCATGAGGATTTACTCCATCCAATTAATGATGCCCTTCACAGATTCCAACATATAGTCCTTTCCCTATGTTTCCGTGAAGCAAACAAGTGTGCTCTTGCTGCTTTTTTTTTATTTAGCCCTTTTCCCCCCTTACTTTTTAGGTTTGTTCCTTATTTTTTATTTCCCAATTTTTGTCATTATCAGAGTCGGTGTACAGTAGTTAGGTCAGTAGCAACGAACATCTTAAGTAAAATAGTTTTGGTTTGAATAAAGCTTAACGTTTCGGGGAAAAAAAATCGGCAGAAGTACAAATTTAATCAAGGAATAATAGCTACTTCCTTCCTGGAGAACTTC
This sequence comes from Sambucus nigra, assembly GCA_949130495.1. Taxonomy (NCBI): domain Eukaryota; kingdom Viridiplantae; phylum Streptophyta; class Magnoliopsida; order Dipsacales; family Adoxaceae; genus Sambucus; species Sambucus nigra. Next base: position 344,028,620 of record OX422218.1, on the reverse strand, counting down.
AACGTGAAGCAAATGATCTATTATCTATTGGTAGCAAGAGTGTCAACCCTGGCCACAGTTAAAAATATATTTCCTTTCACACGAGCCGAAAAAAGTAAAGATTTTTCACATTTCCTCTTCAAATTTGAAAAGTAGAACTGACCGGAAGAAAAACTGTATTTGAAAGCATTACACGTCAAACTGTTTTATTTTTTATTTATTAATACATTATCCGTCTCTGCCTTTTACTTTCTCGTCTCTTTCATGAAGGCATTGTCGCTATTGAAAATAAAGACACTATTGAAGCAAAGTTGAAGGTGGATTCAAATGAATGGTGTTTTGCAAAAAAACAGTTGTTACATGGAAAATATTTGACATGTTACTTTTGGTAAGAAGTATAACTTATAGAAAAAAATCATTTACCATTTTATTATTTCTGTAGGAATTCAGTGAAACGGGGTCTCAAACACAATCTATAAATAATTAGATTGTCTGGAATCTAAAATGTCTCTTACTTCTGCATTTGTTAGAAAAGAAGTATAAGAGTTTTAAGTTTTTCTTTATACATGGTATATGCGTGCCAGTAGTATCCTCCAGAGTGAAAGCAACTTCTCCCACTATCGCCAGAATTCCACAAGCAACTTCTCCTATCCAAAGTCATTGTTGAGTAAATTATCGAGCTGACTTGTGATCTAATTATCTAAGAAGGCATTAGACAATTCAAATGCATAAAGTAAGTGTTGTATAAATGATTGAACTAGCTTTAATCTAATTATCTCTAAGCTGGGGCTAAAGCGAACTCTTACCATTAGGCTTTTTAGTATATATTTTTTTTTTAAAATCCATATAGTTCTACAACTAGGGCGGATATCTATTTATTTGCAATCATTCAGTGTAATAACCCTTATTTTCTTACGTAAAGGTTGATCAGACACAATATACTGAAAATGGGACTTGCTTGTCAATTAATATCGTTCTTAACATGAACATAATATAAGTCATATATTAAAGGCCCATAATTAGGTTTAAATCAACATTTGTATGATAAGTCCGACATAAATGTAAATAACCCACACCAACATAAAGTAAATGAATCTTGGGCTTATCCTCTTACAATAGTCTCAAATAAAATAAGTACTGAAGCTGAAAAACACCTAAGCTAAAATTAATGGAAGTGAAATCCCTAAGGAGAAAAATGAGAATGCAAGGCGGCCACGTCAACAGTCCCGCTATCCCTGTCTATGAGCACCTGGGGGCACAAACATTTTAATTTGGATTAGGGCCCTAGATGTGAAAGAATTGACTTATTTAATTTAAAATGTAATAAATACAGTCGATGAAAAGTAAATATCCCCATCATCACTCACATGCATTTAACATCTCACCTATCATCCAAGTGTGATATTTTTCGCATTCTAACAAGTCCCGCAATAATAAGTATGGCGACCTTGCCAATTTAATATTAATTGAATTAACAAGAATCAATTGCTACAATGGAGCGGACTATAATTAATTACCAAATCCCAAGGTATCCCAATCTTATATATATCTCGTGAAAATTACATAAACATCTATTATGCACAACATAGTAAGGGTCGGTAATTAATGTCAACATTCTTTGACAATTTAATATATGTCATTTAATCCGGGTAATATATATAGGAGAAGAGTCACCTACATCATGCTCCATACATCATCCATATATTACACCTAGTTGTAGGCCGTAATAAACATTTTTTTTCTAATTTTTTTTTATTTTTCCCGTGAAATTAACCTTCCACCCATGTTAAAAAAATTAGGTCAAAATATGTTTTGTAGCTATTTTTAAAAAATCCACAAAAAACTGCTCAAAACACCTTATTTATAAGGGTCTGTGCCATAAGTTTTTTGTGAATTTTTTAAATATAGCTACAAAATATATTTTGACATAATTTTTTGAATATGGGTTGACTAGAAGGTTAATTTTAAGGAAAAAATAAAAAATTTGGAGAAAACGTTTCTTAGGACCTAGAACTAGGTGTGATGTATGGTATGATGTATACATCATGATGTAGGTTAGCCTTCCTCTCTCTCTCTCTCTCTCTATATATATATATATATATATATATATATATATATATATATATATATATATATGTGTGTGTGTGTGTGTGTGTGTGAGAGAGAGAGACACACAAAGGCATCTACGAGTGGTGTCTCGTTCGTGCTCTATTGACAAGTCCAGAGGAATCTCTTATCCAAATCAGACATCACAAAACACACATAAGTGGGGAGGTCCCTACGCAGTAGACCAGTTCACGTCCCATACCCAGTGGTGACATAGGATCCCAGCAACAATACCTAACTCTCGTAGATCGCGCTGCTATTTAGTACATAAATGACCTACACAACGTCTAGCTAACCTATGCTAAGTATGATACGGTCCCGAACGCGTGAAACCCCAAGACGATAGGACCTTCCACCAACATTGGTATGTCCACACAAAGACACATAAGTACATATTATTATTCCCATGTAATATGTATATCAAGTACTCTATAATTACCTAAATTATCCCACATGATATCCACAAATGTTCATCAATGAATAATTGACTATCTAGTTAATTATTAATTACATCTTCTTTAATAAATCATTTAACCACATAGTTAAATATGACATCCCAATTAACATATACGCCACGCTTACATTTTTGATAAATTACCCATTGGCCCAAACATCGTCCTACCAAACACCGTCCTACCAACTCGTTCGAACTTCTAAAATACTCCTGAACTAACCATGGCCCCAGCTCACTCAGTTCCCAGGGCCGAATTGATTCAGTTCTTGGCCGAATCGATTCGCCACGAAACCGAATCGATTGTCTCCAAGGCCGAATTGATTCGAAATTGTGTAGTAGCCCAGATCTGCTTATATTTTCAATACGAAATTCCTTCATTCATTCCCATGATTGCTTCCAATGGTTCATTCCATTGTATAATCATATAATCAAGTTCCTAACACTTAGTTACTCATCTTTAAACAATTAATTTCATGTATTAACCCTAATTTCATTCCCCAGATTTTCAGAATTCGTGAATATAAATGATGAACCTAACCCAGATTTCTTCTACAATCACAACAATATATAATTCAATTTATGGAGTATATAACGTGTAATTTACATCAGAATGTGCAAATCATAGACATGTTTTAATGTCCTCTACACATGATTTCTAAGAATTCCCAATTTCACCTCAAGAACCCTTAGGTTTCCATCATCAAATTTCAAGAATTGATTCCTAAATTTCTGGGTTAACATTCTATGGTATAATTATTCCTCTACATGCATGAGATTAATTCCTAACATTTAATCATCAAAGTCTAACCTAAAACCCAGAAATCACATTGGGTCATTACAATGAATCAAGAAGCAAATTGAGCAAGAAAATTCTTGCCTGAATATACTATTGAAGAAGTTCCCTTGAATTCTTTTTTTATCTTCTCCCTCTCTCTCATAGTGGTATATGTTAGGACTCTTTGTGATAACTTCCCGGGAGTTTATTAACTTCCTAATATAAGTAATTAATCCTCTAACCCCGAGTTGGGTTAAAATCCCAAATTTTGGGCTCCCAAATGGACCTGAACCCATAACCAGACTATCTCGAAAGTCTCCCGATATATATATATATATATATATATATATATATATATATATATATATATATATATATATATATATATATATATATATATATATATATATATATATATATATATATATACCTATACCCCAGGACCATTTTAAAGGTTTTAAAACACCTAAATGAGCCCGTATACTCTCCAAAATATGTCCCAATTATTTTATCCCAACATTACATTTTATAATTGCATTACACTTCGTAGATGAATTTTTTACTACACATGCAATTGTTATAAACGTTAACATAACAAAAATCCACGACACATAATTACGACATAACACCAATACACTTGTTCACAATTAAAAATTTTAATTCACCGAGATAATACAATTTCCACCAATTTTATTATATCAGAAAAATATAGTTTTTATGATTTATTTTAGAAAAATAAGGGACGTTATATTCTTCCCCCTAATAACAGGATTCCTTCCTCGGAATCATGGAAATATATGTACCTAGCTAGAAGAGTTCAGGATATTTCGTGCCAATGCCGTTCTCCCTCTCCCAAGTTGTCTCGTCCTCCAGATGCTGTCCCTACTGCACCCGAACTAAAGGAACAAACTTGGATCGAAGTCGGCCCTCTCGCCAGTCCAGAATGGCTACCGGTCTCTCCTTGTAAGTCGTATATGGATGGAGCTCTATCTCATCTCTAAGGAAACTCTCCAATAAAGATATGTATAAAACATGGTGCATCCGCTGCAAGTGGTCCGGTAATCCCGACCGATATAACAAGGGTTAAATCCTCTCCAAAATTGGGAATGATCCCACATATCGAGGAGCCAACTTTGCTTTCTTCCCAAACCTCATCATTCCCTTCACGGGGGACACTTTAATCAACACATGATCCCCAATATCAATGTCTAAGTGTCTCCGACCCGCATCCACGTAGCTCTTTTGTATATCCTGGGCAATCCGTATCCTATATCGAATCATGTCTACCTTATCTATGGTGTCCTGAATGAAATCTGGGTCAAGTAACTTGTTCTCCCCCACCTCCTACCACCATGAGGGTGAACGACAAGGTCTCCCATAGAGTGCCTCAAGCGGTGACATCCCTATCGTGAAATGGTAGCTATTGTTGTACGAAAACTCCACCAAAGGAAAATACTGCTCCCATCTCCCATTAAAATAAAAAATGCATATCCACAACATGTCCTCCAACTTCAAATTCACCCTCTTTGTTTGCCCTTCGATCTGAGGATGATACGACGTGATCAATCTCAACTCTGCCCCCAAAGCCAGGTGAAAGCTCCTCCAAAAGTGGGAGACAAACTTCATATCCCTCCCTGACACAATGTTGAGTGATACCCCATGCATCTTAACAATCTGTGCAAGAAAAAGGCTAGCGTACTACTCAGAGTTATAATCTGTACGAACCGATAAAAAGTGATCCACCTTCGTTATTCTATCGATAATTATCCAAATGGAATCATGCCCCCTCTGCGATGTAGGTAGCCTAGTAATGAAGTCCGTGGATATGATTTTCCATTTCCACACCAGAATCTCCAAAGGTTGTGTAACACCCACGGGGTGTTGATGGTCCACCTTCATTAGCTGCCACCTGACACGTTGTAACAACCCCCATTTTCTCACGTAAAGGATATCCAGGAACGATACGCCGAAGATGGGGCTTGTTTGTTAATTAATACCATTCTCATCATCATTTTAATATAAATGATATATTAAAGGCCAATACTTTTGTTTGAATTAACATCTCAATAATAAATAAGTCCAATTCAACATCAAGAGTATAATAAGTCTAAATATAAATGTAAACAACCCACACCAATATAAAACAAATGAATTTTGGGCTTATGCCCATACAATAATCCCAAAAATAAATAAGTACTAAAGATGAAAAGAAACTAAGCTAGAATAAACTGATCTGAATGCCTAAGGAGAAAAATGAGAAAGCAAGGCTACCAAGGCAGAGTCCCGCTATCCCTGTCTATGAGCACCTGGGGAGAGAAAATATTTAAATTTGGGTCAGAGCCCTAGATATGCAAGAATTAATTTATTCAATTTAAATTGCAATAATACAGTCGATACAAAATAAATATCTCCCATCATCACTCACATGTGATTAACATCTCACCCCTCATTTAAGTGCGGTATTACCCACATCCCTACAAAATCCCAAATAATAAACATGAGCACCATGACAGATTAATATTTGTTAGATTAATTATACTCAATTGTTACAACGGAGCCGACTATGTTTAATTACCCAATCCCAAGGTATCTTGGTCTTATATATCTCATAAAAATGGCATAAACATCTATTACGCACAACATAGTAAAGGTTGTTTATTTATGTCTGCATTCTTAGATAATTCAATAAATCTCATTTAATTCCGTGTTATATATATATATATATATATATATATATATATATATATGTACTTTCATATATGCGACAAGAAAAGGCATATACTGGTGGTGTCATGTTCGTGCTTTATAGCAAGCTCGGAGGATTCTCTTATCTTAAGTGGACATCACCAATACACACATAAGTGGGGCGGTCCCTATGCAGTATACAGTTCATGGCCCATACACAATGATGATAAAGGATCCCAACATCAACACCTACCTCTCGTAGATCGCGCTTCTACGTAGTACCTAAATGACCTACACAACGCCTAGCCCACCTGTGCTGACATGTGCTACGATCTCGAATGCGCAAACCACAAGATGATTGGACGGTCCGCGAACATTGGTATGTCTACACAGATACACATAAGTACATATTATTATTCTCATATAATATGTATAGGTAACTACTCTATAATTACCTAAATGTCCCACATGATACCCACAATGGTTCATCAATTAATAATTGAGCATCAAGTTAATTATTAATTCCATTTTCCTTAACAATTATAAAACCATCTAGTTAAATATAATATTTTGATTGAAATATGGGTCACATTTACATTTTTAATAAATTTCATGTTAGCCCAAACACCGTCCCACCAACTCATTCGGACTTCAAAAAATATTCCTAAACTAACCATGGCCCCAGATAACTCACCCCCTAAGGAAGAATCGAGTCGTTTCTTAGCCAAATCGATTCCCTACCAAATCGAATCCATTCACTCTAAGACTGAATCGATTCGGAGTTGTGCAGAAGCCCATATCTGCTTGTTTTCTTTAGTACGAACTTTCTTGTTTCATCCCCAAGACTCATTCCAATCGTGATTTCAATTTTATAAACACATGGATGGATACTTAATACCTAGTTATACATCATATAACCATTTATTCCTTATAATCACATCAATTGTTACTCCCCAAAAAATTGCAATTCATTTGAGGATTTAAAGTCTTTCAATCCCATATTTCTTCTACAATCACCATAATGTGTAATTCAATTTAAGGGGCATATAACATGGAATTTACTTCAGATTATACAAGTTATAACATGTATTAAAGTACTATACCTAGGATTTCCAAGAACCCCTAATTTCATCACAATAACCCTAATATTTCTATCATCAATTTTCAAGAATTGATTCCTGGATTTCTGGATTAACACTCTATGTTATAACTAATCCTTTACATGCATACGATTAATTCCTAACATTTAATCATCAAAATTAACCTAAAACCCATAAATCACATGGGGTAATTACAATGCATCAAGAAGTAAAATGGAATTGAAATTGAGCAAGAAAATTCTTACCTTAATACGTAGTCGAAGAAGTCCTCTTGAATTTCCCTTTGATTCCTTGCTTGTTCTCACCTTTGCATCTCCTCCTTTTCTCTCTTGATGTGTAATAGTTGCTTATAGGTTTCTAATCAATAATGGGGATTTGTTTATCTTTCCCTTAAACAAATATTAACACCAAATCCTAAGTTGGGTTAAAATACCAAATTTTGAGCCCCGGGATGGACCCGAACCCATAATCAGATTAGCCCCAAAGTTTTCCAACATATATACCTATACCCCAGGACCATTTTTAAAGGTTTAGAATACCTAAATGAGCCTGTATACTCCCTAAAATACGTCCCAATTATTTTTATCCCAACATTATATTTTATACTTGGGTCGCCCTTCATTTATGCATTTTTTACTACACAAGGAATTATTATAAGCATTAACATAACACAAATTCATCATACATGATTACAACGTAATAAAAATTTATTTGTTAGAAATCAATAATTCAAATTCACCAATTTAATCCATTTCGCACAAATTTTTATTTTTATCCTAAAAGAATAATCTTATTATTTATTCTAGAAAAATTCGCTGTATTACACACACTTGGACACAAAATATGCTATGTCTCTTTTCATCCCGGCCTACCAATACTGAGGTCGCATGTCGTGGTATATCTTATCCTCTTCAGGATGTACCGTAAAGCGTGACCCGTGAGCATCAGACATAACGAGTTTCCTCAAATCCACGTCATCTGGGACAACTAATCTCCCCTGGAAAGTCAATCCACCATCTGACCCTATAGAATAATGCTATGCTCCCTCGATTAATAGTTGTTTAACTCACTCCTGGAAAAGATGATCTCTTGCCTGTGCCTTTACCACCCATATAATAATCTCGAGTGTGATGGTGAGAACTTCCATAAATGCGCGATCATATCACCAATCCCATGAAGTGACTTCCACACTGTCGCTAACTCAAACATTGGCTTGCAGATCAAAGCATCTGCTACAAAATTTGCATTCCTTGGGTGGTACTGAATATTGAACTGATAGTCTTTCATAAACTCTAGCCACCTCCTCTGCCTCATGTTCAACTCGCGCAGTGTGAACAAAAGCTGTAGGCTTTTGTGGTCTGTGAAAAACTATAACTTCTCTCCAAGAAGATAGTGCCTCCATACACATAGCATAAAAATCATGACTGCTAACTTCAAGTCATGGGTGGGGTAATGTCCCTGTCCCTCATGAGGCTTAATCTTTCAGGAAGCATAAGTCATTGGACTCTCCTCCTGCATCAAAACCCCTTAAAGTCCCCTCAAGGATGCATTTGTGAAGACTTTGTAGTCTATCCCTTCTCTGGGTAACGTCAAAACTGCTGCTATTGTCAATCTAGTCTTAATCTCATCAAATGTATACTCGCATATGTCATCCCACAAAAATGGTACTCCTTTCATTGTCAAATTCGTTAAGGGCCCGACTATTTCGGAGAACACTTGAATGAATCGACGATAGTTCCCGTCGAATCCTAAAAAGTCATGTACCTCAGTGGGCATATTGGGTTGCCTCCACTCCATCACTAGAGAAACTTTCCCTGGGTCCACTGATATCCCCATCTCAGACATAATATGGCCCAAGAACTTCACCTCTCTCAACTAAAAAACGCATTTCTTGAACTTTGCATACAACTGGTGATCTCATAGCGTCTGTACACATGTAAATGATGTGTGTGCTCCTCTGCAGTCCGAGAATAAATCCGAATAGCGAAGACAATGGACCTCCCATAATAATCCACACATGCTTTGCATGTACCTAGCCAGTTTATCCCTAAAATAACGGCATACTCATACATATCAAGTACTTATAATTCAACTATAAAAGTGAATCACCCTATCTCAGTCTCGATACTCCAACACACTGAGTATATGGGTGCCCCTCTACCCACCGGTGAATCTATGTGAAATACAATATCAAAAGCATAGTCTACCATCCCAGTCTCCCGTGCTAACAAAATAGTGAGATGCCCCTGTGTCGAATAAAATACGACCTACGTGACCAAAAATAGGGAATATACCTTCAACCACCTATGCTGGAGCTGGCCCCTCTATAGGCGTAATATGATAAACCCGTCCATACCGTAGTGGTTGCTATCCCTGAGGTGGGGTGACGAGTGCTGGAGCAGCTGGTGCAACAACTCTTGGAGATGGTAATGGTGGGCAATGACCCTATGGCGTCTGCTATCCCCTTTGACCTCCCTACTCCTGGTCCATCTAGTTACCCCAAGGACACCGCCTTGACGTATGACCCCTCTCTCTGCATGCTAAAAAATTTCCTTGAAATGGGCGTCGCTCTGTCTGCGGGCCCTGTTGGACCTAACCATGTTGTCCTTGGCCCTAATGGCCTCCGTGCTGCTGGCCCTATCCTGACTGCCCCTGGACCTGCTGGCCCTATTTTTTTCGATCATCGGAACCCCTTAACTTCTTTTTTTGATATGAGAATGAAGTACCCCTAAACTACTGAGTCCCAAATCTGCTACTCCCACTCGTCTTGCCCTATTAGCCCGATGATTTCGCTCCTTGTCATTTCTCACCCTTGAACTTTTGAAAAGTCATGTGATCCTAACAGTGGAGAAGTGTGGCATTCACCAACTGATTATATATGGTAAAGGACGAATTTTGAAAAAGAGCCTTCCTAATATGCTAGGCTGACCCCACTATTACCCTGTTCATCCTCCTTTGCTTAGTACTTACATCTTCCTTTATGAAGTACGAAATAGTAGTGAAATCCTCTTTGTACTCATCCACGATACGCCCCTCCTACTTAATATCCATAAATATACTTCTCATCTCAGACTGCATAGCTTGAGGAAAGTACTTACCCTCAAATCTCTCCCAAAACTCATCGGTCGTCAGGTTATCCTTCTCTACAATCGATGTAAATGACTCCTACAACTGGAGACTCCCACTAACCATAATCAAAGATAACATCTGCTTTTGCACTGGCGTCCACTCTACCACGTGTAAGTATCTATGTATGTCCTTCTTCCACCTGCTTGGCACCAGTATATTTGGACTGCCCCAAAACTCGGGAGGTTGGCCCTTAACGAAGGTCTCCCTCACCTTGTCCCAAATCAACCTTGGTGCCTGGGCTGGTACGGGTACCTGATGTGGTGGTGGTTACTGTTGTTGAGCCTGTGGTGGTGGAAAATGTTGAAGCATGGTCGTCATGGCTGGGGAAACCGCATGAGACATAATAGTGGCGATCTCCGCTCGTGTAATCAATTGCGAGTCTGGTGGGGCCTATGGTTGCTGCCGTGGCTCTGGCTGAGCCTCCTCCTCAACAACAGGTGCGACTGTGCACCTCGGCCTACCTCTCCGTCCATTTTCCATCTGAAATCAAATAAGGTTCGAATTAGTACAATCGTAAGAATATAATGAATCCTAAGCATATTCTCTACATATCAAAAGACGCAACACAAAACGTAATTAACGCACTACAGATCCTAAAGACAATAGAACCTAGATGCTCTGATACCAACTGTAACAACTCCCATTTTCTCATGTAAAGTCTCGATAGGCACAATAAGCCAAAGATGGGGCTTGTTTGTCAATTAATACCATTTTTAGCATCAACATAATATAAGTCATATGTTGAAGGCCCATAATTGGGTTTAAATCAACCTTTCATAAATAAGTCCAATCCAAGATCAAGTGTATGATAAGTTTGACATAAATGTAAATAACCCACACCAACATAAAGTAAATGAATCTTGGGATTATGCCTATACAATAATCCCAAATAAAATAAGTACTGCAACTGAAAAGCACCTAACCTAGAATCAATGGATATGAAATGCCGGAAGAGAAAAATTAGAAGGCAAGGCTACCATGTCAATAGTCTCGCTATCCCTGTCTATGAGCACTTGGGGGGAGAAAATATTTAAATTTGGGTGAGAGCCCTAGATATGGAAGAATTAAATTATTCAATTTAAAATCTAATTAATACAGTCGATGCAAAGTAAATATACCCCATCATCACTCACATGCGTTTAACATCTCACCCCTTATATAAGTGTTATATTTACCCCATTCTAACAAGTCCCGCAATAATAAATGTGACAACCATGCCAATTTAATATTAATTGAATTAACAATTATCAATTTCTACAATGGAGCTAAATATATTTGATTACGAAATCCCAAGGTTTCCAATCTTATATATATCTCGTGAAAATGGCATAAACATCTATTATGCACAACATAGTAAGGGTATATAATTTATGTATGGATTCTTAAACAATTTAATTTATCTGATTGAATCTAGGTAATTTATATATATGTCCTTTCATATATACGACACGAAAAGGCATCTACCAATGGTGTCTGATTCGTACTTTATCGGTAAGTCCGGAGGAATCTCTTATCGAAATTGTACCTCACGAAACACACATAAGTGGGGCGATCCCTACGTTGTACACCAGTTCACGGCCCATACCCAGCTGTGACAAAGGATCCCAGCATCAACACTTACCTCTGGTAGATGGCACTGCTACGTAGTACCTAAATGACCTACACATCATCTAGCCCACCTGTGCCGATGTGTTATACGATCCTAAATGCGTAAAACCCCAAGCCGGTAGGACCATCCATGAACATTAGTATGTCCACACAGATAGACATAAGTACATTTTATTATTCCCGTATAATATGTATAGGTAAATACTCTATAATTACTTAAATTGTCCCACATGATATTCGCAAATGTTCATCAATTAATAATTGACCATCTAGTTAATTATTAATTTTATCTTCTTTGGTAAAATTCTTAACCATCTAGTAAAATATGACATCCCAATTAACATATATGCCACGTTTACATTTTTAATAAATTCCCCATTGTCCCAAACACCGTCCTACCAACTCGTTCGGACTTTTAAAAATACTCTTGAACTAAACATAGACCCAGATCACTCAACCCCCAGGGCCAAATTGATTCGGTTCTTGGACGAATAGATTCAATACCAAACCGAATTGATTCGTTCAAAGGTCGAATCGATTCGGAATTGTGCAATAGCCTAAGTTTGCTTATATTTTAAATAGGAAATTCCTTCATTCATTCCCAAGATTGCTTCCAATGGTTCATTCCATTGTATAATCATATAATAAAGTTCCTACCACTTCGTTTCTCATCTTTGAACAATTCATTTCATGTATTAACTCCAATTTCATTCCCTAAATTTCTAGAATTCATGAGTATAAATGAAGAACCTAACCCAGATTTCTTTCACAATCTCAACAATACATAATTCAATTTATGGGGTACATAACATGGAATTTACATCAGAATGTGCAGATCATATACATGTTTTAAAGTCCTCTACAAATGATTTTCAAGAATTCCCAATTTCATCTCCAGAACCCTAAGGTTTCTATCATCAAATTTCAAGAATCGATTCCTAAATTTCTTGGTTAACGTCCTATGCTATAATTAACCCTCTACATGCATGATATTAATTCCTGACATTTAATCATCAAAATCAAACCTAAAACCCAAAAATCGCATGGAGTCATCACAATGAATCAAGAAGCAAATTAGAATTTAAATTGACCATGAAAATTCTTGCCTGAATATACTATTGAAGAAGTTCCCTTGAATTATCCTTCAATTCCTTGTTATGATTTCTTCTCCTCTTCCTCTTTCTCACGGTGGTATAGGTAAGGACTCTTCGAGATAACCTCCTGGGAGTTTATTAACTTCTTAATATAAGTGATTAACCTCTAATCCCAAGTTGGGTTAAAATTCCAAATTTTGGGCCACCAAATGGACCCGAACCTATAGCCAAACTAGCCCGAACGTCTTCCAACATATATACCTATACCCCGGGACCATTGTTAAAGGTTTAAAACACCTAAACGAGCCCATATACTCCCCGAAATACTTCCCAATTATTTTATGCCAATACTACATTTTATAATTGCGTCACACTTCATTTATGAATTTTATTACTACTCATACAGTTTTTATAAATATTAAAATAACAAAAATCCACTACACATAATTACGACATAACACCAATACATTTGTTCAGAATTAAAAATTTAAATTCATCGATTTAATCCAATTTTAACAAATTTTCATTTGATCACAAAATATAGTTTTTATGATTTATTCTAGAAAAATATGGGGTATTACATCCATACTCTTAGTCAAAATATCAAAACAATGTTTATGTATTTATCAAAATTTGTATTTTCAAAACTATGAAAAGAGATGGATGAATCATCAATAATTTTGAAGTTCCTATAATTTCGCTTCGAGTTCTCTCTCTCTCTCTCTCTCTCTCTCTGTTTTTTTTTATAATTTATTTTAAACACTATAAAATCAAATATCTCTCAAAATGTAAATCTAGTTTCCAGTAAATCTCTATATTCTCTAAAATTCTATACAAGACTTAAACTCCCTCTTTCCTCAGAGTGTCCACGTGGACCTCTTTTCTGTGATATAAACAACCAACAGGAGTATTGAACCTAGATTTTCTTCCTCTCCCCATCTATTTTTCACTTTTTTATCTTCCACCTATTGAGTTCCTTAATTGATCACCTGAGATCAAAATAAAAGGAAATAAAAGTATTTGTGGCCATCACCAACAAATGAATTGAGTCTCTCTCTCCCTCTCTCTCGAAGACGCATGAATATCTATATGTATGTATGTATTTGTTTATATATATGGGTTTGTTTTTTTATTTATTTATTTGTTTTGTAAATACATCCAGAATTTTGATATTTCGCCTTCTTTTTAGTTTTGTAAGCAGTGCTTTTCCATAAAGGGAGTAAGTTAGTGAATTTTATAGAGATGTGAATAATCTCTAAGGTTTTATGTTTTTATTTATGATAAAAATTCTTTTCTTTTGAATGATAAAAGAACAAGGATCGAAGTTAGTAACAATTATATTCGAGGATAGATTTGGAAAGAACTGGTGATGGGTAAACTAGAACCTCCCTAGACACCCCCGGTCACCCCTGAACACTGTCGATGATCGCTAGCCTAGCCATCAATCATCGATCTTGAAATTCTGTTCACCCCCTTTCTCTCTCATCACACACAAATACACGAACACATACCCATATATAGACATCGATTTCATATTTAAAATGTTCTGGATTTTTGGGGAGATTTCATGTTCATTTTTTTATTAAGCCATTGGTGTTGGCAGTAATGGGTGGTTGAGAATGGTGATTCGTTTTTTTTTTGTTGAATTTTTTGAATAAATCCATATCTTAATGATGGTTTCTAGATTTTGGGGAGATTTATTTGGATTTCATATCTTGCTGATGGTTTTCATATCTTCATTTTTAGTTTGGGGTTTTATGGATATGTATTGGGTGGAATTTTTTAGATTTTGTAGTTTTTTTCTAGTCTTTTAGTTTGGGTTGAAATTTTAGTCTTATAAGTTTTTTTCGGTGTTTTAGATTTTAGATTATTGGTCTCATATAACTTTATTAGATGAATATTCAATGTTTGATATAAACATTTCTCTAACTTTTAGTTTGATTTTTGAATCTTTTTGTGTTTTTTTATTTTCTCCAATTTTTTGGATTTTTAAAATATATTTAAATATATTTTCTAATATATTCAGAATTTTTATAAGTGTTTTACAATATTTATCAGAAATTTAAAAAAAATTCAATTTTACTAAGACTTTTAAAATATTTGTTTTGAGATTTTTTAATTTTTTTAGTATTTTCTATAATTTTCAATATTTTTCCAGTTTTCTGCAACTCAAATATTTTCTATAATTTATGCTTTTTTCATATTTATATTTTGTTCAAATATTTTAAATATCTTTATAATATTTCCATATTTGCAAACTCTTTTAAATTTTTTTCCAATTTACAAAAAATAATTTTATGAAGTTCTTTAGTTTTATTTGAACTTTTATCCGACTTGATCTATTGTCTCAAGAATGTTGAAAGTTCTTTTCAATAAATTCAAAATAAATCTTTTATTATTTTTTCTTTAAAAAGTTAGTATTTTTTGAATTTGTTAAATTCTTTTTATAATTTTGATTTTTTATTGTGATTTCTAGATCTTTAAGTGTTTTATATGATTTCCAAATATTTCCAATATTTTTCAATAAATTATTTCGTAATTTTAATATATTTAAAGTTTTATATTAGTTTTGACCAAAATATCCTCAAAAGTGATTATGTGCAACACACATGACTAAAATGATCGTCCAAAACGTTAAGGGATTCCTATTATCCAGAACAAAACAAGTTTAAAAAAATCATGGCAATTATTAGTTGGACCGTTGAATTTCACTTGTGGGATCATATCACGAGATGATAGTTATGGGCTTTTATTACATTTTTGAATGCCTAAGGATTCAAAGATTGGAGGCTTTTTCAATAATATTCGAATTTGGGTTTTAAGGGTTGTGGATTTTTAGATACAGGTATATACTGGGTGGGATTTTAATTGTTGGTGGTATTATTATTTTGAGAGTAAAACCATTTTGGTAGGTTTAATAGATATGTTTTTTGTAATTTGTATTATGACGATGGGTTGTTTTTTTAGTTGTTGTAGGTGATTGTGTATGTATAGTGTATGATTATATTTTTTTTGAATCTTTTGTTCAATTTTTAGACAAATTTCGTTCTTAATTTTTCTTTTGATCTTGGTGATATAATTTTTTGTGAGTAGGTTGTCTTCTCTGCCATTTCTAAAAGATTTTATCATTTGCATATCAATGTTGATGTTATCCTTTGGTACTCATTGTAACACCCCGTAATTCTGAGGGCATAGAATTTAATTATTTTTGGGAGAAATATAACTTAATTAATTTGGAGAATTCAAATTTATGAATTGGAGAATTTATTTAAGTCGGAGGAATTATTTAAATTGGTGAATTGACATGTAATTAATTCGAAGCATCTTTGAATTTTTCATGTGTCGCATTTTGAGGTTTAAATTAGAGAATGTTATAAAGTATTTCAGATGTCAATTCTGAGTGCACGATTGAGTCCGGATAGGTCGAGATAGTCGAAAAAGTGTACCCGGGGGTGGTAAATGGGCCAGGGGGTATTTTTTTGCATGACCGGGCTCACACGGGAGTATTTGGGCTATTTTAATTAGGCCCATAAAAGGAAAAATGGGATTAACACTTTATAACCTAAAAGTGAGAGTTGGGGGCAACCATAACTCATTTTAGGAGCTTTGGGGGAGAAAAGGTATAATTTGAGGAGCTTTTGGGGAGCCAATTTGGAGGAAGATTTGGGTGCTTGTGTTAAACCTATCATCTTCATCAAAGGATTCAGACTCTACGAATTTATAAGGCAAGTGGTTAAATTACTTCAATGTAAATTGGTGATATTCAATTCTTAATATAGTAGGTGTTTGTAATAACCCTTACCTTTGAGAAATTTATTTTATATTAATTTAATGTGTGAAGTAATTATATAAAATAATGGATGATGGAGTAAATATCAATTAAGTGAGTTAATAAAGAATATTTACTAGATTTTTGCATATTTACTGTTACGTGTATGTAAATATCATCATGTTACGTTTTATAGTGTCGTGTGCTTTAAACGACATTTATGATATAAATGAAGCCGAAACTTGAAATGATTTAAATATTTTAGGATGCTAATTTAGAGGGCGTAGTTAGTCCCGAAATATGCGAGATAATCAAAATAAGTGCCATATTGTATTCTTGGGTATTGGGCACTTTTGACTGGTTATGATAGAAATGTGTAGTTACGAGTCATTTTAATGAGGTATTAATAATTTAAGATGGGAATTAAGGATAGAGGCACGTTTAAGTCTTACACCTCATTTTATTTTCTTAAATGTATTTTTACTAAACCTAGAGAGAAAGAGAGAAGAAAAGAACTGGGGAGAAAAGAAGAGAAAGGAGAAGAATTGAAGATATGGGGTTTGATCTTGCACTCATCTTCCAAGAATCCGAGATTTCAGTTTAAGGCAAGTTTCTTACTTTCGAATATATGATATAGGGTGAATAAATGGTAATGATGGTTGTGTATTTGAAATGATTTAACCATTTTGGGGTTGTAAGGGATTTGTAGAGTTTGAACCCTTAGAATTTGATTTAGATGGTTATTATGTGGATTATAGTAGATAGGATGCATTTATGATTATTTCGGGTTGAATTAATGATGTTGGTTGGAGGAGAAATGGGGTTTGGGAAAAACTAGGGTTCATAACCCATAGCCCCATTCTTGGCAAATTCGCCAGGGCGAATCGATTCGCGCCTTCTACGATTCGATTCGCTAAGGGGGAGGCTGCAGGTCTGGGAACCCGAATCGATTCGAGTTAAGGTCGAATCGATTTGGCCTGAGACAGAATGTTGGTTTCTCCATCCGAATCGATTCGCTTTTGGGCGAATCGATTCATTGCTTCGGGTGAATCAATTCGGCCCTAGGGCGAATCGATTCAAAATCTTGTTGTTTTGAGTTATTTTTCTAACTCAATTTCAACCCTTTTCTTTTAGGTTTAGGACTTAGGAACCTTCTTGTATGAAGTAAACTTAGTGTCCTAGAGTCTTATATTAGTAAGGTAACTACCCTAGATTAGAAAGGGATTAGATGGGGCTTATTCCGGGGATTACTAGATAGATGATAAGGTGTTTTCTTCCTTTCACAAGTTAGATGGAGAGTAGGAGATGTAAGATTGTATATCGAGGGATTTTAGAGACTCGACAGAGGTATACTAGACTTGGTAGCTTTTAGTAACATCATGATTTCTCGGGGATTAATTTGGGGAATTTAGTAAATGTGAAGTTTATAATGGTGACCTTAAACGGGTATAGTCTTGGATATAACGTAATGTATATATTGAAATGGGAATAAAACTACAAATGGTAATTTACATAAACACATCTCTCCAAATTCTATCATAAGGTAAGTACACGCATGAGGTGAAGTCCCCTTGCAAGTGAATGTAGGGTGAATATAGTCCTCGGCCATAGGACCGGTTATTATGTATTGTGCATTTATTGTTCGAAGTGAGGTAATTCCGGGTGTGGGTATGACTCACTGTCGAAGGTATATGGCCACTTCCCGATGTTGCGTTGTAGGATGCCTAGGTTATCTTATGTGATAGGCCCTGGAAGATAATAGCTATTTAGGGGCGCGTCCAGTGGGGAAACTCGGAAGGACGGTCTTATAATCATTATATATGGTTTAATATAACTATTCTTATTCAAGTGGGACTTGATTTATGATAAAGTGCTCTAAGAACTAAATGGCTTTGAATACTTTTCCAAATGAGATGTGGAACGGTGAAATGAAACGGTGTATAAAGGATGGTGATTCTTAGTTAATAACATTTATTCATATCCTCTTATATAATTGAATTAAAACTTATGGTCATGAAAATTGTTTTGGTTTATGCTCTAAGATTGAGTAGATAGATTATTATCATTATCAATCACGATTAACTGTGCATAACTGTCATACTCTTTATTCATCTGGTGATCATATAAAACCAGGTGGGCCCTGACCCATTTATATTTATTGTTGTGAATGAATCTTATATTTTCTCAGGTGCTCCGATGCAAGGACGCCCGTATTGATTTCCCCATCCCTATGTCTCGGATCTGCAACACCTTGCGGATGTTGCAGGATATTTTTCTATAGATGCCTTCATTTTTGTATTCTAGTTATGATCGAGTTACTCATTCAGGCGTGTTGCCCAAATTTTGTAATTGTATTATAGATTTGATGTTATACTTAAATACTCGGTTTAACCTAATTGTTTATGTCTGTCAATCGACAGCTTATTCGGTTGTTTTGATTATATGTGATTGAGATTATAATTATTCATCTTTATCTCTATACACCCACTTTTCATTTTGGATGGTTTAAATGCTTTTCATTAACTTATAAAACAAAATTTTGGCAAACCATTTAAAAAAATATAGGGTGGTTATCCCCTATACTTATTATATTATTATGATGCTGAGAATGGTCCATCTATGATTCCGGTTATAATTGGAGTTTTGGGCTGGCCACCTCTTATTTTGATAATCGGGTTATCACAGATGGTATCAGAGCATCAGGTTCTAGAGTCTTTAGGATCTATGCGGACTTGTCACGTTCTACCGTAGCATTCTTTGATATATAGCTTAATGTTAGGACTGTTTTGTTTGCCTATGTTTGCGATCCTCTGTAAAATAGATTATTCTAAATAGTATTCTAATTCTATTGTTTCTTTGTCTCAGATGCCGCCTAAGAGAGGTTACCCCGCTAGAAGAAATAGAGTTATAGAAGAGGAGGTAGGTCCTCCATGTCCACAACAAGGAACTATAAATGCTGCTGAAGTAGAAAATATTATAGCCCCAGTGGTCAACGCTGCGATGACTGTCGTGGTTCAGCAATTGCCACAAGCCCAACAACCACAAGGTCAGGAGGTACAAGCTCCTACGGGACCTTCTCCGTGGGAAAGAGTTAGAGAATCCTTTTTAAAGGGCCATCCCCCGAAATTTCAAAAAGGTTCTGATGTCATAGTAGCTAATCAGTGGAAAAAGGATATGCGGCACCATCTTCGCATGGTGAAGTGTAGTGAGGAAAGGAAACAAATCCTTGCTACTTTTAAATTAGTTGGAGCAGCATTACATTGGTGGCAGTCGATGACTATGCCAGAGCAGAGAGATACTATGACTATCAATGAATTATGGGTTCTATTTGATCGAAAGTATTTTCCTCCCGCGGTTCAAAGGGAGGTGAGAAAAAACTTCAAGATGTAGTGCAAGGTGAACGTTTAGTTGCGAAGTATTAGGAGGAATTTACTCGGTTAGCTAGTTTTGTGCCGGATGAGGTGACCCCGGAGGAGAGGAGGATATCCAAATTTATTGGAGGTTTACACTGAAGGATACGACAACATTTACAGGGCAATCCAGCTTTACAAATTTTTAGGGATGTGATGAACGTGGCGTTACTCCATTGTCAAGAACATCGGTTGTATGTTCAAAGTAGTAAAAAGGTTTCTATTTTGGGGAAAGCGGGTAAACCCGGAGGCAATGGGGCGGGAGGAGGAGCACTACCCTAGTCCCAATCTTTGGGAAATAAACAAAAAGAAAGGGACACCCAGCAAGGGGACTTGTCTAAACGGCAGCGTTTTGGTGGATTTAATGTTGGTGGCAGTAATATTAGGCACGGTCAGGGTGCCCAGCAACAAGTAGGTCAGGGTGGTAATGGGGGTAGAGGCCATCCAGGCCAAGGCTTTGGAAAATTCAGAAATAACTGGAGCCAAAATCAGGAGAACATGACGGGTCGATGCTTTCAATATGGAGAGTCGGGTCATTACAAGAAGGCGTGTCCGCAGTTGATTGGGGGACAACTTCCTAGGGTTCCACAACATCCACATGCCCAGTTACCTCCACAAGTGCCTAATCCAGTCGTCCCTCCTCAATAAGGACAACTACAGTATGGTCGTGTTTACCACAATCAGGACGCTATGCTTCCTCCGGCCCCGCTAGCGCCAGTAGCTATTGAGGGTAAGTTTCCCATTCATGGTCACATGGGTCGTGTAGTATTTGATACGGGTGCGACACACTCATTTATTTATAAAAGTTTTGCTCATTCTACGGAGTTAATTAAATCTGCGGAAAGTACCTTCACTAGTGTTGAATCTTCTATGGGTGATGGTTCACTCATTTTCTTTGTTTGTAAACAAGTAGAAATAAATCTTGGTAACTTGTGTTTTGAAGACGATTTACTCGTCCTTGATATGGTCGGGTATGATGTAATACTGGGTATGGATTGGCTAATAAAGTATCGTGCGATAGTTAATTGCTATGGGAAAAGTGTAGTTTTTGCTATTCTGGGGGAAGAAATGTTTTAGTGGCTATGCCTAGTTCGGAGGGAGGTTCTAGCACTTGTATTGTATCGTGGAGAAGACTTCTCGGGATGTATTCATTTCCTTATATTCGATTTCGGGTGTTAGAGATTTCCAAGATGTTTTTCAGGAAATACCGGGTTTGCCTCCAAGTAAGGAAATTGAGTTTGTAATTGATTTAGCACCGGGAACGCGACCGAATACTAGAGCCCCATACCGTATGGCTCCTGTTGAGATGAGGGAGTTAAGAGAATAAATTTAGAAATTGTTAGAACAAGGGTTTATTAGGCTAAGTATGTCGCCGTGGGGCGCTCCAGTGTTATTTGTGAAGAAAAGAGACGGTTCTCTCCGGTTGTGTGTTGACTACAGGGAGTTGAATAAAGTCACCATCCATAACTAATACCCATTACCTCAAATTGATGATTTGTTTGATCAACTTAGGGGAGCGTCGTACTTCTCTAAAATAAATTTGAGGACGGGGTATCACCAATTGCGAATACGAGAGCATGATGTGTCCAAAACAGCTTTCCTAACTAGATATGGGTCCTACGGATTTTTGGTTATGCCCTTCGGACTAACCAATGCCCCTGCCGTGTTTATGGACCTTATGAATAGAGTGTTTCGAGACTTCCTGGACTAGTTTGTTATCGTGTTCATTGATGACATCCTAGTGTATTCTCAGACAGAAGTCGATCATGCTACTCATTTATGGTTGGTCCTGCAGACGTTGAGGGATCATCAGTTGTATGTCAAGTTTGAGAAGTGCGGTTTTTGGTTGCAGGAAGTACAGTTTTTTGGTCACATTTTGACAGCCTAGGGTATTTTGGTAGACCCTAGTAAAGTTGTTGCGGTGAGGGAATGGGGTCATCCCATGACACCTACTAAGATTCGTAGTTTTCTGGGTTCAGCTGGTTATTATCAAAGATTTATCAAGGGTTTTTCTAAAATTGCTAGCCCTTTGATAAATTTAACCCGGAAAGGGGTGAGGTTTGTTTGGAATGATTCTTGTCAGTTAGCTTTTGATGAGCTGAAAGATAAGTTGACTTTTTCTCCAGTCCTTGCATTACCAAGGCCAGGATTAGAATATTTGATCTTTACCGACGCATCTTTTGGAAGGGTTGGGAGGTGTACTACAATAAGAGCAGTGGGCTATTGCTTATGCTTCTCGCAAGATAAAGCCCCATGAAAAGAATTATCCGGTGCATGATTTGGAACTTGCCGCAGTAGTTTTTGCCTTGAATATTTGGAGACATTATCTCCTGGGGAGAAATTTAGTTTTTTCACGGACCACAAATCGTTGCAATATTTGTTTTCACAGAAAGATTTAAATATGCGACAACGCCTGTGGTTAGAGTTTGTGAAAGACTACCAATTTGATATTCACTATCACCCGGGCAAGGTGAATGTGGTGGCGGATGCGTTGAGTCGGAAGCCCGAGGGGGAGTTAGCACAGATATGGAAGGCTAAATGGAGGGAACTTAGCCAAGAAGATGCGGATGCTAGAGAGTTTATGTTGGTGTTGACCGTTACGCCTACGATAGTGGCAAGGGTTGTTAAAGCTCAAGGAAGGGACAAAGGTTGTCAGGACCGTATACGCCAATTGTTGACCAAGGGAGCATAATCCTACTCTATAAGTTCTGAGGGTGGGGTGCATTTCCATGGGAGACTCATTGTCCCGGACGAAGGGGATTTAAGGCCGGCCGTGATGACAGAATCTCATGGATCTAAGTTTACAGTACATCCTGGTGGGGACAAAATGTACCAAGACATGTGCCGTTAGTATTGGTGGCGAGGCATGAAAAGGGACATTTCTGAATTTATTTCCCAATGTACCACTTGTCAACTGGTGAAAGTAGATCATCAAAGACCAACGAGTTTGTTATAACCATTGGAAATACCGGTATGGAAGTGGGAAAGCATCTCAATGGACTTTTTCACGGGATTACCAACGTCGCAGAGCGGTCATGATTCCATTTGGGTTATTGTTGATCATTTAACTAAGTCGGCAAACTTCCTACCCGTACGCACATATTACAACACTGCTCATTATGCTCGGCTATTTATTGCGGAGGTTTTTAGACTCCACGGGGTGTCCATAAATATAGTCTCCGATCGAGACAAAATTTTTGTTTCCCATTTTTGGCGAAGTTTCCAAGAAGCTATGGGAACCGAATTGAAATTTAGTACATCTTATCACCCTCAAATAGATGGGTAGATAAAAAGAGTCAACCAAATGTTGGAGGATATGCTCTGAATGTGTGTGCTTAATTTCAAAGGTAGTTGGGAACAATATCTCCCTTTGGTCGAATTTGCTTATAATAATTCGTACCAATTCACTATTGGGATGGCACCCTATGAAGACCTTTATGGTAGGCCGTGTAGATCACCCACTTGTTGGTTGGAGGTGGGGGATAATAAATTTCTTGGACCTGAAATGATCCAAGATACTTCTTCCAATATTGAACTCATTCGAAGTCGCATCCGAATAGCTCAAGATTGACAAAAGAGTTATGCTGATGATAATAGAAGGCATGTAGAGTTGGAGGTTGGAAATCAAGTCTTGGTGCGAGTATCGCCAATGAAAGGTATAAAGCGATTTGGGAAGAAAGGAAAGCTTGTGCCGCGCTACGTAGGCCTTTTTCCTATTATTGCCAAGGTAGGCCCAGTGGCGTATCAACTTGCCTTACCGGAACACTTACAACAAATTCATAATGTGTTTCATGTTTCCTCCTTGAAAAAGTATAAGAGGTGCGAAGGAGCTCATTGGCATATTCCTTTGGATGATATCGAATTGCAACCCGATAATTCGTACGAGGAACACCAAGTTGCAATCTTAGAGCACGAGGAGCGAAGACTGAGATCCCGAGTGGTGCCCTTGGTTCGGGTTCAATGGGGTCATCACAACGCCGAGGAATCAACGTGGGAGCCTGAGGACGATATGCGGGAAAAGTATCCACATCTCTTTTTGCAAGGTACGCCTGAATTTTGATGGAAAAATTCCCTCATGAGGGGGGGAGTATGTAATAACCCTTACTTTTGAGAAATTTATTTTATATTAATTTACTCTGTGAAGAAATTATATAAAATAATGGATGATGTAGTAAATATCAATTAAGTGAGTTAATAAAGAATATTTACTAGATTTTTGCATATTTACTGTTACATGTATGTAAATATCATCATGTTACGTTTTTTAGTGTCTATGCTTTGAACGACATTTATGGTATAAATGAAGACGGAACTTGAAATGATTTAAATATTTTCGGTTGCTAATTTAGAGGGCGTAGTTAGTCCCGAGATATGCGAGATAGTCAAAATAAGTGCCATATTGTATTCTTGGGTTTCGGGCACTTTTAACTGGTTATGACTGAAATGTGCAGTTACGAGTCATTTTAATGAGGTATTAACAATTTAAGAAGGGAATTAAGGATAAAGGCACGTTTAAGTCTTACACCTCATTTTAGTTTCTTAAGTGTGTTTTTACTAAACCTAGAGAGAAAGAGAGAAGAAAAGAATTGGGGAGAAAAGAAGAGAAAGGAGAAGAATTGAAGATTTGGGGTTTGATCTTGCATTCATCTTCCAAGAATCCGAGATTTCAGTTTAAGGCAAGTTTCTTACTTGCTAATATATGATTTAGGGTGAATAAATGGTATTGATGGTTGTGTATTTGAAATGATTTAAACATTTTGCGGTTGTAAGGGATTTGTGGAGTTTGAACCCTTAGAATTTGATTTAGATGGTTATTGTGTGGATTATAGTTGTTAGGATGCATTTATGATTGTTTTGGGATGAATTAATGATGTTGGTTGGAGGAGAAATGGGGTTTCGGAAAAACTAGGGTTCATAACCCATAGCCCCATTCTTGGCAAATTCGCCAGGGTGAATCGATTCGCCTCTTCTGCGAATCGATTCGCTAAGGGGGAGGCTACAGGACTGGGAACCCGAATCGATTCGGCCTGAGACAGAATGTTGGTTTCTCCATCCCAATTGATTCGCTTTTGGGCGAATTGATTCGTTGCTTCGGGTGAATCGATTCGGCCCTAGGGCGAATCGATTCAAAATCTTGCTGTTTTGAGTTATTTTTCTAACTCAATTTTAACCCTTTTCTTTTAGGTTTAGGACTTAGGAACCTTCTTGTATGAAGTAAACTTAGTGTCCTAGAGTCTTATATTAGTAATGTAATTATCCTAGATTAGAAAGGGATTAGATGGGGCTTATTCCGGGGATTACTAGATAGATGATAAGGTGTTTTCTTCCTTTTACAAGTTAAATGGAGAGTAGGAGATGTAAGATTGTATATCGAGGGATTTTAGATACTCGACTGAGGTATACTAGACTTGGTAGCTTTTAGAAACATCATGATTTCTCGGGGATTAATTTGGGGAATTTAGTAAATGTGAAGTTTATAATGGTGACCTTAAACGGGTATAGTCTTTGATATAACATAATGTATATATTGAAATGGAAATAAAACTGCAAATGATAATTTACATAAACACACCTCTCTAAATTCAATCATAAGGGAAGTACGCGCATGCGGTGAAGTCCCCTGGCTAGTGAATGTAGGGTGAATATAGTCCTCGACCATATGACCGGTTATTATGTATTGTGTATTTATTGTTCGAAGTGAGGTAATTCCGGGTGTGGTTATGACTCACTGTCGAAGGTATATGGTCACTTCCCGACGTTGCGTTGTAGGATGCCCAGGTTGTCTTGTGCGATAGGCCCTCGAAGTTGATAGTTATTTAGGGGCGCGTCCAGTGGGGAAACTCGGAAGGACGGTCTTAGAATTGTTATATATGGTTTAATATAACTATTATTATTCAAGTGGGACTTGATTTATGATAAAGTGCTCTAAGAACTAAATGGCTTTGAATACGTTTCCAAATGAGATATGGAACGGTGAAATGAAATGGTGTATAAAGGATAGTGATTCTTAGTAAATAACATTTATTCATATCCTCTTGTATATTTGAATTAAAACTTATGGTCATGAAAATTTCTTTGGTTTATGCTCTAAGATTTAGTAGATAGATTCTTATCTTTATCAATCATGATTAAATGTGCATAACTGTCATACTCTTTATTCATTTGATGATCATATAAAATCGGGCCCTGACCCGTTTACATTTCTTGTTGTGCGTGTATCTTATATTTGCTCAGGTGCTCTGCCGCAAGGACGCCCATATTGATTTCCCCATCCCTGTATCTCGGAGATGCAACACCTTGCTGATGTTGCGGGATATTTTGCTATAGATGCCTTCATTTTTGTATTCTAGTTATGATCGAGTTACTCATTCGGGCGTGTTTCCCAAGTTTTGTAATTGTATTATAGATGTGATTTTATACTTTAATACTCAGTGTAACCTAATTGTTTATGTCTGTCAATCGACAGCTTATTCGGTTGTTTTGATTATATGTGATTGAGATTATAATTATTCATCTTTATCTCTATACACCCTCTTTTCATTTTGGATGGTTTAAATGTTTTTTATTAACTTATAAAACAAAATTTTGGCAAACCGTTTTAAAAAATATAGGGTGGTTATCCCGTATATTTATTATATTATTATGATGCTGAGAATGGTCCATCTATGATTCCTGTTATAATTGGAGTATTGGGATGGCCACCTCTTATTTTGATAATTGGGTTGTTACAATGTTATACAAATGATTTTTGGATTGGGTTAATACAAATTGGGTTTTGATTTGGGGAAGTTATGAATCAAGTTTTTGGGATTATTATGATAATGGCTTATGAATTCTATGCTGTGAAGAAATTATAAGTTAATTAGAGAAATTTATTGACTGCAAGTTGGGGAACAATCGTATGTATTCATATCTTTATTATTAATTGGAGATAGAAATTGGGAATTAAGATATTAGGACTCATTTTGATTCGTAAGGATTTTAGTGGATAATTTTGCGTAAAAAGCTTCACAGAAGATGTTAATGGTGATTCTATCCGCAACGCCTTCTAGAAAATGACGTTTTCTAACTTTCGTTCTCTTATATATTTTTTCCAAAACGGCCCCAAAATGGCATTTCAAAAATCTGGGCACATTGAGTAAATTGAAAACCTCGTATTAATAATTGTGCAAACTTTATTGAGGAGAATGTTGAATAATTAATTGGGGATATTGTATTATGGACCAAGGGGATGTTTGGATGTTTTGGTTGAGTGACACCATGATAATAGATTAATTAATGGAAGAATAATTAATTAAAGCTTATAGCTTGAATACTTTATTATAAGATGGTATAATAAATTGTTAAATATAATTTAATTAGGAGCGTTCTCTTTATAATGGAATTTTGAGGAGTACGTTCTAAGAGATGGAAATTCGGGCCAGGTGAGCGAGTCTGGGTACATTTGGTGTGTGACACCAGGGAGATATTAAATTAATTAATGAGTATATTAATTAAAATAGAGCCGGACCATAGACTTGGGGAGATAATAAGTTAATTAGTGGGCATATTAATTAAATTAGAGTCGGACCATAGACTCGGGGAGATATTAAGTTAATTTAATGGGCATATTAATTAAATTAGAGTTGGACCATAGACTCGGGAAGATATTAAATTAATTAATGGGTAAATTAATTAAATTAGAGTCGGACAATAGACTCGGGAATATGCTGGTTAGTGTGTATATATATATATATATATATATTGTGTGTTCTTATAAATACTGGTGGCTAGGTATTTATTTATAATTATATGCTCTAGTGCTATCGGGGAGGTTGCACAATGTGGGTGAATCCCCTAGCTTGAGGAGTAGGGAGAGTATATCCCCGGGTCATACCTTCCAAATAGAGGTGGGCATTGAGATGATTGTCTTCACACTCGGGGGAATATGACCGGCTCCAATACGTTTATATTTCTATGTTCTGATTCGACGGTGGCTAGCTGTCTTAGAAATCCAGGTAGGACTGAGTAGACCTGGGATGATAGCACCTTAGAGAATGCATCCGGTGAAGTATTACTCAGAAAGATGGTTTTAATTATATTAAACATATGTGTGATTGTGGAATATAGTTCTAAGTATATAATGGAGTAGATAATTATATACGGGTGATTAAATACATGAAGAGAATTTGTATTACTTATATAACTAGTGAATGTTATTGGCTTTTAAGAGAAATTTTATTTATATTCCACATATGTATAATTGTGGAATATAGTTCTACGTATATAATGGAGTAGATAATATATACGGGTAATTAAATACATGAAGAGAATTCGTATTACTTATATAACTAGTGAATGTTATATGGATTTTAAGAAAATGATTAATTAAGTTAACGCAATAAATAACTTACGAAGTAAAGATAAAAATTACTCGGATTAGAGTAGAGTTCAAGGAGTTTCATGACAAGGCTAGTTATACGGGGTAGTGTAACTAGGAGAAGCGTTAGGTATTCACTTTAGAGGAGGGGTGACATGTATCTCAAGGGAGTGAGACACTAACTTAAATATGAAGAGCATTCATACATTTTAATTGTTTCATTTTAATTCACATGCAAAATATTTTCAAAAGGACTTTGGGCTCTGACCCGTACTTGCAAAATATTTTCAAAACATTTTAGGTATCCAGCCACAGGGATGCCAAACTTGAAGATCTGTTCCAGGGATGTGTAGCTGCAACAGGTGTGGATGTTGCAGGATTTGGACATAGACGATTCAGTCATTTCATTACTCGAGTAGGATGCAGCTTGGTATTTCTTTCGGGCATGTTGCCCCAGTTATTTTCATTTCAGTCGGACTTTGTACTGGTTACTATTCTTTGTTGGATTATATTAGTGGATGTTGGTTTTCTGCTGATGGTTTATTCGGTCAGTCATTTATTCATTTATTCAGTATTGCTTTATATTCATGGTTTGTGTGAATGGTTCCTATTGATATTTATATGGTTGTTGTTGTTAAATAAAAAGATTAAAATTTTGACATCAGCTTTTGAATACTAGGCGTTTAGTAAGTTTTAAAAAAATTTCGACAGTGATGTTAAGAATGAACCAGATGAGATTCCTGTTTTAATTTGATATGGGACTTATCACCCGGTATTTTATTGGGCGGGGTGTCACACTCATGTTAACATTGCAAAATTTGAATGAAATGGTCTAAACTTTAAAATCACCCAAGTTAAATTTGTAATTAGCACTATATGAGATAAGTTGAGGGACGAGTTTAATAACAAACCAAATAGCCGTGAGGTTGTGAAAGATAGAAATGTTCAACGATTCTATTTTTCAATTTGAAGGATGGATTTTATAACCATTTTAAATGCAAATTTATTTTTATTGGAACCTAGCCCGCGCATCGTGCGGGTTGAACCTAGTATATGCAAACAATGTATAAATATGATTTTTGAGATATATGAGATATTGAATGTGTATGATCTAACTATAATTATATATATTCATTATGGTATGAATAGGCAATACACACAATGGATTTGTGATACACGTACATTCTCGACTATTGTAGAAAAATACTAAAGCCTTGAGATTTTTATTTTTGTTAAACAAAAAGTGTTAACTACTTTAATTGTTTTGTGATTTTCTTTTTTATTTTTAAATCATAACATGTAGCATAGAAAATGGGTGTTGGACTGATTATGTTGCGAACAAGTCCAGATCAAATACGAATTTCTTGTTACGAACAAAACTTAAAACTTAAATGTTGACATTTGTTCGATCCCCTTTTGTGCATCCTTCAAATTGATCTTCATAAGGTTTGTAGTATTGATTAATAGTTGTTCCTTTAATTCCCATGTCACAAATGAAAGAGTTCTTTGTGATAACAAGAGGGGAGAGAGATTTGTTTTCACAATTGTGTATCTCTCTTATTATATTCATATATTTATAACCTATTGTGATACAATAAACCGGAGCCCTACAATTAATTTTGAAAACCATTGAACCTCTCCACGTGGCATCTTTATTTTTACTCTGTCCACCCAATTTAACAATTGTTGATATTATCTTTCTTAATTCACGTCATTATAGAACCCTACATTCATATCTTCTAAAACATTTTTATTTTTTTCTTGATTTCTTTCACACATTTAATGTCTACTGAACCGTTTTCTTGGGATATTTTCGATCCTTTATTCATCTTCCCACAATTTCTGATTTATTTTTAGGTTCACCACTTAATATATTTTTTGATGTTGTATTTTCGTTCTTGTTAATACTTGGTGGTGTCTCTTAGGCACTCTATAGATTTCGAGATAGAATGATTATTCTTGAACCCTCTGGTGTTCCTTTTCATTTTATGTTGTACGCTTTCATTGGTTCTATTACTCATAGGGATTTTGTTAGAATTTCTCATTTGTATTTCAATAATATGAGTGGTTTGACATCCTCCTCTGTATCACTAATCAAGTATGAGATTAATGTTTTTTTGGTTTGTTAAATTTGTTTATACATGAATCACTTCTTTTGAAGTGTATTTATTTCCTCTCAGTCATATTTTTTTTTAAAGAAAATCACACTAGGAGCAATATATAAGTTCCACCAATCTATATGGGTTTAACTGAGATATATTATAAGTACACATTATCATTTTTTTCATTCAGTTTAAATTTTAACGCATTCATTTTCCAATGTTATCTATATTCTATTTATAGTCTGAGTTGTGTGACACCCTGCCTAATTAAATATCGGTTGATCAAACATTTATTAAATTAAAACATGTTTGTCATATGGTTCATTCTTAGCATCACCGTCGAAACCACCTAAGTGAAATTAGACCTGATAACTAAAAAAAATTGTTGTCTCTTTTGTATTTGTCGTTGTGTGAAATTCCTCTATCCATAAAAAATCTTCACAAACCTATAAAAGTAGAACAAAACTAGAATATAGCGGTAAGTGAGGTATCAATCCACATGTAAGGGTGAAACACAAAATTGGAGAGGACATATATAGATTCATTTGCATTTTATTATTATTTTTCAATTTTTGCTATTTATATTTTTTTAAGGATTTTGTGAGGGATTTTTATAAATAATAATTTTTATAACTATTAATTAAGAAGTAAATGCTAATTTAAGAAAAGCGAGATAAACAAAATTGTCTTGATAAGTAAACTAACAAAATTGGACTCATGAGGGTTTCAAAATTTCATCCCATAAATGGGAGATTAGCCCTCAATAATCATCATCCAAAAATATAAGATAAACAATTGAAAGCATGTGAGTATTAAAATAAAAGTAAAATAAAGGAATAGATCAAACCCATTTAAGCTTTGAATTGAAATGAAATCTTCAATTATATCAACACTCTCTCAATTATACATCAAAATTCTCTCAATCTCCATCACTCATGGATTTATTGAATCTAAAATAAAAATTACAAAATAAAAGTAAAAAGTATAGTGGATGAATTCATAATGGACAATTAAATAATAAAAGAGATTTGCTAAAAATGCAAATCCTAACATTATAAAATTGTACGTTAGAACTTACCCAAAGAAATAAATTCTAGATCATTAATTTATACTGAGATAATTTCTAAAAATGCAAAATCTCAACATAAAGGAGTGGATTAGAATTACCTCCCATAAGGGATGAATTCAACTACATCAATATATTTTGAAATAATTGCTAAAAATGAAAAATTCATTATAGAGGGGTGGGGTTGAATTTATCCTAGAGATAAATTTCACTACACACCTCTATATTGAGATATTTGTTAAAATGCAAATACTCAACATAGAGGGATGGAGAGAATTTTATAACACAAAGATTAAAAACTAAATTTGAGATCCTTTTGCAAATGGACCAAGTCTTCAATTTATATGGTGCACATGGAGGCTAGGGGTAAATTGGGTGTTGATAAAATTGAGTTAGGATAAGAGCACATGATCATGGAAAATGTGTGAGGTAATAAAATCGGATATGGGTGCACATGAAGGTAGTTGGGAAGATATGAGGGAAATGTGAGTTAAAAGGTGTTGGGGGCATTTTGGGTAAAAGGGGATAAGTTGGCTTTTAACACGTGGCATTTTATTTTTGTTTTGTATTTGGCAGCTAAAATTGTGTGAGGCTTGGGGGAAGAATATAATGGGTTTTAAGATGGAGCAAGGATAGTTGGATGGGAACGGGTTAGACATGGCAGGGGCTGGTTCGGAACTATTTAGAATTGTCGTGGGTTTGACCAGGAGGGTCACCACAGGTTACGAGCGGTTCCAGCGGCAGGTCTGGTGACTTTTTGGAGATTTCACACAATCGGGTTTGTTTTGGGTTGGTTGCAATGGGCTAAGCGGGTATCAGGGCGGTGCCATGGGCTGTTGGGTTGTGGAATGATTTTTAGTATGGGATCGGGATGGAAAGTTGGGTCTCGACTTGGGTTCTCGGAGGTCAGGTGAATGGGTCGTCGGCGGTCGGAGGGTATGGTTATCCCGGCACCTCCGGGTTCGAGCTCGCCGGAGGTAGGATGGAGTGGTGGTGTTGGTGGTTAAGGATATTGTGAGGTTATGAGGGTATTAATGGTGGTGGGGGATTGAAGATGTAAGTGTTTCTTTAATGGAGGAGAGAGAAGATGAGTTTGGTGGGAGGTTGAAGATGGGTGATGGGTTTGATGGTGTGGGGTGAGGGTGTAGGTAATATGGTGGGGATGAGGGTGTGGGTGAGTGTTTGAGGTATAGGAGAGTTAAGGTGAGGGTGATGTATTAGTTTAGGGTGTATGTGAGTTTAGGATGTTTGTGTGCGTGTGTTTACTTTGTACCCAACTAAAAGAATAATAAAGACTCAACTAAAATTAATAAAAATAAAAAATTAAAATCTAACTAAAAATAAAACAAACTAAAAACAATAAAAATATAAATAAAAAATAAAATCCTAAGTTATATAAAAACTAAAATAAAAGATATAAAAACTTAAAATCTAAATGAAAACTAAAGTCCTAAAAAAAATATAATAAAACTAAAAAAAACTAATCCTAAGAAACTAATAAAATAGAAAAATAGAAAATAAAGCCTAAAAAATACAAAATAAATCTAAAATAAACCCTAAAAAAATAAAACGACTCAACTTAAAAATTTTAAAAACAAAAAAAAACGAAAGGGAACAAATAAAACACACACGGCTCGGGACAGAGTTTAGGCTAGGATACGGGACAAGGGTATTTAACTTCATTCAATGCACATTTACCTTGATATATAGCTTTTGACACCGCAAACGGACATTTGAGCTACAAGATAAACATTTAAGCACATAAGACCCATATTGCCGGGAATTAGCAACTAAAGTAAGTCTATTCGGGGTATAAAATGTACAGTTTTGGGTGCTTATCAAGACCGGTGCCAAATTTTATCTTTCTTTAAAATATATAGATTAACAATGCAGAAACTACAATAAAAAGTCACAATGTACTAGAGTCCATCCATCACAATGTATAAATGCAAAGAGGCTTGCATAATCAATCATGGGCCAAAATCCAAAATCAAATACTCCATAATAATAAAAGAAACAAAATAACTGAAAACGAACCATGAAAAATATGTCCATACATGGAATATAAAATGAGATCCTACACTAGATATGAAGGTATGAATCATTTAATCAAATCGATCCTATCAGCGTC
This sequence comes from Sambucus nigra, assembly GCA_949130495.1. Classification (NCBI taxonomy): domain Eukaryota; kingdom Viridiplantae; phylum Streptophyta; class Magnoliopsida; order Dipsacales; family Adoxaceae; genus Sambucus; species Sambucus nigra. The sequence goes on along the minus strand of OX422218.1, from coordinate 343,994,853 downwards.
CGCATTGCTACAGCTCCGAGTCCCTGGAATGAAGTCATGCATGTCATCCCTGTGGCTGGACACCTAAAAGGTTTTTGAAAATATTTTATATCAAGTGTTAGCACACAAAACGTTTTTAAAAATTTAGCAAGCGTTTATTCATTTCAAATAGGTTATTTATTACACATGTTAGGTTATCATACACTCTCTTGAGTTTACTCACCTCTCGTCTATTGTGCACGTGTAACATTCTATAATTAGTCCACCTAGTTATACTGCCCAAGGTAACTAGACTATAGTATTACTTAAACTTATCTATTCGCCTAAATTCCCCGTTCCACCCATTCTGTACATTATTTTCATTGACGTCCCAAATACAATTTATTTCTCATGCAACACTTACATATGTTATGATAGATTAAGATTCTCTTCTCAATTCGTCTTTTAGATGTATATCATAAATATAACATCTAAAAGTCTACTATCGCACCCAGTAGGACACCATAAGGTATATATATTTCGCACATAATATATATAATAAGGACTATTGGTCCGGATAACCATCACCCCAATTATCCAATCATTTACATTGGTCTGGATATCCCTCGACCCAATGTAAATGCTATGCATATGTATATTGGTCCGTATTTTTGATCGACCCCAATATTATTTATTCTCGATTTGGTCCGGATAGTCATCGAACCCAAATTCAAACTTTCATGTATTGGTTCGGATATCCATAGACCCCTATACTTTTAATATACTTTACGTATTCACATAACCTAAGTACTTATATTATAGGTATTCACACAACCTAATGTTTCACATTGGTACGAAGTATATTTCTCTCTAATACTTACTGTACATTTTATTTTACGATTTATCTCGCTATCGTATTTATATGAGTATTCACACAACTCTATGGGTCTTAGTTACCTATTTTCTAAATTCGGTAGATAAGTCTAACTTTCCCTAATGATCGATACATCAATTTATTCGATTCTCAAAATTCTTTATCCGACTCACAGATTAATTACGATGTCATTTATCTCGAATTCAATCTCGTCTTAAACCTCTCAATAATACTACTTCATATCTCTATAATAGGCCTACCGTAATTTAATAAATCTCATATTATTATATTTACAAAGTCCTAAAGATTTCCACAACATCAATTTAGGAATCCTAGCCCAAAAAGTAACTTTCATATTTAATTTAGGGAACTGAACCGACCAAACCCGAATGATGTTCTGTACAGACCGAACCGAACCGTTTCTCTTTGGGCTGAACCGGTTCATTTTTCTGTAACTCGTTCTGTAAGGGCCGAACCGAACCCATCAATCTGTACCAGACCAGTTCGTTCTTCTGTAACTCGTTCCTACAGTTATAGAAGGTGCATTTTCCACCATTAACGCACCTTAATCTTCTATGTTCTCGAGTCAAACTCAAAACTAATTGTCCCAAACTCTTCCCACATGTGGAAGGACAATTTCTAACGTAAATTTTTGCATAAAAAACATTACAAATTATTCAGGAATGGGTTTAAGCCTCAAATCCTAAAAAATCCTAGGTTTTCATGGTCTTCCTCTAATATTCATCAAAACCGAGATTTAATTTATATTAATGATCAAATATCTATAATTATTTATCCCCTACATATGTTAAATGGTTCTACATGCAGATCCTTTCCCAACATGCATAAAAATAATTCTTTTTCTTCCAAGAACATTGATTTAACAAAATAAATATTAAAATCCTACACATTGGTATAATAACTTCATAAATATTGCAATAAACAACTTGCCTCTTGGTTGGTAGGGTCTGATTTCTTGGCTTAGGTGTAGATTTGATTGATTTCTCCTTCAATCCTCCTTCCTATGTTGCTTGTGTGCAAGAATATGATGAAAGCTCCAAGAATTCTCCCAGGAATCTTCAAGAACACTCTCATTTCCTTCTCTAATGGTTTCTCTGAGTTTTCTAACCTTTAAGCCCTGGTATCCAACCCGTATAAGTTTCTATAGAGTTTTTTTAATTTCGTAGGTCTCCTAACCCCTTGATATAAAATGACCAAAATTGCCTCCTATGGTCCCGTTTTAGTCTTAAATTGCCTCGTGACTCGATTGACACCCCCGGGTATACAATTTTTACTAATTTGACCCTTCCAGACTCATTCGTGACCTCTAAATTATCATTCGATTTACTTAAAATATATTTCTCATTTCTCACCTATAAATAGTCTACACACGACTGCCGGTGAGATAACTCTATTACACCCATATCACTCGCTATAACGGAATTTGATAATAATAAACTATTTACTATTCACACTTAGTAAATTTCATTTCATAATATTAATCAGTATCTATCTCTCGATTAATATTCAATAATCACATTTATTATTAAATCTCATTAAATTACTTCACTCGCGTAATTTAAATAAATGTATTTTTCTCAATTAATTTTCGAATTAATTAAATATCGAATACGTAAAAGTACGGGGTATTACATACCTGTCCATAAAAGTATGGGTATTACAAGTTGTTGTCGAAAATGGAAAAATTAACATCTTAAGGGTCCTTAAATACGGAGATGAATTGGTGTAATGGTTTATTTATTTAGTTCCTACTGAAATTTAAACAATATAAATCTTCATACACTGCAACACAGTTAATGGCGACTTTTTTTTCTACAGGTTTATATAGGTTTGTTGGTATCAAAACTGATCATGGATGAGAAACAATTTTGATGGAGAAGAAATAGAGGGATAATATGTGAAATGTACAACAATAAAGGGAAGGAATTTGAGAAGAGTGGGGCACAAGCAGATCACCGGGGAGGAAATGAGGAATTAATTTAAGAAAATGAGGAAGTGTACTGTACGCTGTAGGGAAGGATTTTGGTTGGACCATTTTTGAAAAAAGTAACTGAATGTCCGTGAAAGAGGACTTTCTGGGTTCATTTTGTTATTTAGATGTACGGTCGTATTAATAGAGCCCGTACATTGCGCGGGTTGCAAGCTAGGATGCTAAATTCTAAGCCCAATGGGAATCATATACTAGAATTACATCATAATTAGAATATTAAATACATATGCCTTATTCAAGAAGGAATAATAATACTAATAACCTATTTAATTGTTAATCATAATTAAGTTAGGATTCGGGTTTAACTGGACTCGAATATTAACATCTTTCACTTGCACATGCGTGGTGACTACAATACAAAATTTCTCGAACTCTTAATCACCCATATTCTAATACATGAATCGGGTTGTGTAACCCCACGAGGAAAACACACAACCTTAGGATTGTAGTTGTCAAAATATCACCAAACTAATATAAACATATCACTCGAAGAGGTCTGGTGTAACATAGGCAATTTGATAACACCAAATTTAGTAGTTTTGATTACTTCTCAAGGTAGTGCTTCACTCCAAATATGCAATGTAATCAATCCATCCATCTTGTGCTGAAACAACATAATGTCTCGAGCTATGAGTCACATTAACATGGTAAGTTACTGACTAATATTCTTCGAGTTATCATGGAAATTCAATTAAACCCAACCATTTTACTAGACATGTGTCTTAAACTTATTAACAAAACGATGGTAAACATAATATTATAACAACGAGTCTCCTCTACATGACAATCAAATGAATAAATGCATAAGTAGTATCATACTAACCAAGGCAACTAAGTAAAGACTCATTCATCACACTCATTATTGATCTTCACTGCCCCTCCATGCGCGCGCGCGCCCACACACACACACACACACACCTCACACACACATATATATAATGAATTTTCCAAATAAACATGATTATGTCACTATTTTGGATCGAAAAGTAACACGAGAGGTGGGTAGGATTTAACTATTATAACTTTTGGGATTTTATTCTTAAAATCATGTATGGTGTTTATTTTTCAATAAAGGCATGTCAGGTTCATTTGATAGAAATTAGAATCATGTTTATGTGACACCCCGCCTAATAAAATACTGGGCGATCACACCTATATCAAATTAAAACAGGAGTCTCATATGGATCATTCTTAGCATCACTGTCGAAAGTCCATTTAATTAGTAATAGCCTATTAGGCCGGTGTCAAAATTTTACTTAACTAATCTTTTTAAACAAATAAAATTAAAACATTCACACATTTTGCGTAAATAAAACTGAAATAAAATAAAATAACCGAACACTCGGTCAAAATATACAACCATAACGAATGCTGTGCTAAAAGAATAAATAAATGCAATTGGACCATTGGCCCGAATGTTTATACAGTACCTCCTATGTAGAGTACAAGGATAGAAGCGTCTATCAAGAATCCTGCACGCATCCACAGCTGCTGCAGCTGATGTCTGACTCGAAAGAAGTGCCATCCAGGCATCCCTATGTCTGGACACCTATATATATATATATATATATATATATATATATATATATATATATATATAATATAGCAAGAAAGGAAAAGTAGATAAACGGGTCAGAGCCCGAGTTTGAAAATATTTTGCAAGTGCATAAATGCTTTATTTTTAGAAAAAGATTTTTATCACCTATTTAAATTGGTATCGCACTCCCATGAGTTACCCCTCACCTCTCCTCTAATAGTGCACACCTAGCACATTCCTCTAAACATCCTAGTCCAGCTACCCTGCAAAACAAGTCTATTACCCAACACTATCAGCCCTAGATAGTCCAAGCACTAAGGGCTAAACTTCACCCCAGTCTCAACGCTATGCCATGTTCGTGCGTGGGGTGTCTCGCAAAGCGAAATCCAAACAAGGAACCCCCCCGATACACTACTACGCGACAAGGTCGATCGTCGAGCTCCATCAGACCCTTAGTACGTAATGTGTGTGTGTGTGTATGTGTGTGTGTGTATATATATATATATATACATCGTATAAGAAATATTAATATTAGAGCACTAAGGATTAGACTTCTCCCTAGTCTCAACACAATGCCATATTCATGTGTGGGGTGTCTCGCAGAGCGAGATCCAAACAAGAAACCCCCCGATACACTACTATGTGGCAAGGTCGATCATCGGGATCCATTAGACCCTCGGCACCCAATTTATCCATAATATATATATACATATTCCCATCAACATCCGGATCTATCTCCCGGACTGAGGATTTATATACGAAGTATTTATCAATACTTATCATATTTATCTCAAAACATTCCATTTCCTTTCTTATATCCAGGAAATGTATATAAAATCCAATTCATTATCATGAATTGCTTTAACATAACATAAACTTTTTAAAAGCCAATTTTATTATCATAAAAATGCTTTTCCATTTTAAAAACAACCCATTTCCCTTCTCATATCCAGGAAATGTAATTAAAAGCCATTTTTATTATCATAAAAATGCTTTTACCATATCATATGCTTCCACTTCCCTTCTTCCATCCGGGTCGTGTTACTGAAGCCAAACATTATCCCATTTCCCTCCCTATATCCAGGAAATGTAATTAAAGCCATTTTATTATCATAAAATGATTTAATAAATCTAAGACCGTCTCTCCGAGTTTCCCCACTGGACGCGCCCCTAAATGGCACCATCTTCCAGGGCCCATCAAATAAGACAACCTGGGAACCTAACAACGTCGGTAAGCGGACATATGCCTGCGAGAAAGTCAAGACCACACCCAGAATCTCCTAACCAGCGCAGTAAAATATAATCGCTGTATGGCCTAGGACTGTATCCACCCTGCATTCATTAGCCAGGGGGCATCACCATACGCACACAACTTCCCTTATGATAGAGATTTAGGGAGGTGTGTAACCATAATCTTTATTAATTATGAAAATCATTTCTTTTCCATTTTGAAAATATTCATTTTTACATTTTCAAAATCATTTACATCATACCATATATATATACTTTAATCACATAGTATATACATATACCATATATTCCTCCTCGAATATATAAATGGCCATATGCCAAGTACATCTAGCGATGACCAAATAATTCCAAAGATTCCTTCAAGGAATCATAATCATCCATTCTTATATGCATGATACTAAACCCAAAGTATCTCCTTACTTTGATAAGTCATACATACCTCAATTCCCTCTAAGGATTAATTGGATATCTCCAACTATACCCTATTAAATAAGTGAATATATATCTATATTCCCAATTTATCCTAACTATCTCGTAGGATATCATCAATCTGCCATTGATCATAATTATGTTTCCTATACGCATACTATATAGGCCTAATCGCCCACTACAACAACCTAGGGATTTTATCTCTCCTGAACAACCTCAAAATTTAATGGGGTATGGATTTCATTCCCATAAACCCAAGGACTATACCTCGTTCAAATAGTGATCTAGAGGTAACCACTTAATATTTAGAAACCCCTAAATATAGTCCCAAATTTTAATTCACTCCCCATAACCACAAGAGGAGAAAACTGGCAATTCGGCCCAAAGCGAATCGATTCGGGTAGGCGAATCGATTCGGTTCCCAATCCGAATCGATTCGGAAATGGTTCTGCAAACAGGTCCCTAAATCCGAATCGATTCGGTCTAAATTCGAATCAATTCAGCCCATTGCAGAAAACCAATTCCCCTTGGGCGAATCGATTCGGCATGGACCCGAATCGATTCGGCCCATTCGAGGGTCACAGTTTGGGCAACTTTTCAATCTCCAAATATACCCAAACTCCATCCTTCTCCATTTTTGTTGTTTCTATCCTCATCCAACAACTCAATAAACATCTAATCTAGGTTTTACAACCAACACAACAATTATTTTGGGGTATTAACCCATATATCTTGGATTTGAACCCTAAAATCCATAAAACCTAGGTTTGGGCATTTCTCCCATTTAAATTCAATCTTACTTTCCATTAACATGGTTTTAACACTAGAAATCATTAAGAGTTTACATTACATCAATTTGTAAACTCATATCCAAATTTTACCAAATTTATTTTAAGGGTTCTAACCCTAAAATCATGTTTATACCAACTATGATATGAGATGATTGCACAAAATGAAATAAAGCAAGTAAACACTTGCCTGGAGGATGAAATCCGACGACCTCGAGTCGAATCCGACGGAGTTTTGGCCGGAATCCCCCATCTCTCTCTCTTTTCTCCTCTTCTCTCTCTCTCTCTCTCTCTCTCTCCTCCTTCTTTTCTCTTTTCTTTCATTTTCTCTTTCTCTTCCTCTCTCTCTTGACTTATAAGGGAGAAAAATAAGGGTTTAACCCCTTAAACCCCAAAAACGACTTGTTTACCCAATTACGAGTTACTTTTACCTCTAAAATTCCCCGAAACTCAATTTCGATAATCGTACATTCTTCTTCGACTATCTAGGAAATTCCGAGACTCACGGCGCAGTCGAAATTTCCATCCGAGGTACTTGACCGCAAATCACTATCTACCCCATAATACTTAATGCGGGCTTTCTAATCAAAAGCTGACATTTTTGTCGCTTTACTCCATGGCGACATGTAATTAAAATACTTCGACCTATTTAATCCCAAAAATAATTACAACACTTATCGAAAATCATTAAATCCTCAAAAATCCCCAAAATTGCTATTTCGATAAATTTTCCAAATTGCCAATTTATACTTAATTATGGAATTTAATCATCCCCAAAAGGGCGGGTTGTTACATACTCCTCCCTTAAAACGGAATTTCGTCCTCAAAATTCAGATACAACCTACAGCACCAAACTAGGATCACTCCAAATCCTAATACCTCAAGGGGAACGATACTAACCCAATGGTTCCCAACCATATGCTATACTACTACCACGATCGTAAAGTGACTCTAATACGTCACATTGTACCCATCATCTATAATGACTCTCGGCATGAATTTTAACTTTATATACCACACCCATCCTATTTCAGGCGGTATATAAAACTATCTCACCAAGGTGCCCATACACTTTTCTAACCTGTGCACATCTGCACAACCATAGCGAATGTTTGACATGCAACACTCTCTCTAAATGAGAGTCTCCTTTCCTCGGTGTAATACTCAAATATGGGTTCTCCCAACCTGCGAAATGCAATTCTCCTAACCTTGGCTCCACTAACTCTATCGAACCTACATCCTAATAATGCTACAGTCTAAGAGTTACCCTACCTATGCGAAACGATAGTCTAATTATGTCCCTAGTGCCCAAGGCCTCTCTCAACTTCCAACATTTGCTTGGTTTCATGCGTGGGACGTCTCGCCAAAGCGAAATCAAAATAAGGAACCCTCCCGTTACACTACTCCCTCGCATTGTCGGTCATCGAGATATAGCGACCCAAGGCACACCAGCGGGACATCCTAAATCCCACCACGCTAACCTACGAACGAATTTTGACTATTTTATCCTTCCGCCCATACGAAAGGAAACCTAACTAATCGAAGTGCCCAATCTCTATAAGAGCACTACGTACATCATACCCGAAACATATTTCATCAAATTTTGTCTTTTCATTAAGGCTTAGCCATAACCTCAAATCAATTTCTCGAAGTCCTATTTCACCCACCTATTTATGGTGAGAGGACTACTTTAGTGCCTTTTTCATAGCACAATATTTCATCAACATACCACCATCCCATGGCTCATAGTCTATAGTGGTTCATCCACACTATAAGACTTTTCCACAAAACCCACATCCTTGCATCCTATAACATCTCTCCACTCCTGACGCCTCTAATATTCATGTGTGGAGCATATCGAAAAGAGAAATCCAAACAAGGAACCCCTCCACACACTCCTACTTAACTTTGTCGGTCATGGAGGTCCGTTATTTCTAGCATGCAATCGGGAAAATCCTATCCCCTATCAACAAAAGGTGGTCTGAACTCCTATCTCTAATTAAGAGTCACCCCACCTAGCGCTCGTAATAATATTCAGTGCTCGCACAAACCAATAATGAGCTTAGACTCACAGGTCTGCAATTAACCCAGCACACCTCAAATCATATCTATAAGGTTGCCATATACTCAAATCACGATAATAAAACCTCTGCTCATCAAAGTTCCATCTACCCATAACAATAAAGGCGAACTCAACCTGTATCCAGGTGAGACACCGCAACAACAACCCGTTCCACCCTGTAACTGTGGACACGATAGTCTTGCCATCATTAGCCTGCTATCGCTCCGAAAATACCATAACATTATATACTCACCATATTACCATACTCGTATAAACATATAAAACGAGTATCATAAACCAAATATATATATATATATATATATATATATATAAAAACAGAATATAAACACCCACCTCTATGGCGAATGAAGGAAAATAAAACTCCGCTATCGCGGAAAACGCACAGGCATACATGATATAATGTTATCGATACCGCCACATCTCAAATTACACACACGAATCTAAGGCTAGCGAATACCGCGACTTTATCGAGTCACACCAAATATACCTCCTTCATTGAGGTAAAACTCATAACAACAACTTTGCCTCAACCAATTCCCCGGGTGGATGTCCACCAATGGGGTCCTCAAACATACACATTATCCATAAGTGTTAGCAACACTTCTCTAGTGAGCCTATCCTTCCTGGAAAGGACTCATTATCCAGTGTACCTACCTTACCTCGGTACAAGGTTCACTTCTCGATCTTAATCTTTATTCAATGTCGGCCTCTGGCCGATCCTTATGTGAATAATCTAAAACAACATTATTCTCATTCCTGCTAAATCACGGGGACTCACGGTTAAAACTATCCGTAAGATCCCTTTCAAACCCTTAGCTTCACTAAAAATTTAACTTTAGTACCGCACTCTAATATGGCGGTACTACGGCACTCATAACTACTATACTTCAGTAGTTATTGAGACCATCCTTAGCAAACACTGCAAAGGAAGCGACCTCTACTACGATCCACATTCCTGACTTCTACCAGCTGCTCCAACTAAGCCTCACCTCCTGCTGCCATCCAAGCCTTGCACACGAATCTCAAATGAGCGGGCAAAAGATTACTAAAATCTGATAATATGGTAGGAGAACGAAATCTCACAAGAGAAACCAACAATCTTAATCCTAAGGCTCTATAACGAATCGAGAGCACGCTAAAAGCGTAGTACGTCCACACAGATTCCAAAGGACACTAGAACCTCATGCTCTGATACCATCTGTGACACCCTGCCTAATAAAATACCGGGTGATCACTCCTATATCAAATAAAAACAGGAGTCTCATATGGATCATTCTTAGCATCACTGTCGAAAGTCCATTTAATTACTAATAACCTATTAGGCCGGTGTCAAAATTTTACTTAACTGCTCTTTTTAAACAAATAAAATTAAAACATCCACACAGTTTTGCGTAAATGAAACTGATATAAAATAAAATAACCGAACACTCGGTAAAAATATACAACCATAATGAATGATGTGCTAAAAGAATAAATAAATGCAATTGGACCACTGGCGCGAATGTTTATACAGTACCTCCTATCTAGAGTATAAGGATAGAAGCGTCTATCGGGAATCCTGCACGCATCCACAGCAGCTGCAGCTGACGTCTGACTCGAAATAAGTTCCATCCAGGCGTCCTTGTGTCTGGACACCTATATATATAATATATAGCAAGAAAGTAAAAGTAGATAACCGGGTCAGAGCTCGAGTTTGAAAATATTTTGCAAGTGCATAAATGCTTTATTTTTAGAAAAAGATTTTTATCACATATTTAAATTGGTATCGCACTCCCATGAGTTACCCCTCACCTCTCCTCTAATGGTGTACACCTAGCGCATCCCTCTAAACATCCTTGTCTAGATCCCCTGCTAAACAAGTCTATTACCCAACACTATCAACCCTAGATAGTCCAAGCACTAAGGGCTAAACTTCACCCCAGTCTCACTGCTATGCCATGTTCGTGCGTGGGGTGTCTCACAAAGCGAAATCCAAATAAGGAACCCACTCGATACACTACTACACGGCAAGGTCGATCGTCGAGCTCCATCAGACCCTTAGTACGTAACGTATATATATATATATATACATCGTATAAGAAATATTAATATTAGAGCACTAAGGATTAAACTTCTTCCTAGTCTCAACACAATTCCATATTCGTGCGTGGGGTGTCTCGCAGAGCCAAATCCAAACAAGGAACCCCCCCGATACACTACTATGCGGCAAGGACGATCGTCGGATCCATTAGACCCTCGGCACCCAATTTATCCATAATATATATATATATATATATATATATATATATATATATATATATATATATATATATATATATATATATATATATATATATATATATATATATATATATATATATATTCCCATTAAAATACGGATCTATCTCCTGGACTGAGGATTTATATACCAAGTATTTATCAATACTTATCATATTTATCTCAAAACTTTCCCTTTCCTCTCTTATATCTAGGAAATGTATATAAAAGCCAATTCATTATCATGAATTTCTTTAACATAACATATAACTTTTTAAAAGCCAATTTTATTATCATAAAAATGCTTTTTCATTTTAAAACAACCCATTTCCCTTCTCCCTTCTTCCATTCAAGTCGTGTTACCGAAGCAAAAAATTATCCCATTTCCCTTCCTATATTCGGGAAATGTAATTAAATCCATTTTATTATCATAAAATGCTTTAATAAATCTAAGACCGTCCCTCCAAGTTTCCCCACTGGACACGCCCCTAAATGGCTATCATCTTCCAGGGCCCATCAAACAAGACAACCTGTGAACCTAACAACGTCGGGAAGCGGCCATATGCCTGTTGGAAAGTCAAGACCACACCCTGAATCTCCTAACCAGCGCAGTAAAATATAATCGCCATATGGCCCAGGACTATATCCACCCTGCATTCATTAGCCACGGGGCATCACCATACACACGCAACTTCCCTTATGATAGCGATTTAGGGAGGTGTGTAACCATAATCTTTATTAATTATGAAAATCATTTCTTTTCCATTTTGAAAATATTGATTTTTACATTTTCAAAATAATTTACATTATACCATACATATATACTTTAATCACATAGTATATACATATACCATATATTCCTCCTCGGATATATAAATGGCCATATGCCAAGTACATCTAGAGATGACCAAATAATCCCAAAGATTCCCTCAAGGAATCATAATCATGCATTCTTATACGCATGATACTAAACCCAAAGTATCTCCTTACTTTGATAAGTCATACATACCTCAATTCCCTCTAAGGATTCATTGGATATCTCCAATTATACCCTATTAAATAAGTGAATATATATCTATATTCCCAATTTATCCTAACTATCTCGTAGGATATCCTCAATCCGCCATTGATCATAATTGTGCTTCCTATACGCATACTATATAGGCCTAATCACCCACTAAAACATCCTAGGGATTTTAACTCTCCCGAATAACCTCAAAATTTAATGGGGTATGGATTTCATTCCCATAAACCCAAGGACTATACCTCATTCAAATAGTGATCTAGAGTTCCCCACTCTATATTTAGGAACCCTTAAATAAAGTCCCAAATTTTAATTCACTCCCCATAACCACAAGAGGAGAAAACTGGCAATTATGCCCAAAGCGAATCAATTCGCCCCTTTTGGAATCGATTCGGGTAGGCGAATCGATTCGGTTCCCAATCCAAATCGATTCAGAAATGGTTCTACAAATAGGTCCCCAAATCCAAATCGATTCGGTCTAAATCCGAATCGATTCGGCCCACTGCAGACACCCAATTCCCCTTGGGCGAATCGATTTGGCATGGACCCGAATCGATTCGGCCCATTTCGAGGGTCACAGTTTGGGCAACTTTTCAATCTCCAAATATAGCCAAAACTCCATCTTTCTCCATTTTTGTTGTTTTTATCCTCATCCAACAACTCAATAAACATCTAATCTAGGTTTTACAACCAATTCAACTATTATTTTGGGGTATTAACCCATATCTCTTGGATTTGAACCCTAAAATCCATAAAACCTAGGTTTTGGCATTTCTCCCATTTAAATTCAATCTTACTTTCCATTAACATGGTTTTAACACTAGAAATCATTAAGAGTTTACATTACATCAATTTGTAAACTCATATCCAAATTTTACCAAATTTATTTTCAGGGTTCTAACCCTAAAATCATGTTTATACCAACTATGATATGAGATGATTGCACAAAATGAAATAAAGCAAGTAAACACTTGCCTGGAGGATGAAATTCGACGACCTCGAGTCGAATCCGGCGGAGTTTTGGCCGGAATCCCCCATCTCTCTCTCTTTTCTCCTTTTCTCTCTCTCTCTCTCTCTCTCTCTCTCTCTCTCTCTCTCTCCTCCTCCTCCTTCTTTTCTCTTTTCTTTCCTTTTCTCTTTCTCTTTCTCTCTCTTGACTTATAAGGGAGAAAAATAAGGGTTTAACCCCTTAAACCCCAAAAACGACTCGTTTACCCAATTACGAGTTACTTTTACCTCTAAAATTTCCCGAAACTCAATTTCGACAATCAGACACTCTTTTCCCACTATCTCGGACATTTCGAGACTCACGGCGCAGTCGAAATTTACATTAGAGGTACTTGACCGCAAATCACTATTCTACCCCATAATACTTAATGCGGGCTTTCTAATCAAAAGATGACATTTTTGTCGCTTTACTCCACGACGACATTTAATTAAAATACTTCGACCTATTTAATCCCAAAAATAATTAAAACAGTTATCGAAAATCATAAAATCGTTAAAAATCCCAAAAATCGCTATTTCGAGAAATTTTCCAAATCGCCAATTTATACTTAATTATGGAATTTAATCTTCCCCAAAAGGGCGGGTTGTTACAGTTTGTGATAAAACCTTATATTTTTTTCAAAAATATTGTATGGAATTTTAGTCATTTGGACTTAGTAAGAATTCTAGTGAGTTGGGTTAGGCCTGATCATAGAAGATCCGAATTTCGGTTCTAGTACAATTGAATAGTTAAAAATTTAGATAGGGAACTGAACTTGAAATACCTTCTGTATGAATTATGATCGAGATTCAACTTGAAGAAGTAGATTGGCACCAAAGTCGCTATGACGAGTTAGCACTATTGGATGAAAAGAGACTAAAATGCTTATACCATATACAAGGGTATCATCACCACATTGCATGAGCATTTAATAGGAAAGTCAAAGACAATGATGTGCAAGAAGGTGACCTTGCTCTTAAATAAATCATAGAACCTATATGGGATCCCATATGGAAATTCAAGCACCATGTGAATAAAATCTAATCAGGAGGTGCTACTATAATCATTGATCTTGATAGAGAAGAATTGGCTCGCCCAGTCAAACTTGATCGCCTCAATAATTTCTACCCTTAACCTAACTCTCGTTGTGCTACGAAATTCTCATCTCTCTTATATTCTTTAAAAAATTCTTCTCATATTCCTCTAGGAGAACTATGTATCCCCACAAAATATTTTTAATAAACACTACAAAAATATTTTACCCCACAGAGGTATATCGGCGACCAGTGATGTGAATTTGGGTACATTCCTTTCTTTTTCACAAAATGATTTTCTTTTCTCCAATGAAGAGGCATTACTCTCTCTCATCTTCGTTAATTAAAGGAACAGATTATGCATGCACCATTCTTTGCAAAATAAAATCTACAGCATGAATCTTATAATTCAATTTTAACACGGTTCGTACAATATGAGACCCAACCATAGTAAATCTCAAAGTCCCATTAGGGAGATACTAGTGAAGGTATGTTGCTAAGAATTAATTATGATGTTAGAGTGTTCGAATTGGAAAGGAAAGGAGATCAACAATAATGGATTATAAATGAAAAAATCACACATCATGGTAAAACAATTGTCGTATTTTCAAATAAACAATCACCAATGAATCAGTAGTATGTAAAAGAAAATATAGTTCTTTTATACAGTTTCACAATGAAAAAAAGTTAAAAATCAAATGCATACCTTAAAATGATTGGTGAAATATTAATATATCCTTAAAATGTATTGCATCTGACTATATTTCACTTTACATTATAATTTCATAATACCCGAGACAAATAAGGCAAATAGAATTTATGTAGAAATAATCTTCTTTTGACAGATTCTCAGAACTTTTGATACTTAAGCAAAGTTTGTCAACTGATCTGTGGTATTGGGAGAGATTGACATCAAGTGCCAACTTAAAAGGTGTTATCTGTGGTCAATCCTTAGTTGACCTTACTACGGATTTCAATAATCTAGAAAAGGTAGACTAAGAACGCAAGAACTCTAAAACATAACAACCAAGGCAAAGGAATCGAAACAACCGTTGCTCCTATCCATATGCGCCATCTCTCCAAGTTGGCTCATGCACGTCCAATAAATCAAGAAGTGGAGTTGGACTTCAATTGATAATCCTAGATGAGGTATTATCTCTCTTGATATCAATTCCAAGTTAAAAAATTTTAACAATGAGGAAAAATATGAAGCCTTGGTGACAGGCTCTGACCATCCATGATTAGTCATAAATTTTCCCCAATTTATCCCTTAATTTAGTTACTTTTAGCACCTCGAACAACGTAATCGATTTGACTTTATCTCATAATCTTGCTACTGACTTATCCTAACGAGTACATCGAGCTTCTGGTATTTCGTACTAATTTTGCAAGTATTTAATGTCAAAAACGAAAGAAAGAAATTGGAAGAATCGAAAAAGAAAAGAAAGAAAGTCAAAAGGGAAAAAGTGTAATTTTTACCCAGAATTCGGATGAGGCACCTAAAGAGAAGTTGAAGATATCATATTCGTGAGAACATAGGAAGAAATGGAACCTCAATCGGAGTCCCAAAACAAAAGTTATGAGCAGTCAAAGTTGGAGAAAAAAGTCAAAGAAGCAGACCGATCCGCAGGAACACCGGACCGGTCCGCAGTGCATATTCCATAGAACCCCGGACTGAAAGAAAACCGAAGAGGGAGGAAAAATAAATGAATCGGTCCTCCCCAGACCGATCCGCCCCAGAAATAAAAGTGCCGATCCGCATTCCAGGCAGACCGATCCGCAGGAGACCCAGACCGGTTCGGCTATTGGGTTTTAATTTCTTATCCTTCTCTAATGGGGAGTCCTAGTGCAGCTAAAACTCCTGAAAGTTTGTAGGGTATATAAACCCAGGTTATTATCATTTTTTAGGACGGAGAATTAATATGATTTTCCATTCTTTCTAGAAAACCCTAGTTTAGAGATAGTTTATTCTTTTAATTTCAAGATTGAAGATTATTCAGATTTCTGTGATTACAAGTGTTCTTAATTGCTTGTTTTACTGCTTTTATAAGATTAGTAGTTACTTTTCTTCAGGTCAATTCCTTTCTACATCATGCCAAAAATTCTTCCTCAGTTTAATCATTGTTTTCTGCAATTCAAAGATTGTTTTCATTACTTTCAGCATACTAGGCTAGACTTTTCAAGGTCGGGATACATGAACCCAACCTGATGTGATTGTTGCATGTGTATAACATTAATCCTCTGAATTTAGTGATTTATTACGACCGTATTGCGAAGGAACATGACAATTATAGATCTTTGGATCTTGTTTGCTTCAGAGTAACCAGGGTGCTTTAGAATGCAATTCGAGTGTAACTATCAAGATACCGATTTACTCATCCTCTGATTAAGTATGGTGCGGGATTGAACCTTATATATGTAATGCTTGGGAGTACTAAATTTTGGGTCTAATTAATCAGTGAAATTTACGATTAGTATTATACCTACAATACACTAGGGTTGGGGGATTGTATTCTCGTCCTATTTTTCTTCATCACATAATTTAAAGTTTTAATTCAGTATTCATCAATATTTTAGGTAATTTAGTATAATTGCACCTTTTCATAATTTCATAATTGCATCTAGTGTAGTCATTCCACAAATCAAATCAATTTTCTTTTTCCTTTAGAGTCCGAGTTAGGATTTCTTCGTCTATCCAACGTCGTCACAATTCCATTGTCCTATTTCCCTGTGGATACGATCTCGACTTACCGGGTTTATTACTAACGCAACTGGATTGCAATTGAGCCTGAGTGAACGCACATTAGAGACACTTTCTGAGTCGCGTCAAGTTTTTGGCACCGTTGTCGGGGATTTAAGTAGACTTAGGATTAAATCGAGTCAATCTAAAGCTTTGACCAAAAATTTTTAAAAATCCAAAAACATAAAAAAAGATCAAAAAACTCAAAAAGATTCATCATCATCTCTCACAAGATGTTAATGCAAAATTCTGAACTCACTCCCACACCCCATAATACTCCAACCAGCATTCACAAAAATCCACTAGTTGAGTACGACCCCCATAGCCCTCACACTCCTAACGCCCCAGAGTTCTGGATTCCACCTCCCACACCGTCACACTCAATCTCAAACAACACTCCGTTTTCCTTCTTAGGACACACCTCCGAGGACACTTCGAGCACACCAAGTGAGGATACCGAGTCTTCAAGAGAGAGAGAAATGTCACAACACGGTAGTGTAGCCGTCGATGCGGAAGAGGCCCCACAGCGCCCGCTGAGAGAAATCTTATATCCCGAGCGCACTGTCACTCCGGGATGCATTATACTCTCGTATAATGCCGGTCAATTTCATTTTAAAAATGAAATGATCCAGATGTTACCCAATTACCATCGTATGAATTCTGAAAAGCCATATCTTCACATTAGAGAATTTGAGGATGTGCATGATACTCTTAATGATCAAACTTGCACACAAGAGGTGATCCGCCTAAACTCTTCCCCTTTTCGCTAAAAGTTAAAGCTAAGACCTGGCTATGGTCTTTACCTCCAAGCTCGATTCCATCTTGGAATGAGTTGCAATCTAGATTTCTCAAGAAATTCTTCCCACCACATCGAACAATCTCCATAAAGGCTCAAATTCTAGCGTTCAGACAATCAGAAAATGAGCAATTTCATCGATGTTACGAGCATTTCAATGAGTTAGTTACTTCATGCCCCCATCATGGATTTGATACAGCGAAAATCATTTCCTTTCTCTATAATTGGCTTAATCTTAACTCCAAGCAACTCGTTGAGACCATGGGTAGTGGTTCGTTTGTCGACTTAGATGCTCACGATGCTGAGCTTCACCTGAGGTATGTCGCCGAGACTACCCAATCCTAGGATAAATCTGATCCTAATGC
Source organism: Sambucus nigra (assembly GCA_949130495.1). Classification (NCBI taxonomy): domain Eukaryota; kingdom Viridiplantae; phylum Streptophyta; class Magnoliopsida; order Dipsacales; family Adoxaceae; genus Sambucus; species Sambucus nigra. Next base: position 343,976,719 of record OX422218.1, on the reverse strand, counting down.
TCAAAATCAAAATCGTCAAGCGACCACCACTCCTGCGGAATTCGGGTTATTTCACGTAGATAAGAATGCTATGACGGACAGTCGATTAGATACGATTGAGAAAGGATTTCGAGACCTATGTGAGGTATATGGAAGAGGAACAACTGAATCCATACCAAAACCCGTCAAGAAGGTGTGTGCAATTTGTGAGGCGGGTCATTCAACTGAGGAATGATCGACTATACCCACCTACAAAGTGATGATTCAGGAGCAAGTTAGTGGTATAGGAGGATTTAAGGGTAATTTCGGTGCACTCCACGGGAATTCTTACAACCCTTCATGGGAAAACCATCCTAGTTTTAGCTATGGACAACAACATGGTGCGATGAACCCTACTTCCCATGTTGCCCCTCCTCCACCACAACACTTTTAACAAGCTCCACACATGCAAGGACATGTGCAAGCACCACCACCTCAAGGAGCATATATCCCGCCACCGCGGAGAATTCTCGAGGATAATACAAATCAATTTATCACTAGCCAGACTCCAACCAATGCTAGATATGATCACCTGATTAGCGACATAAATACAAGTCTGTCAAAGATACAGTCCCCGTTGAGTGTTCAAGAGAAGGACAAGCTTCCTTCCTAGGGCCAAAGACCTCCCCAAGGTCAAACTAGTGTTAGCTCCACCTCTACTGAACATCAGCATCAATGTCAAGCTGTGACCACTCTTCGTAGTGGGAGAGTCATTGATTTATCACCTGCCCCACATGACACAACGAAAGACAAGGAGATTTCGCCCGGCACGAAAGAGGTCGAAGATGTCCCCTTGAATGAGAGCGATAAAGAAGACACTAGTGAGCCCGAGGTAGTAGTGAAACCACCCTCCATGGAACCGTTTCCCCAAAGGTTAATTCCTTACCATAAAGTAAACCCACGTGAGGACGTGCTAAAGCAAGTAAGGCTGAATTTACCTTTCCTCGATACCATTAAGCAAATTCCAGCTTATGCAAAATTCATCAAAGACTTGTTGACGATAAAAAGAAAGATGAAGGTAAAAAAATGTTTTTCTATCACAGAATGTGAGCTCCATTCTACTTAACGATCTCCCGCCTAAATTTAAAGATCCCGGTGCACCCACTATTTCCTGAATCATTGGAGAAAACAAAATCGAAAAAGCCTTACTTGATTTGGGAGCAAGTGTCAATATCCTCCCTTACTCCATCTATAGGCAACTTGATTTGGGCGACCTCAAGCCCATAAGAATCACTCTCCAATTAGTGTATCAAACTATGAAGATCCCACGAGGTATAGTTGAGGACATGATCGTCCAAGTTGACATTTTCTACTTCCCGATAGATTTTGTCATTTGGGACACAGAGCCTTCCTTCTCCATGTTCCCATCATTCTCGGGCGACCATTTTTAGCTACGGCTAACGCTATCATCAACACTAAGAATGGGCAGATGCAACTCACTTTTGGGAACATGACCTTAGAGACCAACATCTTCCATATAGCCCAACATACAGGGGAAAAAGATGATCTTCACGCGCTGAGCTTCATAGATGAGATAGTAGAGGAGTACTTCGAGGAGAACTATTATGGAGACGCTTTAGGGTCCTATTTAGTGTTGAGCCATGAGAGTGAGGGAATGTACACCACATTCGAGAGGGAGGTTGAGGATTTGAGAGAATTACTTGATGAGAGAGCATCGAACGAGGACACGATAGATGTTAGTTGGGTTTCTAGATTCGAGGAGTTACCATACACGCATGGTTCCCTCTAGCGAAAAAGTTCCAATCCTCTAATTGAAGAAACTTCCCTCCCACATTAAATATGCATACCTAGGAGAGGATGATACATTTTCTGTTGTTGTCTCTTCTAGCCTAGACGAAGAGCAGGAGGGTATACTGTTAAAAATTCTAAGAAAACACCAAAGTGCTTTTGGTTGGTGCATTGTTGATTTGAAGGGGATAAGTCCTTTGATTTGCACTCACAAGATCCATCTCAAAGAGGATGTCAATCCCTCAAGAGAAATGCAAAGGAGGATAAATCCCAATATGAAAGAAGTAGTAAGAACCAAAATTATCAAGTTATTAGATGCCGGGATTATCTACCCAATCTCGGATAGCAAGTGGGTTAGCCCTATTCAAGTCGTCCCAAAGAAATCAGGCATGACAGTCATTGTGAATGCTAAGGGAGAGCTAGTTCCCCAACGTACCACCACCGGGTGGCGCGTTTGCATTGATTACCAAAAACTCAATGCGATAACTAGGAAAGACCATTTCCACTTACCATTTATTGATCAAATGCTTAAGAGAGTAGCGAGCCACCCTTACTATTGCTTCCTTGATGGTTATTCTGGATATAACCAGATTGAGGTAGATGTTCTTGACCAAGAGAAAATGATCTTTACTTGCCCTTTTGGTATGTTTGCCTACAAACGTATGCCATTCGGCTTGTGTAATACACTCGCGACCTTTCAATGGTGCATGTTGAGCCTATTTAGCGACATGGTCGAGAGAGGACTAGAAGTGTTCATGGACGATTTCAGCGTTTTTGGCACCTATTTCGACCGTTGTCTAGAAAAACTAGAAAAAAATACTTGCCCGGTGTGTGGAAAAGAACTTAGTGCTAAATTTGGAGAAATGCCACTTCATGTTCACCGAGGGAATAGTTCTTGGCCACATAATATCATCCAAGGGAATAGAAGTTGATAGGGCAAAAATAGATGTCATAGTTGATCTTCCCCCACGAAAATCGCTCAAGGACGTGCGCTCCTTCTTGGGCCACGCGGGGTTTTATCGAAGGTTCATTAAGGACTTTAGCGCCATCTCTAGAACCTTAAGCAACATTCTCATGAAGGACACCCCATTCGAGTGGACGAAAGCATGTCAAAGCTCTTTTGAAAAATTGAAAACCATGCTTGTGTTCGCTCCCATCATAAAAAGTTTCGGATTGGTCTTTACCATTCGAACTTATGTGTGATGCTAGAGATTATGTGATAGGGGCTATTTTGGGCTAAAGAAAAGATAAGAAGGCTCGTGTCATCTACTATGCTAGTCGAACTCTTACCGGACCACAACTCAACTACTCGACCACAGAGAAGGAGTTGCTCGCGGTAGTATTTGCCCTTGATAAATTTCGATCATATATTATCGGTTCTCCCATTACTTGCTTCACCGATCATGCGACATTGAAATACCTACTTGGAAAGAAAGATGCCAAGCCGCGCCTCATAAGGTGGATCCTACTCCTACAAGAGTTCAATCTCTCCATTAAACATAAGAAAGGAGTAAAAAACGCCATTGCCAACCACTTATAACGGCTTTCGTCCGACGTACCTAGTGATCCCATACCCATAGACGAATACTTTCCGGATGAGGAACTCTTTGCTACCTCTTCTTTGCACTGGTTTGTGGATATAGTGAACTACCTTGTCATGGGAGCCGTCCCTCCCGACTGGACACCGCAAGATAAGAAGAGGTTTATTACTTGGTCGCGCATGTTTTTCTATGACGATCCGTTCCTTTTTAAATATTGCGCCGACCAAATCATTCGACGATGTTTATAAGATGACGAGATCCCGAAAGTCATCCAGTTTTGTCATTCGGAAGCTTGTGGAGGCCACTTTTCGATGAAAAAGACGATCGCTAAAATTTTTCAATGCGGACTCTATTGGCCCACAATATTCCAAGATATGAACGTTGCATGTAAATCTTGCAATAGGTGCCAACGGATGGGGGCCATTACCCGACGAGACATGATGCCTATTACCCCCATACTCATCATTGAGATCTTTGACTGTTGGGGTATTGACTTCATGGGTCCTTCCCCCCGTCCTTTGGTTTCCTATACATCCTAGTTGTGGTAGACTACGTTTCTAAATGGGTGGAAGCTATAGCTACCAAGACAAATGACAAAAAAGTGGTGATAAAATTCCTGCAGGAACACATACTTTCCCTCTTCGATGCACCGAAAGTGATAATCAGCGATAATGGCACGTACTTTTGTAATGGGCCATTCGAGAATCTAATGAGAAAGTATGGTGTCGTTCACAAGGTTGGAATGACTTATCACCCCCAAACGAATGGAAAGGCCAAACTAGCAAATCGGGAAATCAAGAACATTCTTGAAAAGACCGTCAATCCTACCCGGAAAGATTGGTCACTTAGACTAAACGATTCGCTATGGGCCTATCGTACCGCATACAAATCCATTCGGCATGTCCCCGTTCCGCTTTGTGTATGGCAAACCTTTTCATCTTCCTGTGGAGTTAGAACACAAGGCGTATTGGGCGATTAAGGAGTTAAACTATGCCATGAATAAGGCCGACGAAGCTCGCAAGCTTCAATTAAATGAGTTGGAAGATATACGCAATGATGCGTATGAGAATGCAAAAATCTCCAAAGAAAGGATGAAACTCTCTCATGATAGTATCATTCGACACAAAGAGTTTCTTCCTTGGCAAAAAGTGCTTCTTTATAGCTCTCGGCTTCATTTCTTTTCGGGCAAGTTGCGGTCACGATGGTCTGGCCCATTCGTTGTAAAGAATGTTTTCCCTCACGGAGCTGTTGAATTAGACGATTTGAAAGGGGGAAATATATTCAAAGTAAATGGAAAACGCCTAAAGCCATATCTAGAGGTGTATGTGGAAGAAGTCGACACCGTTTGGTTGTCGAACCCCGTTTACGGGGTAGAGTGATCTTCTACAGCGAGGTCGTTATACCCCCGACGCGTATGGGGTGAATTCCTATGTATAGTAGATGAGAGTCGTGTGTGTAGTGAGCGTCGATAGGATTAGGGTACATTCGGGAAAGAGCATTCACATTTTTGGGAAATTGAGTCAAGTTGCGTTGGTCATTGGTATCGAGAGGTTTTTAATCCAACATTGATAGGGAGTATGTTGTGAAAGTGAAATTTTCGGAGAAGAGCGATCGAAATTGAGTTAGGGGGAAAATCCAGCTAAAAAATAAGAGCCGGGTCGTTTCCTTTAATTTTGGGCCGGACCGTTCCTTTATTTTTTAACCGAACCGGTCCAGTAGTTGAAATGGCTTGCAAATTAAAGGACCGGACCAGTTGGGTCCCCAGGCGGACCGGTCCGCTGTCTGCAGAAAATTTTCTCCCCTTTCCCAAGGTGCACCCCCTCTCCCCAATCCACTTCATTCCCTCCCAATTCGTCCGCCTCTTTCCCAACCCTTCCTTTTCCCTCCCAAATACACCCCCCTTTCCCTCCAAACTTTTTCCCCCCAATTCCAAACCCTACCCACCCCTTTCACCTATAAATACCTACCTTCACCATCCTTTTCTCTTCTCACCATCACCAAATCACTCCTCTCTTCTCTCTCCCTATATTTCCAGCCACCTCTCCCTGATATCATGGCCCAACGACCAACCCCCACGAAGTACGACTCCATCGACATCCTCCCCTCCGGCCGTGGAGAATTCCATTTCCGCTAAGCGGAACATTGGTGCAATCTCTTCTTCAGCCCGGATTACAAACTCCATATGGAGCGCGCTGTCCAATGGATAGGTTCGCCCAACTCAGTCAACGCCCTCTTCATGGCTAGGGGTTGGTGTCGATTCCTCAATGAACCATACGAAGAGGTTTGGGTTGCCGAGGTCCGCTCCTTTTATGGCACCCTTGTTCGAACGGGCCAATTCGAGGCTCGAGAATACGTGGATGGTACTACCATCCCCTTTTCATTGGCCCTTCTCACGGCCAAGTTGACCGAATACGATGTTCCTGACATTCAAGACTTCACTTACCCGAGGAACATAACACCGATTGCCAAAGACGTGATCATGGAACGCATTGCGCCAGATGTTGCATGGACGGGGCAAACTGTCGCCGTTGGACACCTTAATGAGAAGGCGCGCCTCACTTTTCAAATTATGTGCGCCAATATTTTGCAAACATCCAACGATTCCGCGATGTGGCCCCGCCAGGCCACATTGACCTATCACCTATTTGATCCATAAGATTCCATCCACTTGGCCCGCACCCTATACGTCGACATCATGGTCACAGCCTTGGATGAAAAAAGTGCAGCCCCACTTCCGTATGCAAGATTGATTACCTCCATCCTCAAGGATGCTGGCATTACAGCGCCGCTCGATCGTACTCGCTTTCCCGGTCCTTTTGGATAGGGAACCCGCACTAAAAGCGCGAAACAGCTAGTCGTCCTTCGGGAAAGGAGGGATAGTGATAGTGAGGAAGAAGCTGCCTCGAGTGAGAGCGAAGAAGAGGAAGAAGAAGCAGCCGATGTTGATGTAGAAATGGGTGATGTAAGTGCGGATGAGGAGTCGACAGATGAAGAGGACGACCCTGATTTTGAATGGGTGGGTAGCGACCTAGCGAACCGTATGTAGTCCCTTGAAATGAGATTCGGCAACTTTTTGATCGATTACCGTCGTGATACCAGCATGATGTTTCTCTTCCAAGCAGACATTTACCGATGCCATCCTATTTCTATGACCCCTATGGCCCCGATGCACCCGTTTTTTCACAACCCCCACCCCTGTGATACTGTATTTTGGTTGTGGAAGTTTTTATTTATTTTCCCCTTTCACATGGTTGTATGTCTTTCCCTGTAATTGTACCACAGTCCTGTTTTCTATAAAATCTGCATTTTTTCTATTTGTTTGTTTTATTTATCGCACTTATTATTTTGCTTTGTTTAGATTTTAGTCCTTTTTTCTTGAGGACAATGAAAAAGTCTAAGTTAGGGGGGGGGGGGGTGACAAGTGCGTATTTCTAAAACTTCACAAAATTTCAAAAATGCCCTGAAATTTCCAAAATAATCATAAAATTTTGAAAAACCCAAAATATTTTTGTTCAAAATAAATAAAAATTGGAATCCAAATTTTTCAAAAATATCATTAAAAGTCGGTTTAAAGTCTCAAGTTGTAAAATTAAACATACACAAAGCCTAAATTGACTAAAGATGGAAATCGAGCGAAAATTGACGACTTAACGAATAAGTGTGGAGATTAACAAACCCGGTGAGATTTGAGCCTATCACTTTTTGCGAGTTTTTGATTGTTAACTCATAGTTCTTTTCAGTGCCTAAAAAGTCGACGAGGATCTCAACCCTTTCATTTTGATTAGTTATGAAAAACGTGTGTGATATTACTTTAAAAAACGTGCCGAAAGTGATCTCTAAACTTAAATTCATCTCGAAATGCATATAGTAATGCAATTGGCATTTTGGACAATGAAGTAGGCCCTCGTTTGTCACCCAAAAATATTGGCCAAAAAAAGATGCGAAAAATCACCCCTTTTGTAACCCAAATTGAGCTAAATAGATTTTCCATTTCGTTTGACAACGCGAAAAAAACCCAAATAGTCCGGAATTGCGAAAAATGGAAAAATTCATAATTAAGTCCGAAAAGTGCATATAAAGGGGCAATAAAAAAATAGATATGCTCAACAAAAATAGCAAGAAAAGAAGTGAAAAACAGAAAAAAATAGAGAAAAAGAAGAAAAAAAAAGGAGCAATAGCCCGGAAAAAGCACAAATGGACATCATAAATGACTTTTCCAATTCCAACCTTCCATACCTCTTTCATTTTACCCAATATACCTTAAAACCCGAAAAAGTCCTAACCGAGTCTAAATTGCGAAATTGGTTACTGTGTGGAGAGCTAATGCACCAAAAGGTAATAAAAGAGGTTGAATGCGCAAAAAAGAGGCAATGTTCCCGTTTTTAAAACCGTAATCCGTTGATGAGATCCTATTACTATAAAATTTCCTTCTTTCTTCTTATATACGTGACTTTGCATCCACTATATTTACTCTTTATATCACGTATACCAAGAGAATAGCCACAGCCCGAGTGATTCGTTTGAGAGAGCATTCTGTGAGAATTTGAAATCAAAACGAATTTTTGGATAAGTAACGTAATGGTCAATCGGTGGAAATCCGCGGTTAAATTTCTGGCTTCGCACACACACTATGGTTTTAGACTTGTACTTATGACTTGATGATGACTATTTTCTGGGAAAGTTTGATTTATATAATTTTTACGTATTTTGATTTTTCTTTGAGTCTAATTTTGTGGGTATATTCACTGCAAACCCTCACGAGACACAACTCGTCCTACTAGGGTAACCTAGGGGTTTAAAGGCTTGTTGCATATGCTAAATGCAATCGTTTGCTCGTAAAAAAAGTATTCTATCCCAATAAAATATTTTTCAAGAATTGAGCCGTACTAGGATTCTTTTACATTGCTCGGGACGCGCAAAGTTCTAAGTTAGGGGGGTTTGATTAGGCATAAAATCTTCCCAATTAACTCTTAATTTAGTTAGCAGCTCGAATAACTTAATTGATTTGACTTTATCTCATAATCTTGCTACTGACTTATCCTAACAAGTACACTGAGTTTCTGGTATTTCGTACTAATTTTGCAGGTATTTAATGTCGAAAATGAAATAAAGAAACCGGAAGAATCGAAAAATAAAAGAAGGAAAGTCAAAAGGGGAAAAGTTTAATTTCTACCCAGAATTCGGATGAGGCACCTAAAGAGAGGTTGAAGATATCACATTCATGAGCACATAGGAATAAACGACACCTCAATCGGAGTCCCGAGATAAAAATTATGAGCAGTCAAAGTTGGAGAAAAAAGTCAAAGAGGCGGACCGATATGCAGGAAGGCCGGACCGATCCGCAGTGCATATCCCAGAGAACCCCAGACCGAAAGAAAACCGTAGAGGGAGGAAAACTAAATGAATCGATACGCCCTAAAAATAAAAGAACCGGTCCACATTCCAGGCAGAACGACCAGTAGGAGACCCGCACCGGTCCGGCTATCGAGTTTTAATTTCTTATCCTTCTCTAATGGGGAGTCCTAGTGCATCTAAAACTCCTGAAACTTTGTAGGGTATATAAACCCATGTTATTATCATTTTTGAGGATGAAGAATTAATATAATTTTCCATTCTTTCCAGAACACCCTAGTTTAGAGATAGTTTATTCATTTAATTTCAAGATTGAAGATTATTCAGATTTCTGTGATTACAAGTGTTCTTAATTGCTTCTTTTACTGCTTTTGTAAGATTAGGAGTTACTTTTCTTCAGGTCAATTCCTTTCTACATCATGCCACAAATTCTTCCTTAGTTTAATCATGGTTTTAATGCTATTCAAAGATTGTTTTCATTACTTTCAGCATGCTAGGCTAGACTTTTCAAGGTCGGGATATATTAACCCAGCCTGATGTGATTGTTGCATGTGTATAACATTAATCCTCTGAATTTAGTGATTTATTACGACCGTATTGCATAGGAACATGACAATTGTAGATCTTTGGATCTCGTTTGCTTTAGGGTAACCGGGATGCTTTAGAATGCAATTCGAGTATAACTATCAAGATACCGATTTACTCGTCCTCTGATTAAGTATGGTGCGGGCTTGAACCTCATATACGTAATCCTTGGGAGTACTAAATTTTGGGTCTAATTAATCAGTTAAATTTACGATTAGTATTATACATACAATACACTAGGGTTGGGGGATTGTATTCCCGTCCTGTTTTTCTTCATCACATAATTTAAAGTTTTAAATCAGTATTTTAGGTAATTTAGTATAATTGCACCTTTTCATAATTTCATAATTGCATCTAGTGTAGTCATTCCACAAATCAAATCAATTTTCTTTTTCCTTTAGAGTCAGAGTTAGGATTTCTTTGTGTATCCAACGTCGTCACAATTCCATTGTCCTATTTCCCTGTGGATACGATCCCGACTTAACGGGTTTATTACTAACGCGACAGTCTTGCACTTGAGCCTAGAGTGAATGAACATTAGAGACACTTTTTGAGTCACATCAATCCACTTAAAAGAAAAAAAGTGGAAGCTATTATCGACTCTCATCTAGTGGTTAATCAAGTCAGTGAGGTTCATGAGGTCAAAGATCAAAAGTCAAAGGTCTAAGGTCAAATGATAGAAGGGTAACTATCAATTGTGAGGCACCTCATCTAGAAAATCCTGTATTTTGGATTAGAATAGTGCCACGGTGAGAAAATTCAGAGGTTGATGATCTTGCACAAGAGTCCTCGTTAGATAAGGTTGACCCAGAGGACTTAATTATTACATTGGACTAGCCAAGTATCACCCATCTTTATATCAACACTACATAGGTCGAGTAGAGTATAGACCGGTTGACTCCCATCAAAATTTACCTCAAATATCGAGTCTTACCTAAGGGTAATTGTCAGGATCCTCGAACAAAGTCTCTAGACTTTGGATACTATATATAGAATAGGGTATTATTAAAAAATGGGTAGCTATCAACACCTCATACATGCCTTAGACCATCAGAGGCCAACTATGTCGTTAAAGACCTATGTGAATGTTTTAATGGAAACTATATAGGCCTAAAGACCTTGGTCTATAAGATCTTAAGGCAAGTGTAGTTCTGGACAAAATTACGGAAGTAAACCATAGATCTGGTCAATCATTAAAACAAGTATCATAGGTTCACTTGTATTTCAAAGCACCCTGCTAAGAATATGGATTCAATGCTTAGTCTATGGCCCTTTTCTCAACGGGGATGGACATAGTTGGGCCTCTGTCTACAAAGGTAAAAAAAGGTATGTATTATGGAAAAATATTACATCACCCAATGGGTTGAGGATGATCTCTTAAGTACCATAATGGAGAATAAGATTACCAACCTTCGTTAGAAGAGCATCATCTGCAAGTTTGTCTTGCCTAGGTTCATTATCCCGAAAAATGGCAAACAACTCGATAACCTAACATTCAGGGCGTTCTGCTTATACTACATCATAATAAATTATTACTCATCCCTAGGAGACCCTCAGGCCAATAGCCAAGTTTAAGTAAATCACATAACCATCTTCAACAACATCAAAAAATAAATTTAGAGAATGCGAGGGGCTATAGGTTAAGGAATTGCTGAGCATATTGTGGGTATAAAGGACCATTGTTAGAGGTCTAATGGGAGAAACCCCATTCTCCATAAGTTTCCATAGAGGATGTAATCCTAACACACATTGAAGTACCCACATAAAGGGTAGCTCAGCTCAAACTAGGGGCTAATGACAAAGGCCTCAAGTCATCTCTCGACGTGTTATAAGAAAATAGGCAAGCGAAACTGATCTGAATGGCTGCATACAAGCAACATACAACTTCCTACTTTAACAAAACTATCTTCCACAAATAATTCAAGGTGGGGAACTTGGACTTAAAATAGTTCACCCTTGAAATAAGGAATCCAAATGAAGGAAAACTTGGACCTAAGTGGGAATGTACCGACATGGTTACCAAAAATAACAAGACCATGTTGTTACAACCTCAAAGATATGGAGGGATACAAACTACCACACCCTTGGAACATTAAGCACCTAAAAAAAATACTAGCAATGATGTACTCTTGTAAAACCCCGTAAAATCCATAAATACATTGGCTAAGTCTAATAAAAAATCAAGGAAATAAAAAACATCTTTTAAAATTCTCAACATAATGAAATACAAAAACTTGAACAAGTAATATAATAAGAGATAACAAATACTGAACAAAATAAAACCATCTCTGATACCAATCACTGCCAATAGAATAATCCAAATCTGGAATACAAATACATCTCAAGAGCAATCTATGAATGAAACAAAACAAATTCAAAAGTAGTTGAGATACTTTGGTGTACTCCTACGTCTTATGAATGATGGATATAACGTTGCTAGAGATGGTCCCTCATTGATCACGTCAACTCTATGGTAACACAACGAACTAAGACCTATGAAAAACGTATATAACAACAACGTAAACAACATATTTACGAAGAATAAGATTATAACTAAATTTTGTATACAATGTAACTACACATCTTCCTCTCATTTTTAGTGTATTTTAGGTTATTGGTTACCCAACCCAACAGCCGAAAATAACACACAATTCTAATCCCAACGCCATATCCAACCCATATGAATAAAATTTATCTCTTATTTATTCTATACTACAACTATATTAATTTAATATCTTTCGTTATGAATAATGTGTTGTATGGTGGTCGCAAACCTAAAGTACATCTCGATAAATAACAAACGTACTGCTAATGGTCTTATATCTCAAGTCTATCAGTCCAATGCTATCTAATGTCGAAATGTGATATATACTTCTAGTATAGCACATAAATCGATACAACTCTCTCTAGTAGTGAAACGCATAATCACATCTAGTAGGAGAAAGATAATCTCTACGTCTAGCATCCACGCATAGGTACATGCACCGACATGTAAGAGTAAATGGGATAATCTCACCCCCTCACATGACGAAGGCATATCCTTATTGCTTTCGGGTATCCCTTGCGCGTACTAGGTAGAGTTATAGATAGTCCCATACCTATATCCCGAAATGTCAACAAGGGATAATCGTTATGCTTTCCCGTCAACCGTACAGAGCCTATACGATGACCATCAATCCTATATCCAATGACTATATAATGACAACCCCGGTGTATTCCCCGTCAAGATATGGGGACATAGGTAGCAGTGCCTGAGATAAAATGACCAATATAATTACCGTCTGAATCACTAAGCTACCAGCACGTTTGATGTCATATAGTTCCCCGTAAATGATATCCTCGATAGTCTTTCACCTGCGAGAACTCAATCATGGTATGCATTGTACATAAACAAAGTTTAATTATATCCCTAACTAACGGGTTGAATCAATTAAACACATATAGACCCATCACTACTGGGTTACACATAATATCAACATTCTTAAATGGTAATGCCCACGTCACCCTTATCCTCATTCTATACATCACTAGCCCTGCCTCCTATGAATATCCAAATTTTAGCCATTGTCTCACCCTTAACCTAAAAAAGAAAATATTCATAATATAATAACGACCACCACCCTAGGATTTATGATTTAATCCTAGGTTCTCGTAGGATCCTGTCTTGTGAATATCTTATAATGACATTACTAAACTCGGCCCAACGTCCCAACTCTCCATGCTTTCAAACTTCCATATATCAATCCATCCCACTATTGGATTTGGAAAACTAATACCTCATATTTAATTTTAACCAATAAAATAAATCTGATATCAAACTACCTAATTATCCCATCACCAAATTCCAAAACCCAAAAATATCAATATTATCCTTATTCTACAATTATTAGAAATCTAAAGGCTAATCCAAGTGTTTATCCTTTATGAAAACTTAAAAACCTTAAACTCGCAATAATCATTAATCCTTACTTGAATGATTAAACTAAAGGCCAGCATAAACCATCCTAAATTCCCAAAAACCAACCACATAAACTCTAAGTCCTTTCTAAGACAAACCTAGGAGGTTTGATCGATCGATGGTCTGGGGTGGATCTATCGATCACAACAAAAATTTAACTATTCTTTTTTTAGGGGAGCCATCTTCTCCAAAACCCAAATTTCTCTCTCGAAAACACCATTAATGACTTTCAAAGCATCATCAAAGCCCCAAAAAACAACAGAACAACAAAACCATTTCATATGTATGATTGAAACTTAGTTTTAACAACAATATCACAAGTTTCTATCAAGATTTAAAAGTAAATTTCATATTTAACAACAAGAACCTAGTTTTATCAACTTCTTCAATTGGCTTAGGATTTCATGGAATGATTCAAGTAACACGGGAATTATACAAGATTAACACTATATAATGAAGTTCTAATAATTTTATAACAATCCTAACTCGAATTCATAATTAAATCAAATAATTTCAGACTATGTCGTTAACATTGTTATTTGCACAATTCAGTTAATTACAAATTAACTAATTTAAAGACAAATAATATTTACAATTAGCTTAAGTTTAGATTTCAGTGAACAGATATAATATAATACAAAATTAACTATAAGTAAATTCTAAATAAACTTGTGTTATTACTATTTTTGAAGAGAACTATGCCAAGATCCTCCCAATTCCTCCTCTTTTCTTGAAGTTCCCTTCCAGTAGTCTAAAGGTGGATCCCTACTTGTAATATGCGACTTAAGAGATCCCTACTAAATCACAATAACCCTTTAATCCCAAAATTATACATGGTTTCTAAGTGGGCCTCACTTAAAAGAGCCCAAAATCACCTCAAATAAATTTAAAGTAATACCAAAGCCCGATACCAATCCAATAGGCCCAAAACCCATCATTTTAAGATAAAAATGAAAATTTGAAGTGTCCCAAAATCTTAATACAAAATATGTTAAATCAAGTAACTAACAACTTAGTAATTTAATAATCAACCGGTAAAAGTTAGAATATCGATTTAAATAATGAATTACCGTATATTAAGTCTGATTTCAATTACGAATAAAATAACATATAAAAATATAAATAGTAATAGCTCCTGTCATAGCAAACACACATAATTATTTTTTCACTAATTTTCATAACTAAATAATGCATATAAAACATAGGATATTACATCCCCCTTAGAGAGGGAGTTTCATCCTCAAAATTTGAATTCTTTATAGACATACTCTAAAGTATAAGGATATCTCTCTTGTAGTGTCCTCACACTACAATAGTGTATTCTACTTCCTCTACGACCTAGTACACACTAATATATCTCTCCTTATTAATCGCGTTAGGAAAAACTCTAAAACTGTTAATATTGAAACTTATTCCTCAGAAACCTCTTTCATCAAGTACCCACGTAAAAATAATTCACATGTTAATGATGATTAGGTAATATCAAATGACATCGGCCTTACCCAAACTAAGAATTAGAAAAAAATTTATCACTGTAAGGACATATTTTATAAGTCTTATTTACATTAGTGTACGTCGTACACCGCTACAAACCATCTAAGAAAAAGTTCAAGTTTGAAGATACATGAAGACGGATCCAAATATCAAAGTTCATCAACATTCAAAGCCTCTGGGAGATTAATTTTGGTAAAGATGTATTTAATTACCTTAACGGTTCATTTAAAGTGTTGGGATATTTTTTCTAAATTTTTTTATAAGTGTTGAGGTGTTGTTTTTCATCAAAATATTTTTCTAAGTGTTGGGATGAATTTTTAAAGAAAAATAAAAAATTTATTTTAGCTCTGTCGTTCGAGTGACTTGAGCATGTTGTTCAAGCGACATGTGTATGTCGTGCGAAGCTTGTTCAAGCGACATCCCTATTTCGTTCAAGAGATATTTCGACTCTACCTTTCTATATAAATCATGTTAAATCACTTCGTTTTCATAAAGAAGAACTGACGAATTTCTTTTCGCATAAACTGCAAACAACAGATTATCGTTGTCTTATTCATTTGGGGTTTTGATCCTTCGTTTTCATTTCACAAAAATCATAATCTTTAGTGAATTATTTTTTGGAACCCGAGATACATCTTTGTGGAGTTTCTCTTATAGGGAGGATAACATATTACTGATCTAGGTTCCACTTGAGGGAGGTACTGGGCTGAAGTTGATTACGTGTCATATGGAGTGCTCGTGGGTATTCCTGGACTGATTCATAACTGTGCGTTCTTGTGGGTATCTGCGGATATTTATTACATATTTCGCTTGTAATCATTGTGAGTATCATTAGTGAAATAAATGATTTTCCCTTTTTGGTTTTTTTTCCTGAAATTAGTGGGTTAGAAATTTTCTTTGTGATGGTTTGATTTCACTTATGTAGTTGCATGTTTTAGGGCTAAATTAAATTGGTTTAAAAATTTACTCCGAGTAAATAAGTATTTAATTAAAATTTATGAATTTATTCAAATCAACATCACACCGTATTTTCAAATTGGTGTCAGAGCTTATTTAAGCGATCACCATTTTTCAAATTGGTACGAAAGAAGGCTTCACTAATTTATTCTGAATTCCTTTTTCTATAAATTTTTTGTGATTTTTTTTTTAAATCTATTTTTGAAAAGTCGCAATGTTTTCGAATGAAAACTTATATAATCGGTTGCCAATTTTTGACGGGTCTAATTATGCTTACTAGAAAGCCCGTATGAAATTGAATTAAAAAGCAATCGATGAGCGAGTTTGGGTAGTTTGTGAGAGAGGCTGGACTCCTCCCACTGTCGCTGCAAATAAAATTCATGGAAGACTAGACTGAGGATGAGTTTAGGTGAAGCACTTCTAATTCACGTAGGCTGAGTGCAATTTCTGGTGTCGGCACTCCTGAGGAGTTACGACGTATTATCACGTGCACCATATCCAAAGAAGCGTGGGATGTTTTACAACTTTCCCATGAAGGTACAAACGCGGTCAAAGAGTCTAAAATTCAAATTTTAACTACTCAATTTGAAACAATAACCATGCATGAATTTGAGTGTTTTGATGATTTTACGCACGCTTATCTGATATTGTCAACACTAGTTTCAATCTTGGTGAGCACATTACTGATGTACGAGTAATTAAAAAGATTTTGAGATCGCTGCCAAAACATTTTATCCCTAAAGTGATTTTTTTGAATTCCTTAGGTAATTTGAGCAATTTAAAATTAGAAGAGCTCGTAGGAGACCTCCAGACATATGATATAGACATGTTCCCCGACATCATCAAACCTAAGGATGGAGGGATAGCACTTAGAGCCCATTATAGGAAGAGAAAAGAAGTTTCCAAGAGTGAGAAGAAAAAGAAAGTGAGAGTTTGTGAGTCTAAGTCTGATTTTGATATGGCAGTGCTTGCAAAAAATTTCTCAAGTTTTCAAAAAAAATTCTTTCAATTAATTTTTTTTGAGAAAAATAAAGAGAAAGATGAGGACAACGCGAGCGGTGAGAAAGAGAAAGAGGAATAAGGAAGATGTTTTGAGTGTCAAGGTAGAGGTGATATAGAATTTGAGTGTCTCACTTGGCTAAAGAGAAAGGGCAAAAAGTTTGCTATGCTAGCCACTCTTAGTGATAATGAGGAAGAGGTAAAAGACTCCGAGGATGAATCTTCACATGGGAAGTTTGTTGACTTTTTATCTAGTCTTGTGAGCACACCTAGTTTGTCCCATGATGTAAGGACACAAATTTCCAATTGAGTCCTTTGTAGTTTGGCTCAATTCCGAACAAAAACGTTTGAGTCATGGGATAGAGTATATTGACCAGCCTTCAAGTCTATGATGTGTTTGTTGAAGACGTAGTGGCCAAGTGTATAAAGCTTCATCAAAATGCCGTGTTTAAGTTTCTCATTTCTATGTCATCAACAGTGGTTCCATGCTCCCAATGTATGAATGCATTACATATATATAGGATCTTAGAATAGTTTATAATGGGTGTAGGTTTAATTAAAACTGTTGTTTATTTTCAGAAAGATTTCATTTAAACTTTAAAATAAAGAATATAAAGTTTTTGGGAAAAAAATGAATTTTTCAAACTTTCTGGGAGTTCGTTTGAAGTGTCGTTCGAACGAGATTTTCGTTCAAACCATAAGTCGTTTGAACGAGTTTACCAACGAGTTCCCCATAAGGCAACTGAAACGCCGTTCGAAGTGTCGTTCGAACGAACATGAAATTCGAACGAGCTTTCAACGAGATTTCTAACGAGCTCACACTGGAACTTCGTTAGATGTCTCGTTCGAACGAGATTTCGTTCGAATGAAAATGTCGTTCGAACGAGATTTGGCGGGAATAGGTATTTGGCAGTTTTGAGCAGTTTTTCCAACTTTTTCCACTAAATTACCCCACTAACTTTTGACAGAATATCTAAATGCGGGAACCAAAGTTTGTAACTTAACTTTTTCATATCCTACAACCTCTAAGAGAGTATTTTGAGAGAGAAATCAAAAGAGAAAAAGTTCTTTATTTAAGTGCTATTGATTTTCAAGAAAAATGTTTTAAACACTTGTTTTACACCCATATTGTTTATCCAAGCTTCCATAGATATATTTGTACTTTCTTAGAGTTTTGGCACCGGTTTTTCATCTCTACCATTTTGAAGAGACGTTTGGGTTTGCTTCTACCTCCCACAAAGAAGATGAAGTTTCCATTAATTTACCCACTTGGAGAAAGGCTCCTAGTTCGGGTGACGCTGACCATATAAAGTCCGATCGTGGATTCCGAGACCGCAGTGGAGCTCCGTGGTTATTCGCTAAGAAGAGGTTGATACAATAAGATACGTCGGACCTTGTGAGGGATCGAGTCGAGTGTTGTAAGTCATCTTGCTTGTATTTGTAAATTTCGTACTTAGTGGATTTATGGCTAGGGCCGTCCGAGGTTTTTTTCCCGTTGTGGGTTTTTCCTCGTACATCGCGGCGTAGTGGATTTGTTGTTTATTTTATCTTGCTATACTCACCTAGAACGCATGCTTAGGTAATTCAAGATAAAATTTGGTTTTAATCACTACATGTTTAATTTGGTGCTAAATTTAATATTTGGTAATGTTTAGTTAATTTAATTCAAGTCAATTAATTTAATTGGATAAAATTTGGTTTGGCCTAATTTGTTAAAATTGAGAAATATGACTTAGGCAAATTTTCTAGGACTTGGATTAATTAATTGTGTATAAGTGAAATTAACATAAGTGTGTGTGTTTAAATCTTATTTCACTTTTGTGTTATTTTAATTTATATAGAAAATAAAATTTGTTATTAATTTGAATAATCATTTTACGCTTCCGCATCTTATAAATGGAAATTACTCTCTGTGTTAGTAAAGACTATAAATTGGGGGGCCTATCCTAGTCTTCACATGAAAATGAGGATACTTGTGCACGTGAGACCCATGAGGATGATAGTTTGAGTGTTTTTAGCGAGTGTGAGAGTGAGTGCGCTAGTAAGGGTGATAGTAACCTCTATATTGCATTTAGAGATTTGTATGTCGATACCTTAAAAACAAAGAAATGAATAAGGAGTTAGGTCTTAGGGTGATTGATCTGAAGAGAGAGATTGAGAGTTTGAGGGGATTTGAGGCGTCAGTGAGTCAACTTAAGAAAGGTAAGGTTTCTTTGAATGAAAAGTTAATCGTCGTAAATAAGGAAAATAGTGAACTTATAGCCAGTGTGTCGCAATTAGAGAGAGATTTTGAACATGCCAGGGATGTAAAGTTCACTTTAGAGGATACATCTAAGAATGTTGGAAAGATGTTCCTCGGTCTCGCTTTGGGTAATGTTGAGAGACTAGGAATATGTCATGGCGGTGCGTCCACTTCCCCCATTGCACCCGAGATAGTTCTCGACTTTGTGATTGATCCACATGGATCTCAACCTAACCCACTTAGGCATCCCGTACCTTATAGGAGAGTGCTCCATAGATGTTTTGAAAGAGGTGTTCGTAGGGATGTATATGTTTGCACCTATTGCAAGAAGAGAGGACACCTTAGGGAATTTTATTTCACGTTGGGTAATGTGTCACATTTTGCTACTACACGTGTTTCCACCCACACACCCACACATGATGCGTCGGATGATTACATGAGAGAGTTTACACATCTTAGGGATCAAGCTAAGTTTTTGGCCAAAACTTCACATGACTTGATGGATGTATTTCATAGGATGTCACCACCTTTGAAAAACTCCACCACACCAAACGGTTGAGGTTTCGACTTGTTTGCTAGCATAGGATGATTTTCATGATGATATTTTATGCCTATTGCTAGTATGTACCATTTTGTATTTTTTTCCTTTTTTTTTGTATTTTTCGAAAAAATAAAACATTTTTTTTTTGAAAATTTTTGGAAAAATACCAAAAGATTTTCTATTTTTTTAGAAAAATTTAAAAAGCCAAAAAAATTTTATTTTGATAAATTTTTTAGAAAAAGACAAAAAGAGTTTTGTATTTTATTTACACTATATATGGATGGATATTTAGGATGACCGAGTCACAATTACATTCCATATCCGTGTGACTGTTTGATATTGTTTTGATATGCGTCATCATTTTATTTTTGTGCTTGATAATGTTTGGAGTCATTACGATGTAATTTGAGATTACTTCCTACATATTTGACTCTTAGTTTCCTTTAATGCACACTTACACGGATTTATTTGATTATTGTACATGTCAAGTCACATGTTGGTAGAAATGTTTCCATCTCATGTCCTTAAAACGAACCAAATGCGATAAAACTTGACAATGAAAGTAGTGCATGTAATAACCGTTTACCGCGAGGAATTAAATTGAATAAATGATGAATGTTCACGAAAAAGGGTTGCGAGAGTATAAAATTAACTCATCGTGAAAGCCACCGTTTAAAAGAGCCCAAGAAAAAAAAAATCAAGGAATTAAAAATAATCATATGCTAAACATAGGGCCAATATGATTTCTTTAAGAAGAGAAAAATAGATCACCTCAAGAAAAAAATAATGCATTATTATTTATGAGGGTGTTTGGTTGGAAAAAGTAAAAAATGGATTTGCACATCCTGACAAAGTCTTGAAAAAATATTACATAGTTTTAGACGTTATTGATGTGTATTGATACCAAAAATTATCCACTTACGTGGACCAATCAGAGACTGACATGTGTCATCCAACATGGCAAGAATCCTAGTCAGCAAGATATAGACCCACCGACCAACACATGCATAATGCCGACCAATAGGGTCAACAAAGCACCAACAGTCATGTAAATTATGAACGTCATGTACTAATGTAAGTGCCTAATTTATAAAGGCATTCCATCCTTTTACATTCCATCTCTTTACCTCCCTATGAGACTATAAATACATTGTAATCCCCTCATCAAGGGTAGGTTCAAGTCATTCAAAACACAAGAGGTAACACAGAATACAAGAAACATAGTGGACGTAGGCTTTCTCTTATAGCCAAACTACTTTAAAAACCTCTTGTTTCTCTTTTATTTACATACATTTATTTGTGATTAAATAATTAGGCCTAGTTAGTTTTTTAAATCAATAGATTGGCGCCGTCTATGGGAACGTATTTCCAAACGTTTTCACTCTCATTCACTTACGATAACTCAAAGATTATTGACATTCCTGAGTCCAGTGCCATAAACGATGGCAATCCACCTATTTCACCTACTCCTCCAACAAAAAATGATCTGACTGGAATCTTGTCTAGTATTGCTAGAGGATAGGAGGCTATGCAAGATATGATCAGGCAATTGGCCCAAACACTACAGGCTGGTGTAATACCCCGTATTTTCGAAGATTTAATTAATTTAGTGATTTATTATTATTGTGGGATTAATTAAATTAAAATGTGAAAATTAATTATTAACCTGGATTAAATTTGAATATTTACTAGCGTGAAGAGAAGTTAGTAATTATTAATATTACTGTGAGAATAAGTAATTTGGAATGACGATCTTATATAACTTGTCGTGAGAGAGAAATACCACATTTGGTATATTAAGTCGGGGACGCGCGTGTGAGTCGTGTCAGGACTAATTAAGTGAAATAAAATGTAAATTATTTTAAGTAACTCGTAGGATCATTTCGAGAGTGCCGTTGAGTCCGGAGGGGTCGAGATAGTCAAAAAACTCTACCCGAGTATTTTATTTGGACTCCGGGATATTTTTAGGTCAAGCCGGCATCCGGTAGGGATAGTTTTGTAATTTGGATTTTTAGAGGAATTAAATGGACGAAAATTGGAGAAATAATATATCAGCTAATTGGGGACAATTAGGGGTAGGTTACACCTAAATCAAGAGAGAGCCACAATGGGTGACGGAGAGAAAATTCCAAAGGAGGATAAGCTATATTCACCACCTTGCACAACCACCACCACCATCGTGTAGATCTGAACGTGAGGAACACATCCATACAAATAACACCAATGGATCAGACCTTTGAAATCGAGGCAATTGTTTATTACTTTCTTTTCTTTAGCAATAACCATGTTCATGTTAGTGTAAGGATGAAAAACCAACATATTGTTCATAATATTGATCAAAATTGGAGATTGGATATACATGATTTTAATTTGAGATTAAATTAGGTTGAACCCTTGGTGTATGTAGATTTGAAATCACGTTTTGATGACTTTAGTTCATGAACAAATTTGGGAATTATATGTTCTTGAATGAAAATTGGAAGAACTAGGGTTTGTGTAATTAAATTGGGGATTTCATATTTCATTAACGATTTGTATTGATTTAATGATTCTAGGTTGTTAGAATTCATTTACAAATGTTAGGATTCAATTTGGGACTACTTTATTGGAGTTTGGGATGATATTTTAGAGGTCTTAGGGTTGAAAAATGGTGAAAAACGAGGTTGTCTAAGGTTGAATATGAAATAGCCCAGGTCGCGAGATGTCGCGCGAAGTCGCGCGAAGGATATCGTTCGAGCGAGATCAGTATCTCGTCCGAAGTCGTTAAAGCGAGATAGGGTTGTCACGCGAATTCGTTCGAGCGACAAGTGGAAGTCGTTCGAGCGATATTTCTTCTGGTTCGAGCCAGATTTCTAAATTTGAGGGAATTTCCTATTTTGCCCCTATTTTAATAAACGTTTAATTTGAGTGAGGAAAACCAGTCTCCGATGAACCCAGAATTGTGCAGAATTATTGGGAGTTGTTTAGGGGTAATAATTTAAACATTAGGGATGGTGAGTATACCTGGACGATTACGAGAGAGAGATAATCATAACTGAAAATGCGTCGAGAGTATTAAGTGATAAATACTTACGATATTAGTTCTAACGATATGGAACTTATAAGAATAAAAATTAGTGGTTACATTTGGGACTTCTTATGATTATGTATTAAGGACTTTTGGATGACATATTATCCTTATATATATTACGAGAGGGGCATATCGTAATTTAAAAATACGTTGATAGTATTTACTGATAATAATACTACGTATGGAATATGACATTTGGTTATGTGTATACCGTTCGATTTGATGGGTTGTGTGTATACCAATATTTGACATATTATGTGTATGACATACCTACCATACTTACTATCACAGGAGATCGGCGTTTGAACAGGGCCATCTAATCTTTGTGTGCCTACGAGGGGGATTTAGATCGGTACCTTAAGGACATAGACTATGAATGGCTTATTTGTGAGTTAATAAGTCAGCTGACAATGGGAGCGTAGGTATGTGCGTGACCCATAGGTATGTGAACTATGTTCGCCTCCAATATGTGTAATATTTCTTATTGTAATAGTTCATGAGAGATTTGGAACACGTAGTCCTTATGTACGTGATGTACCAGGATTTGATAGCAGAGTATACGTGCATCGTAGCTTAGCCTAGAGGTGCCCTATTTGTATATTTGTGCTGAGAATAATATACTTTCGTTTATAACTAACTCTTTGGTAAAGTATGTAAGTAAATAGAAATACTTTACTTTAGTGTGATAACACTTGTTTAAAAATGATAAATGTTGAGATCAAACACAAAATACTACTATGAGGGGGTAACTAGAGGGATAAGCCTTTTCCAAGTTAGTGTGTCAGATGGCTAGGTTGGATTAGATGTACGTTAGGCGTGCACACTAGTCGAGAGGTGAGAATCTCATGTGAGAGTTAGAGCTTATATGCACTTGATAATTTCTTTAATGCAGTTTTAAATACAAGCTAATAAATCTTTTTAAAACATCGGACTCTGACCCGTCTCTTGCATTTCTTCTCTCTTTTGCTATATATATATATATATATATATATATATATATATATATATATATATATATATATTTATTTATATATTAGTATAGGTGACCAGCCATAGGGACACCGGTTCTAGATACTTGGATGGTTTTTCAAGCTGCAGCTATTGTGTAAGTTGCGGGTCATTGAGATTAGACGTTTCTCTCAGTTCATTCAGTTCCTAGTTCAGATATCTCAGTTCGGGCATGCATCGCCCATTCTCATTAGCGGAGTTGTACTCAGTTTCCTTTGTAGTTCTTTTCAGTTGGATTGAGTATTTATTATGGTTTGGTTTGTGACTTTGAACTGAAGGTTTTTATCCAGTTTTAGTTATTCAGTAATTGATTTAGTCAGCATTAAATTATTGTGTATGGTTTATAATTACGTGTTCATAAATATATTAAATCGATTGGTTTCAAGTTTAATTGGAAAATGTTTTGACACTAGCTTAATTAAATGTTAGGTAATTAATTGGATTTAATTTTTCGACAGTGATGCTAAGAATGAACCAACTGAATATTTTGTTATAAATTTTATAAAGCATTGATCACCCGATATTTAATTAGGCAAGGTGTCACATGTGGTATCAGAGCATCAGGTTCTAGTGTCCTTTAGGATCTGTACGGCTTATTACGTTTCAGCTTAGCGTTCTTTGATGTAGAGCCTTATACTAGGATTGGTGTATTCCACTACGTATGCGATTTACACTCTCCTGTGATTTAGTTTGCTGAATCCAATTTGGATGCGGGAGTGATTGGACTTTGTGCTCTGGAACAATATGGGACGACCAGCGAAGGTTCATTAGCGGGACTGCAGGAGGAGGAAAACAAATGAAAGTTATGAAGCATTCGGGGAATGGTGATCATGGTAGAAGTCACCAACATTAATATCTAAGTGTGGTGGGCTAATGGAGGGAGCTAATCCAAAGGCAATAATGTAAAGTAGAGTGCAGTAACACTCAAAATTTTAAATTCAGAAGAATTTTTTTTGCTCAGAGAAACCGCAAAGAGTAAAAATAGTCAATCAAACCGAGATATTGGGTACGGGTTGACAATTTAAAATTTTCCATCTTCTGGTCAGACAAAGATATGGAAGAGATGTTGAAATTATCACCAGTAGGTCGGGTAGGGAACGATCGTAAAGAATAATTTAACTTGGTAAGCTATTTTCATAATTGAAGTAGGAGTTACGAGAGATAAAAGGGTCCATAAGTTGAAAATGGACTCGTGGGTAGGATACACTAGCGTGAATGGGAGGTGCGACTAAGGTGACTAGTATCAATGCCATCAAAGTATATGTTTATTAGAATATGTCAATGCCCCAGAAGAAAGGGAGCCAGTAGAGTTATGATACCTAGATGAAGGGCAAGGTTGAATTCAATAGTGTTAGTAGAATATCACCAGAACGTATACCCAGTGGGGGAAACCTATTTAAATGATATAATTAAATCTTAACAAAATGGTGATTAATTCAATCAAGACCAGCGGGTCAACCATGTGTTCCATATGCCTTGTAGAGCGCAAGGAACAATGAAAATAATAACTGGGAGTTAAGACTGACATGTCCAAGGGAAGGACATCCCAACAAGGCCAGGAGAACGAGTGAAAGGGAAATTACCCTGTATGTAGAGATAAGGGTTACCAGTATTGAATGTGATTACTTGAGAAGTGAAATTGATAGTATCAGGAGTAATAAATCGTCCCTGTAAGGCATACCATTTAGAGAAGTAAAATGTCCAGTGTAGGAATTGGGTCAAAAGAATTGGGCTCAGGAACTAATAACCCGAGAGTAGTAGGTCTAGACAGGACCAGCGTAGTCTTCAATAACTATAGCATACCGTATTTCGGGGTCGACGGGGCCTAAGAAATCAAGGGAGGGCCAGTAAGGCCAAATTGTGGCCTAGAGATATGGGGCCAATGTATCGATGTCGGGCGGGTGAGCCGTAAAACACAACAATTTACCCACCAAAAAGGAAGGGAAAATATAATGAATGGAATCCTAAAGGTATAATTTTGGGTTGTAAAACGTCCTTACGGGGACCCTACGAACATGATAGACTGATGGAGCTTTGTTTCATCCTTGTGAATAAATGATGAGTTCAAGTGACATGGATGCGTCATAACATATGTGAATAGTTAACACTAGGGGTTTGAGTGTGCATCCTATTTAGTGGGTACGCTGACGATAGCAGCCTTATTATGTAGGTTACTACCATTTGGGTAGCGGGACTTTTTGTACCACCTGCGAGGAAGAGAAAGTGTGGACACTAAGAGAAATTCGTATATGGTATTATGTAACGATTTGTGCTCCTTTGAGCGTTATGATAGTAGAGCACACTATGATTATATTGTACGGTTAGTTATTACCGAGGGTTTGAACGGTACTAAATTGTGTGATAAGACTATCGTACTAAAAATTTTAAATTTTAAATATATGGTTTTAACGAGGCATCACCTGAAAGACGGATGATCCTGCATATGTGTTGTATTTTATTGTAGACTTAAGCGAGTATGTTGTCTTACTATGTTGATCCCGGTGAGTAGGGATGTTCTACTGACGTGATTCAGGGTATATTGCCTTATTATAGAGAGGAGAGATATAACTCCTTAATTGTATAGCGCTAATAACTTGTGATCGGGAGAGCGCCGCATTGTATGCCATATTTAGTGGCATGAAAGTAGACTAGTAGACTTTTATGTTCATAGATGGGAATTCACGGATATATGTTATGGATTAAGGACTTATAGATCCCGATGACCCGTAGTGTTAGGTAGTAGTGTATCGAGGGGTTCCTTATTTGGATTTCGCTTTGCGAGACATCCCACGCATGAAACTTAGATAACGTTGGAAGTTGGGAGAAGTTTGACTTTAGTACATGGATTTAGTATCGTAATGATTACCTGTATACGTCGTTATAACTGAGAGAAAATGGTTATATTACAGATTAAGGCTGATGGAGCCGTATAAGAATAATGTGTGTTAATGTTACCAATTATTGACACCACGAGCAGACCGGTGGGACAACCGAAGATATCATTAGGTGGAAAAGGTAGGGTGGTTGAGTAGGACCTTACCATATAGTCATGCCAAGTAAGTGGGGCATAATTTGATACTTATATAACATGTCTAGTATGGTGGTGCTGGAATGCACAAAGCATAGGGTGTATGGGCGCCCTAGATAGTTAAATTGTAGTATTTTCCATAATTGAGAATTGTGGCACAATGCGTATTGTGAGAGGTAACTAAATGTAGAAGAGTGTGACTTCAGAACTTAGCTGTTTGACGGGTTAGGTCAGTTAGGACCGTTAATTCCCAGATTTTCCACGAAGATAGTATAGGAAGAATCTGATAAAGTTTAACTCGGGGAAGTTGAAACTTACTTGATAGGACATGGAGAGAGCATGTTTCACGAGAATCTGAAGCTTAGAGAGGGGGGGAAGGACGTGCGACATGTAGTGATGACATTGTCGCCTGAGACATAGATATGGATGTGGTTATAAGAAAGATAAAATGCATAACGATATAAAGCCGTAGTAGTGATGGCATAAGAAAAGCAAGACATTACTGAGCTCCAATTGGAAGTAGACCATCAAGAAATAATATAGTTCCTTCGGCATTAGGAATTCCTTGGTAGTAATGGGAGAGTGAATCCCTGAACCATTATAGAGTTAATTACTTTGCAATGGGACCACGACCCTATGTTGGTGAAAGTGGGTCGGGTAATTAAAGTATCTCACGTTATGCCAAGATAGGACAAATCATAACGTGTAATAGTAAACCTCAACCATTATTCTTGGGATAGTAAGGTCATATGGGGTACAATTAGAGTATTTATCCGATAGAGTCAAGAGAGTTATGACTCAAATATTGGGAAGAGTTTTCAGGAGGCCATGAATATCGAGATGCGAACATATTCGGCCTAACAGACTCACAGGCGGACGGGTAGACTGAGAGTTTCAGTTGCACTTTGCGAGGTATGTTGCATTTCAAATTATGGTAAGGTTTAGTGTAAGATCTTCCACTGGTGGAGTTAGTGTAAGATGACTCTCCTCAACTTATTATAGATAGGATTCCATTCGAGGAGTTATATATATCAATCCTTGTTATCCATGTGCTTATTGGATAGAGGGGAGGACAATAATCTACTAGGTCTAGAGAAATTTTTGGGCCCAGTAACCAGGATGGAAATGATTAGGAGTTGCATTATTGCATGTTGGAATGAGGGAATTGGTACTGAGTGATGTGGGATATTTTCCTATTATTGTCAAGTTTGAGCCGGTAGCGTACATGCTTATGTTCCATAGTCCTTTGTGGAGGCAGTATGGCGAAAATGTGTTAACCTTTATAATATATACGATATGTAAGACAAATTTGTATATATCTAAATATCAATTAACCTACTAGTGCGAGTAGTAGGAGGCTAGATAGTAACTATCTAAAAGTTAAGTGGTGAAACTTAAATGGTAAGTCTTGGAACGTAAATCATCAGCCAGGTGTTCATTATTAAGGGTATTCGGTAATGTACTGTATTAGCGGTACTACTTAGATTACATGAGATGTGAGGTTAATACCCGGAGTTGTCCTTACCAAAAATGCCTTATTTTCCGAATTTTGGGACAAAATTCCGTTATTAGGGGGGAAGCATGTAATACCCCATATTTTTGAAGATTTAAATAATTATGTGATTTATTATTATTGTGGGATTAATTAAATTAAAATGTGAAAATTAATTATTAATTCGGATTAAATTTGAATATTTACTAATGTGACGAGAAGTTAGTAATTATTAATACTACTGTGAGAATAAGTAATTTGGAATGACGATCTTATATAACTTGTCGTGACAGAGAAATACGATAGTTTGGTATATTAAGTCGGGGACGCGCGTGTGAGTCGTGTCAAGACTAATTAAGTGGAATAAAAAGCTAAATTATTTTAAGTAACTCGTATGATCAATTCAAGTCCACCGTTGAGTCCGTAGGGGTCGAGATAGTCAGAAAACTCTACCCGGGTATTTTATTTGGACTCCGGGATATTTTTAGGCCAAGTCGACACTCGATAGGGGTAGTTTTGTAATTTGAATTTTGGAGGAATTAAATCGACGAAAATTGGAGAAATAATATGACAGCTAATTGGGGACAATTAGTGATAGGTTACACCAAAATCAAGAGAGAGCCACAGTGGGTGAGGGAGAACAAATTCCAAAAGTGGAGAAGCTATGTTCACCACCTTGCACAACCACCACCATCGTGTAGATCAGAACGTGAGGAACGCATCCATACCAACAACAGCAACGGATCAGACCTTCGAAATAGAGGAAAGTGTTTATTACTTGCTTTTCTTTAGAAATAACCGTGTTCATGTTAGTGTAGGGATGAAACACCAACATATTGTTCATAATATTGATGAAAATTGCAGATTGGATCTATATGATTTCAATTTGAGATTAAATTAGGTTGAACCCTTCGTGTATGTAGATTTGAAATCATGTTTTGATGAGTTTAGGTGACGAACGAATCTGGAAATTATTTGTTCTTGAATGACAATTGGAAGAACTAGGGTTTGTGTCATTAAATTGGGGATTTCATGTTTCATTAATGATCTATAATGATTTAATGATTCTAGGTTATTAGAATTCATTTACAAATGTTAGAATTCAATTTGGGACTGATTGATTGGAGTTTGGGATGATATTTTAGAGGTCTTAGGGTTAAAAAATGGTGAAAATGAGGTTGTTTAAGGTTGAAGATGAATCAGCCTAGGTCGCGAGATGTCGCGCGAAGTATATCGTTCGAGCGAGATCAGTATCTCGCACAAAGTTGTTCAAGCGAGATAGGGTTTTCACGCGAATTTGTTCGAGCGACAAGTGAAAATCGTTCGAGCGAGATTTCTTCTGGTTCAAGCGCGATTTCTAAATTTTAGGGAATTTCCTATTTTGTCCCTATTTTAGTCAACGGTTAATTTGAGTGTGGAAAACCAGTGTCTGATGAACCCAGAATGGTGAAGAATTATTGGGAGTTGTTTAGGTGTAATGATTTAAACATTAGGGATGGTTAGTCTACCTTGAAGATTATGAGATAGAGATAATCATAATTGCAAATGCGTCAAGAGTATTAAGTGATAAATACTTACGATATTAGTTCTAACGATATGGAACTTATAAGAATAAAAATCAGTGGTTACATTTGGGACTTCTTATGATTATGTATTAAGGATTTTCGGATGGCATATTATCCTTATATATATTACGAGAAGGGTAATATCGTAATTTAAAAATACGTTGATAGTGTTTAGTGATAATAATACTACGTATGGAATATGTCATTTGGTTGTGTGTATACCGTTCAATTTGATGGGTTGTGTGTATACCTATATTTGACATATTATGTGTACGACATACCTACGATACTTGCTATCACGGGAGGTTGGCTTTTGAACAGGGCCATCTAATCTTTATGTGCATACGCGGGGCATTTAGATCGGTACCTTAAGGACATAGGATTGTGAATGGCTTATTTGTGAGTTAATAAGTCAGCTGACCATGGGAGCGTAGGTATGTGCGTGACCCATGGGTATGTCAACTATGTTCGCCTCCAATATGTGTGATTTTTCTTATTGTAACGACTCGTGAGAGATTCGAAACACGTATTCCTCATGTACGTGATGTACTGGGATTTGATAGCAGAGTATGTGTGCACCGCAGCTTAGCCCAGGGGTGCCCAATTTGTATATTTGTGCTGAGAATAATATACTTGCGTTTATAACGAACTCTTTGGTAAAGTATGTAAGTAAATAGTAAATACTTGACTTTAGTGCGATAACACTTGTTTAAAAATGATAAATGTCGAGATCAAATACGAAATACTACTACGAGGGGTAACTAGCGGGATAAGCCTTTTCCTAGTTAAGACTGTGTCATATGGCTAGGTTGGATTAGATGTACGTTAGGCTTGCACACTAGTTGAGAGGTGAGAATCTCATGTGAGAGTTTGAACTACCATGCACTTGATACTTTCTTTAATGAAGTTTTAAATACTTGCTAATAAATCTTTTTAAAATATTGGGCTCTGACCCGTCTCTTGCATTTCTTCTCTCTTTTGCTATATATATATATATATATATATATATATATATATATATATATATATATATATATATATATATATATATATATATATATATATATATATGTATTAGTACAGGTGCCCAGCCACAGGGACACCGGTTCTAGATACTTGGATGGTTTGTCGAGCTGCATCTATTGTGGAAGTTGCGGGTCATTGAGATGAGATGCTTCTCTCAGTTCATTCAGTTCCTAGTTCAGATATCTCAGTTCGAGCATGTGTCTCCCATTCCATTAGCGGAGTTGTACTCAGTTTCCTTTCTAGTTCTTTTCAGCTGGATTGAGTTTTTATTATGGCTTGGTTTGTGACTTTGAACTAGAGGTTTTTATCCAGTCTTAGTTATTCAGTAATTGATTCAGTGAGCATTAAATTATTGTGTATGGTTTATAATTACATGTTCAAAAATTTATTAAATCAATTGGTTTCAAGTTTAATTGGAAAATGTTTGGACACTTGCTTAATTAAATGTTAGGTAATTAATTGGATTTAAGTTTTTGACAGTGATGCTAAGAATGAACCAATTGAACATTCTGTTATAAATTTTATAAAGGACTGATCACCCGATATTTAATTGGGTGGGGTGTCACAGCTGGATATACTACCTCGTCTATTCATCAAAACATGCCACCGGCGCCTCCAAGAACCAACATGCATAGCCACTCAAGAACTTTCGGAGATACATCCTATCCTCTAGGAGCAAGTTCTTCCCTTAGGACTTCGGAGCCTTATGATGAGTAGTCTTTGTCTGTTAAAGGGATAAGTACCTTAGAAAGGCTTAGCCGAGCATCGCCCTTTGATCGTCTGGGACCCAGAAGGAACATAAATGTTCTCAAGGCATTGTCACGGCATAATCAATGACAAGCCAACTAATATGAGGCCTTAGCCCAATCAATATCATGTGACCGATGATCTGTCCATGCTGAGCAGACCTCTCAGGAGGAGAGCTCAACACAGATAGTTGTTTGGAACATCCAAGCTGCATCGCATAAATCTAATTCGGGTAATCATGAATGGAAAGGCTCAATCCAGAGGTTGGAAGATAGGTTGGGAGAAATGGTGAAGGAGAAGAACCATTTGCAATGAAGCTTTGTGAAATGGTCTCCTTTTGTTAAAGCTATTGTGGATTTTTCTACTCCTTCGAATTTTAAAGCTCATACTGTTACTCCCAAGTATATTCGGAAAACTGACCTTGTTGTTCACATAGAACAATACCAAGTAGCAGCGGAAATTTGCGCTATCCCCGAGATGAGATATGGGGCATTCTCAGTTACCATAACGGGTCCTGTCAAAGTATGGTACCATAGCCTACCTCGGGGGAAAATTAGTGATTTTAACTAACTGGTCGAGCTACTCATTGGTAATTTCTGCTTCGAGTCCAAGATGATAAAGAGAGTAGCTCACTTGCTAAGCCTGACACAACGAGTATTAGAAAGCACCACGGACTACATCACTCACTTTAATAATGAGATGTTAAAGATGATTGATTATGAGGAGAATACATCCATCATAGATCTTATGAGTGGATTATTTCTCAAAAATATTAATTACACTCTTGCCAAATATCCTCCCAAGACTATGACTGAATTGGTGGCCAAAGAAGCTAAGATAATGAATGTCGAAGAGGAAATGGCATCGAATAAATGCTCGATCACAAAGCCTGAGATTAAAACTAAGAAGAAGAATCAAAAGGAGAAAAAAGAATCAAAGCAAATGAATGATGACATGCTTAGAAAGTGTAATAATTACACTTCATTAAATATGGACATTCATCATGTTTTGGAGGAAATTAAGCATAACAAGGAGGTACGATGGCCAGAGAAATTAAGAGCACCTACTAGAAAGAGGGATGAATCAAAATATTATGAATTTCATAAGGAACATGGTCATATGACAGATCCCTATAATTTGTTGATCGGTGGGATGACAAAGGAGCTCAGTGAAGGTCAAAGTCTCAATGCTGGTCCAGAGAAGAAAATAATTAAAAGCGTGAAGATGATCCTAAAGATGATCCCGATTTACCCCATAAACCCATGGGAACCAGAACATAAGGTATTTACACTTAGTTTTGGTTTCTTTGATTGACAGATTATTACAAGTGGAGATGCTGGAGGTGGAGATCACAATACTAAGAGAAAAGCTTACCTCAATGAGGCTTTAGCTTGTTCCTATATACAGAGGAACAATCTAGCTGAGGAAGATAAGACAAGGAAGGTGAATAAAGAAAATTTGGTGATTGGGTTTTCCAAAAATGACCTGTCAGGAGTGCTGTAGCCCCATGATGATCCTCTAGAGGTCAAATTCAGATATCATGATATAATCATTTCTAAGGTGTTGATTGACAATGGTAGCTCAACAGATATCATGTTTTATTTCTTCTTTCAAAAGATGGATTCAAAGCCCAATCAGTTAAATCTATACTACATGCCTTTGATCGATTTTTCTAGAGAAAAAGTTTATCTTCCAGGCACAATTAATATGGAGTTGTTGCTTGGCACCTGGACATCAAGTCGGATCGATAAAGTTCATTTCTTTGTGATGGACAAGAACATCCAATCATTTTATAATGTCATCATGGGTAGAGTAGGGTTGAAGAATTTTGAAGAAGTTACCTCAATTGACCATAAGTTCTTGAAGTTCTCGACCAACTTCGGAGTAGGTGTGGTGAAGGACGATCAAAAAGTAGCACGGGAATGATATTACTCCTCTGCCGAGCAAGAGGATCTTAAGGAAATAAAGAAGAAGACCACCACTTACCACGTGGACACTATTGATCCTAATAGAAAATTTGAGGTTGAAACCTTAGATACAAGAGAGGCCACGGAGTTGGTGAAAGTCCAAATTATGGAAATAATGGAGAATATCATCTTAGATAACGACAAGCCAGAACGAACTACACATGTGGGTTCAATGCTAGACCCTGATCTTATACAAGAGCTATTAAAGTTCCTGAGACAAAGAAATCACGTGTTCGCTTGGAGTCATGAGGATATGCCTGGGATTGATTCCAATTTCCTCTTCCATGAACTCAATGTCAATTAGGAAATCAAGACAGTGAAATAAAGGCGTAGGGTGTTTAGCCCTAAGAAGAATCAGGTTATTCAGGAAGAGGTAAAGAAGCTTAAAAAATCCTCATTCATTAAAGACGAAAAATATCCAGAATGGTTGGTCAACATTGTTATGGTCAAGAAGAAAAATAATAAGTGGAGAATGTGTGTGGACTTCACTGATTTGAATAAAGCCTATCCAAAGGATCATTTTCCTTTTCTCAAGAATGAACAACTTGTGGATGCTATGTCGGGACATGAGTTACTGAGTTTTATGGATGCCTATTATGGTTACAACCAAATTAAAATGAAGCCTGAAGATAGGGAAACTACCTCTTTCATTATTCTATGCTATTTAGTTTGAAAAACGTAGAGAGGCTAGTAAACAAGGTCTTTGAAGATCAAATTGGAAAGAATATGGAAGTATATGTGGATGATATGACGATGAGGAGTAAACCTGATCACATTATCGACCTCAGCCAAACATTTGATCAGTTGGAAAAAACACCATA
Organism: Sambucus nigra; assembly: GCA_949130495.1. Taxonomy (NCBI): domain Eukaryota; kingdom Viridiplantae; phylum Streptophyta; class Magnoliopsida; order Dipsacales; family Adoxaceae; genus Sambucus; species Sambucus nigra. The sequence continues at coordinate 343,942,559 of OX422218.1, read as the reverse complement.
TGAAGTTGAATCTGACCAAATGTGTGTTCGGTGTACAGGAAGGAATGCCTCAGGTACATAGTAAATCAAAGGGGAATTGAAGATAATCCTGACAAAATACAGGGTGTTGATTGAAATGTAATCCGTGACTTGCAAGAAGTATGTTCAAAGGCTCACTAGGCGAGTAGCTACTTTGAATCGATTCGTGTCCCGAGAAACAAACAGGTTTTTGTCATTCTTTAAGGTTTTAAGAAAGACCATTGAATGGAACTAAAATGTGAGAAGGATTTTCAAGAGTTGAAGAAATATCTGGGATCACAACCATTACTCTCCCGTCCAGTTTAGGGGAAAATTATATTTATACTTAGCCGTTTCGGAGTCGGCTATAAGTTCATCTTTGATATGAGAAGATAATGGAGTGTAGAAGCCGGTCTACTACACTAGTAAAGCCTTCCGGGGGGCATATATAAGATATCCACGACTAGATAAATGAGCTTTGGTGCTTATAGAGGCATCTAGATGGATGAAGCCTTATTTTCAAGAATATACTATAGTGATGTACACTGATATGCCTCTTCGGCAAGCTCTTCATAAACTTGAGAAGTCTGAAAGATAACAGTGGAATTGGGGGAGTATGATATTGTGTATGAAGCGAGGTCCTCATTAAAGGGCCAAGCTATAACAACTTTTATTACAGAGTTTACTTATCAGGAGGTTGTCGAGAAATAAGGCATTCAAGCAGTGCAGACCCCAATAGGGGTTAGCTCAACTGAGGTCAACACCGACCAACAGCCCGAATAGCCCCCAACTGAGGAGAGCTCAGATGAAATAACTTTTAACCTACCAGAAGAGTCAATTAGGATGCAGGAGATGACTAAGAAATATGAGGATGCAAGAAAGAAGAGATTCCTGTAACACCACGTATTTTTGTATAGTTAATATTTAATTAATTCGGGAATTTTAAATTACTGGTATGTTGTAACTTTTTAATTATGGCAATATATATATTTAAATATTAATCAGGGAGTGAATGGTTAATTTGTAGGGAAATTTATTTACTAAGTGAATAGTAATAATTTAATTACGTCATTTCGAGTATTAATGACGAGGTATACACCTATCCCAGCCGGGAGTCGGTATATAGACTAAATTGGGTGTGAGATAAGGATTTTTATAAATTAATTCGGATGCCAATTTCGAGTGCGCGGTTGAGTCCGAATGGATCGAGATAGTCAGAAAAGAGTACCCGGGGTAGTAATTGGGTCTCGGAGTATTTTTGGGCATAGTCGGGCCCACACGGGGTGAGTTGGGCCACTTTAATTAAGCCCATTAGGTGAAAAACGGGATTAAGGGTTTTTAACCTAATGGGGAGATTAAAGAATAGCAGCCAACATAACTCTAAACCTAGGGTTTGAGAGGAGATTTGGGGGAAAGCAAATCAAGAACAAATTGGAGGTTATTGGAGCCAAATTGAGGGACTACGCCAACGGATCAGACACTACGAACACTTACAGGCAAGTGGTTAACTGTTGTGATTTCTAAAAGTTTGATAATCAATTCATATCATAGTGATGTGTGTATGAAAATTCGTTTTGGGTGTGTCACCAAAATTTAAATTGGGTTTTTGCAAATTTATATACTTTAATGAGATTAAAGGGGAGGTTGATCGTGTTTATGATTCTAGAATGTAGAGGACTGAATCAGATGTTAAAACCAGTAAGAGTAGATGGTTAATTGCTGTTAAAATAAATGAAATTCGGAGTGGGGATTTGAAACCCGGATAATAACCAAATCGGGAAAAAGTAAGAAATCGTGAGATTTAATTTCAGTTTGATGTTCTATAAGGTACTTTGATCCTATTCTTATGTAGAAATAGGGTTGATTGGGCTTGGGTTAGTCCAGGGGAAAGAATGAAAGTTTAAGGCTTTCGTTAATGGTGGGACTGCTTCTTGGAGAAGACGAAGTCAGGGACGATCGATCGATCGACCCAGGGGTTCGATCGATCGATGATTCAAAATTCTGGGCAGTTTGCCCAGTTTGTATATAAGGGGAAAGTTAATTAGAAATTTAATTCCTAAACATTAATTAGTGATAAATAAATATGAAACAAATATTCCTAGCAATTATGGGAGAAAGTGATTGGGACTAGGATGAATTTATGTGGGGCATTTAATGGATGAATTTGAGAAATTTCATTCCAAAATAGTGAGGTACGGATCAAGTGAGTGAATCCGGGTATATTGGTCATGCGACCCCAAGGTAGTGAATTAAGTTGGAGATAAACTAATTAATTTGGAGTCAGAACATAGACTCGGGAAATATTAAGATACGGGCCAAGTAAGTGAGTCGGGGATAATGGTTGGGTGACACCAAGTTATTAAATTAATAAATGCGTTAATTAATTTAGTTAGAGTCGGATTGTAGACTCGGGTAATATTAAATTAATAAGAGTGATAATTAATTTAATAAGAGTCGGATTGTAGACTCGGGTAGTATTAAATTAATAAGTGTATTAATTAATTTAATTAGAGTCGGTTTGTAGACTCAGGTAGGATTAAATTAATAAGGGTGTTAATTAATTTAATTAAAGTCGGTTTGTAGACTCGGGTAGGATTAAATTAATAAGGGTGTTAATTAATTTAATTAAAGTCGATTTGTAGACTCGGGTATGATTAAATTAATGGGTGGGATAATTAGTTTAATCAGAATCGGATTGTAGACTCGTGATGGGTACTTATTAATTAATGTGATAATTAATTATATTAGAGTCGGACCACAGACTCGAAATTTGGGTTAATTAATTAAAGTGTAAATTAATTGTATTAGAGTCGAACCACATACTCAGATTGGTATTAAATTAATATGTGTGTTAATTAATTTAATTAGAGTCGGGCGATAGACTCGGGGAGGTATTAAATTAAAATGTGTGTTAATTAATTTAAGGAGAGTCGGACCATAGACTCGGGGAAAGTATTATATTAATTGAGGTGTGAATTAATTATATTAGAGTCGGACCATAGACTCGGGAAGAGGATAAGTTGTTAAGTGAGAAAATTAATTACATTGAGTCGGGCCACAGACTCAGGAAATTATAGGCAGTGTACGGGATTTTGAGTACACGGTAAAACCGATGTTCATAATATATATATACGGGTAGTGATAGTATATATATATGTGTATATATTGTGTGTGATAGTAAATATAAGTGACTAGATATTTATTCAATTTAAATACTCTAATGCTATCAAGGGAGGTTGCGCGATGTGGGTGAATCCCCTAGCTTGAGGAGTAGGGCGAGTATATCCCCAGGTCATAGCGTCCGGTATATATGGGTGAGGGATTTATCTCACTTTCAGGGAAGGAATATGACCACCTCCACTTCGTTTATATTTTGGTCCAAGTTGGTGAGCGACTCTAACTTGGGAAAAACTAGGTTTTGTGAGCACACCTAGTGAGATAGCATCCTAGAGGAAATCATCCGGTAAGGGTAAACTCGGAAGGATGGATACACGTATGATATATGTGTGGATGTTAGTAAAGGTACGTATAATATGGTAGTAAATATTATATGTAGATGATAATACAGTGTGTGATGTATTTACTTTATATGACTCGGGTTACAGTTATATGCAGTTAATTAATGAGAAATTAATTAAGTTAATCATTTGTCGGAATAATACAGTGTGTGATGTATGTACTTGTATTTACTTTATATGACTCGGGTTTCAGTTATATGCAGTTAATTAATGAGAAATTAATTAAGTTAATCATTTGTGGGAATAATACAGTGTGTGATGTATGTACTTTATATAACTTGTGACACGGTTATATGCTGCTATTTAAGAGGAATTAATTAAGTTAATTGTGAAATAACTTATAACTCAAGAATCATTATACTCGGGTTAGAGTAGTATAGCAAGGGAAGGTTATACCAGGACTAGTTGGACGGGGAAGTACAACTAGGTGGGGTTAAGGTAACCGGTAGGTGTGCACAATAGTGGAGGGGTGAGAATGTCCACAAGGGAGTGCGACACTAACTTAAATATGAAGCGCATTCATGCATTTAAAATTTCTGCAGTTAATTCACTTGCTAAATATTTTCAAAATGTTTTGGGTTCTAACCTTTGCTATAAAATTATTTTCAAAACCTTTTAGGTGTCCAGCCACAGGGACGCCAGGATTGATATTCTATTCTAGGGACACGGAGCTGCAGCATATGTGGATGCTAGCAGGAGTTTGGATTAGACGCATCATTCATTCATTCCTAGAGTAGGAATCTTGTATCAGTCTCAGTTTTATTTAGGGCTTGTAGCCCAGAATTCTCGGTACAGTTTTCAGGTGTAATTCATCCAGGTGTTGAATATTTGTATTGGATTATTTATTTAGTGGCCGGTGATTTATTCGGCAAGTTGTGTAATTATTATTCTATTTACTTTCATTCAGTTGTGTGAATGGTTTATATTTTAATTCCGCATGTATTGTTTTGATTAATTAAAAAGTTAAAATTGGCACCAGTTTTTTTTTGAAATACTAGGTGGTTAGTAAGTTTTAAAAAAATTTCGACAGTGATGCTAAGGATGATCCAAATGGGATTCCTGTTTTAATTTGGTATAGGACTGATCACCCGGTATTTTATTAGGCGGGGTGTCACAATTCCATTATGGTTCATTAACAAACCAAGGCTTTGACAACAATATTCCAGTATGGAATCTATATGTCGACGGATCTTCGTGCGCGACACTAAGTGGAGCAGGTATTATACTCAATACCCCTGATGGGATTTATATTGAGTATGCACTTAGATTCCACTTGCAGGCCTTAAAAAATGAGGTGGAGTATGAAGCATTAATTGCGGGATTAGGTTTGGCTCAATCATTAAATGTTGAGCAAGTTGTGGCACACAATGATTCTCAATTGGTGGTCAATTAGATCTTAAGTTTATATGGAGACAAATGTGAATTGATGATAAGGTACTCTCCAAAGCTTTGGAGGTTATATCCAAATTTCCCGCTATTTGGATGAACAGAATTCCAACATTGGAGAATCCCCGAGCTGATGCACTTGTTCGGCTAGCATCAACAACCGAGATTGAACTTAAGAGAACAATCCCCATTAAGATTCTAGATAGTCAGAGTATTGATGAAGATTTTATGATTAATTTCATTACAGAGGATATGGGACCTTCTTGGATGGATACCATTAGAGCTTACATTAGAGAAGGAATTCTTCCAACAGATCCAGTTGAGGCCAAAAAGCTTAAGTATAAATCAACGAGGTACGTGTTAGATAAAGGAGTTCTATACCGGAGGGCATTAACAACTACTTTGTAGTGTTGTGTTCACCCAACGGAGGTTAGAGATCTAACATAAGAAGTTCATTAGGGGTCTTATGGAGCTCATGTAACAGGAAAATCATTACTACAACGAATGAATACTCAAGGATACTACTGGCTGAACATGAGGGCTGATTGTACATCTTTTGCAAAGAAGTGTGATAAGTTCCAGAAGTTCTCCAACATTCGGAAAACTCCACACTCAACTTTGACTCCCATTACTTCAGCCTTACAATTTGCTATTTGGGGAATAGATTTGGTCGGGCCATTACCGACCGCCCGAGGAAGATTCATGTACTTGGTCATAGTTGTTGATTACTTCACCAAATGGGTTGAAGCATAACCATTGGTGGATATGCCCCATGAGAAGGTGTACCAGTTCATTTGTAAAAACATCATCTGTAGATATGGTTTTCCATATGCCTTAATTACCGATTATGGTCCACAATTTGACAACGAGAAGTTTGTAACATATTATTCCCAATCCAAGATCTAGAAGTTACATTTTGCTCCAGGTCATCCTGAAAGCAATAGGCAGACCAAGGTGATGAATAGGACTTTTCTCAATGGGTTGAAGAAGAGAGTTGATGATGAAAAGGGAAATTGGATAAATGAATTTCACTCAGTATTATGGGCCTATCGAAGAAATCCTAGGGTTGTAGCAGGGGAAACACCATATACGATAGCATTTGGGACTGAAGCAGTTGTACCAGCTGAAATAGGTTTGCCAACTCACAAAGTGTTGATTTTGAGTCTCCCGTTAGTGTTTTGTTACGGAGGCTAGACCTTGATATGTTGGAAGAGGTGCGAGAAGATGCAGCCTTAAGGAATTCTACTTATCAACAACAAATAACACGCTTTCACAACAAGAGGCTAAAGTCGACTAACTTAAAAAAATGAGATTATGTACTTAAGAAGGTGATCCAGAAGACCAACAAACTGGATGCCAATTGGCATCGGCCTTATCGTGTCTCAGTAGTTGTCCGACCAAGAACTTATCAAATTGAAACTTTAGAAGGGTAAGATTCAAGAGTCCTTGGAATACCGAGCATCTTAGAAAATATTACCAGTAATGTAACGCGCAACAACTCTTGTAATCATTTTGATTCCATATTTAATAAAAATTTGGTTCCTCCCATTTTCCTTTTTAATTTTTTCTGGATTACATGGTCATGTGCATCCTCATAAATACTTGGTCGACAAGTCAGCAGAAATTCAATACTTGATCCGCAATGCACAGAAACCCGAGTCAAAATAGGATTTTAAGTCCTCAGTACTTTGTCAAGAAAAATCAGGGATAAAACTTTGTATAAAAGTCAACAAGTTTTATACAAAGTAAGAAAAATGGAGGAAGAACGTTGTGAAGATTCCTAAATAGGAATGTAGACACATATTCCACATATGATTGGTCACCATTGGTAACTAATGCTAAACCTAAAAATTTAGGTGCATTAGTAGAACATATGGCAATACCACGGGTTACTAGTGCTAAACTTGGATTTTAATCTAGGTGGACTAGTGGAACCCATGGCCACACCAATGGTAACTAGTATTAAACTTATAAATATAAGTATATCTGTAGAACCTACGATAATCTCATTAGTAGCTGATACTAAATTTAGGCAAATGTCTTAGTGTATCAGTAGAACTAATGAAATAACAAAGTCATTCAACCAGATAAAAATAGAAAAGATAAATTGATAAAATTCCATTTTATTAATGATAATTACATGAAAATATTATGTATAATACAAGAATAAGTTGTTCTCAAAATCACTATATGGGGCACTTTCCTTCAGACTTTTAGGATCTTGGCCATGGCTCCATGCCTGCTAGAGAATCATCTAAAGTGTATGGATAATTGATGAAATTGAAATCTCAAAGCATTCTCCTATTATTGCTACTCGGAGTGTCTAGTAATTGAGGAGGCTGAACTATTTCCAGCTCTTCATGCAAACCATAATCTCCTTAATACTTGGAAATTAAGCTATGATGAATGGACTCTAGAGGAATCCAATTTACAACCATATTGAAGGGGAACTTGTTAAAATCCAAGAGTCTAGGATCAACCCAGTACCATTTTTTCCTATCCTGGTCAACATTCATCACTGTTAGATAATTGGTCCAGCCCCATTTCTAGCCTTCACGTTAAGCTTGACTAAAATGATCGTCAAAATGACAAAGAGCTTCATTGTACCCTTCCATCCAGACTTCTTTCGGCTGTATGTGAAACTAGAAAGTTAATCTCTCAATTTGGTGTTACAGTTTCTTCAGCACTCCATCTTTAGTTTGCAATTGAGAAGATTGGGTTAAAATTTGATCATCTTGAGTCTTGATCTTTTGAGACATTTCAACTATGGCTAAGTTTTTAGCTTTTATCTAAGCATTTTGATTGTCAAGAGTTTGTTGAGTTCTAACTTCATCAGTTGTAGGTCAGCTGGATCTTGGTCGGGAAGTAGAGGTAGGTTTGGACTTCTTCAAGGTTTCCAATTCATCCCTCAACCTGGAATTCTCAGTTTCCAAATAGGAAACACCTATATCAGTAGCAGTGGAAGGAAGATTCTTCAAAGTGCTCTGTTCACTCATCAATTTGTTATTTTCTTCCCCCAATAATTTGGCAATCGCCCTGGCTTCATCAACCTCACATTTGAGTAGAAATTCTTTTTTCCTATATATAGAGGCATGCTTCTCCAACTTCTCCTCAAAGCCCCGAGATCCACTTAAAGCCTTGTACTTGGACTCATAGTCAGCGTGAAGGAGAGCCTTAGATTCTTTATGCAACTCTTGAAGTTCTTCAATAATCTTAAAGTAAGCCACGTTATTGGCCACTGGCGGATCAAGAAGACACTTCAGATATAAATAGTCTTCCTTGGCTTGATCTGAAACGTCAATGCTAAGAAAGTTTGATGAATCTTCCTCGAACAAAGTCATGTGTCCAACTTTAAATAAACTGTTGCAGTGCTTGAGTAGCACAAGGACATTGAAGGAGAGATGTTTCATCTTGTCCATGAACTAGAAAAATGAAATAGCATTCAATCAATAACAGAAGAAGATATAATAGCCAAGAAACGACAAACAATATAAAGAAAAAAATATTTTATTGATATAAAGGGAAGTTACAAGTACAACAGAAAATAAACAAAGCAAAGGAAAAAATACAAATGCCAACTGTCGGGAAAATCTACACCATCTCTTTATCAATTTCAACTCCAGCTTGGTCGACCGAATGGATGGATGGGGTGACTTTCTTGATAGATGGGATGACTGACTAAACAACATTCTTAAGTTGGTTTATTGAAGAATCAACCAACATATAAGATTCCCCAAAACCAACATTTTCCTCAACTTTATTATCCATGTTAAGGGGAGAGCTAGTCTCATGTCTTTGGAATTGTTAGAGTCTTCTTCTATGCCGACCTCCTTCAGTGTAGCCCACTAACAATTCTTAAAAAATTCTTCTTTGCATACTAAATTTAAAAAGGGGAAATAATGAAAGATTTATCCCAGCCTTTATTGAAGGAATTTTACCTTACCTTCTACCTTTTGGCCTTCTTAATAGTTAGGCCCTTTGTCAGCTCAGTCATTTGCTTCTGAGCTTCAGCAGCTTCATTTTCATCCTTCTACCGAGCTTCCTCAGCAATGCTTGTTAGGAGTCAAGCAATGAATTCTTAAGACCATCAAAGGCCTCCTCAATATCGGTTGAAGAAGAACAAAGAGCATCTTCCTTCTCCAACATCTAGTTGAAATCAACCAGGAACTATAAAGAAGAAAGGTAAAGTAAGTACAAGAAGTCAAAGACAAAGTACAAAGTATGAAAGAGTAAAAATACAAATGAAGAACTCTCACCATATCAAGGATTTGAGCAACCCTTTTAGAAATTTTAAGCCAAGTCATAGAAGAAGCATCACCCCGCTGGTCTGGAAGAATACCAGACTTAATTAATTTCCTGGCCAATCCAGGACCTATGGTTATAGAGGAGCCAACACCAGATGGAGTTACACTGACTAAGATCTACTGGTCAGTATCAACAACTTTCTCAATCTTCTTATCATTAGGACCTACCCTCAATTGTTTCGTAAGAGATTCATCATTCTTGTTGATTGGGAGCTTCTTTCCAACATCATTTTTCTTCATTGACACACCACTATCAATAGGCTTAGTGGTGCCAGCAGCATCAGCATCCCCAAGAAGATTGGGAAATTTTTATTTTCCCATGCCCACTAAAAGAGGAAGGTTTGAATCAAGAAGAGGATCGACTAATAGCAGGTTCACCACCACCATTTGTAGTGGCAGATGAAGTGGACACATGGTCTTGGTCCAAATTAATCACAATGGAGGGCACAACAGTTGTTAGACGAGCTATAAAGGATGTGATTGAGCTCTTGTACTTCAACAGGTATGAAGCTGGGCTAATATGCTCCTCAACAATTCTTTGATGGATGCCCCAGAGAAACTTAAAGTCGTCAAGTTTTATGTCACCCTCCTTGGGACACTTTCTCTTCTTCTCAACTGCAATCAAACAAGCAATAAATGTTAATTAGCATATTAGCAGGTAATTCATCACCACGAATATATAAATTATATTACAACCTATGCCATGAACCTCTTGAGGGCATCTTGGTCCATTATATACTTCATTCACTTTAAGAGGTACATATTGCCAATTTTTGGCAATAACATCATGATCGAAGTAGTCCGTATTGGAGTCAGGTAAATTGACAACTAAAGCTCTATTTACAGACGTAGTCTTCAAATAATATGTACTATAACTGGTAACCCATTTGTAAAAGAACACGATCTCAGGGATATCGATATGGGTCCCATGGATTTTATTAAGCCTATGGACAACATTAACTATTATCCATGTACTGGGGGCTACTCTAGAAGGTACAATATCAAAGTATTGACAAAAATCTAAGTAAAAATAGTTTGGGGGAAAAGTGAAGTCACATTCAACTATGAATAAAGAAGGAATCCATTGAACTTCAAACAATGAAAAGACATCTACAGAGGGATTAGAGAACTCTAAGTCTACACAGTCTGTTATATTCCATTCATTTCTAAACTCATCTAGAGCGAAAACAACGTAAACCATGATTCAATATGAAGAAAAGAAGAAAAGGAAAGGATTCTTACAAAAGATTAAGGATGAAGCAAGAACTAAAAGAAAGCAAGAAAGATCGCACGAAAGCTCAAGAATTTACAATAAAAACTTAGAAGGTTTGAGGTAAGAAATAATCGAAAATTTACCTCCTTTTATAGAATGCCTCGAAAATCGGCGAGCGTAATGATTAAAGTGAAACAACGATTTAAACTTTAGCCGCGAGGCGGAAAAATATGTATTTTCCCTAAGAAGGTTTGGTAAAGTTTAGAATATTTACAAAAATACCATCAGAAAAACATGCTACCAGGAATACCAATAAAATTTTATAAGTGTGGGAAGTCGGCAACAGATCAAGCATCGTGAATGTATCCCGATCTACTACCAGGACTAATTGCTCCATACTTTTAATCAAGCATCAAGCATGGAACATTAGGGGATTCTGTTCATACAAAAAATTATCCACTTATGTGGACCAATTAGAGACGAACATGTGTCATCCAACATGGCAAGAATCCTAGTCAGCAAGATATATACCTGCCGACCAACACATGCAGAATGCCAACCAACAGGGTTAGCAAAGCTCCAACAGTCATGTACATTATAAACGTCATGTACTGATGTAAATGTCTAATTTATAAAGGCATTCCATACTTTTACATTCCATCTCTTTACCTCCATACGAGACTATAAATACATTGTAATCCCTTGATCAAGGGCAGGTTCAAGTCATTCAAAACAAAAGACGTAACACATAATACAAGAAATACAGTGGACGTAGGCTTTTTCTTTTAGCCGAACCACTTTAGAAACCTTTTGTCTCTCTTGTATTTACATATATTTATCCGTGATTAAATAATTAGACCTAACTAGTTCTTTACATCAATAGTGTGGAAATCATTTAGCCTTTGATGCGTCGATTAGATTGAGTCGATGTCATATGAATTCACATTTTTTTACACTTAAGGACGATTTTGAGTTCATTCGTTAGGAGTATCCGTATACATCGTGCACATATGCTATGTTTGATTGAAATGATTTTCCTATCGAATTTATTCACACCCATTCATTTCGTTTCCATGATTTGGTTGTCTTAGTGCAAATTCATGGTGTGTGATTTTTGTAAAATTATTTTTGCATTTTTGTATGAAAAAAATAGAAAAATAAAAAATAGTTTGTGGAATTCTTTTGAGTATCTCTTAATGATCGAAGTTGTTTTCTTTGATTATCATGACAACTCCATGTTTAATTTTTTTTTATTCTTTTCCTTGTCTATTTCGGACAAATAAAAAAGGGGAGAACGAATAATGGGGGAGTTTTACATTATGGGGGAGATTTGAGACTCGATATTTCATTTGATGTTATGTTTATATCATTTCAAACTTGATGCGTCACAAAGGTATTTGCTTTGTCTCATGTGTGGCCATCCCGATCGAGATCGCACGTCGGGCATGGACCCAAAGGTTTCGCGCCCCTTTTTGGGAATGCTTCGACCGTCATTAGTGTGGGGTAAATGTGAAGGGATGGAGTCGCCGGCCTATTTTGAACAAAATAAGTAAAAAAAACATGTTGCCGACTCGAGAGAGTGGCATCGAAAACAAACTGATGCATACAAAACCAATAGTTCAAAGATACGGGGGTTAATTTACGGAATGGGAAGGTGTTAGTGACCTATCCCGCCCTTTCGGTCACTTATGGGCTTGTTTTATTATTTTCCTTTATTTCTCTGTGAAGTGTTTGTGCGTTTATATATAATGGAGATCGGAATCGTCCAACTCATTCCATGGGAAAGATAGAGTGAAGTCATCCATAGGAATGTTTCCAAAATAATATATATAGAAAATATGATTTATGCATTTATCGCGATATTGATCGCTAGTATGAAACGATAATATGCATTGGATGAAACGCTATCAGACATGATATGTATTATAATGCCAGAATATGATAAAAATGAGGAATTTAGGAAATTTGGAAAATTGGACTCGAGTCTCTGGTTTTAATCCGAAACGCCTAAGTAGCCTATAAATGCATCAAAGTCCACGTAGTTCGGATGCGGCATGGGGTAGGGTCTATCCCATAGATCCGAATGAGATTTTATTATGTTTGTGTAGAAAAATATGTTTTAGTTTTGAAAAAGTGTGATAGATAATCCCGTTCGAAATTTATGGGTATAACCCACTTTTTGTTTGTTTAGTTTTTTTTATAAAAAATAAACTATGTGCAATATACAATTAAAAATATAGATATTAATGTTTATGAACTAAAGTAAGAACTAAATTATGGATCTAATGAAATTTATGCAAAATAAAGAATTTAAAAAGAAAAGGAAGAAGTTGGACGTTCTTTGAAGCTTGATCTTTGTTCTTAGATGAAGTCCCTTGAATTTGAGATGAATGTGGTATGAGATAGAATGTGATTTGAAAAATTGGGTATGGAATGGGTGGGAATGGAAGCTTGATTGGAACTTCACATGGAGGAACTTCGCTGATTTCGAGAGAATGATGAGGAGATCACTGATGCTAATGGATCTCTCATGTCAGTCTGCCTGGTAGTGAGGTCATTCCCTTATTTTATAGGTATTTCGATCGGCACTGCCCTCGTCCTTCCCATCGGCAGTTGACCCTAGACACAATGCCTATAGGCAGGAAACTAGACCTTCCAATTAACAGTCTCGTTTAGATTTTCCTAGAAAAATGATCGTAGAACGTAATCTGTTGATCTGAATTCCACATGGGGCATTACATTAGAAAGTTACTTTGGAGACATTCAAGAGTCCTTTGGACCACTCCCAGGTATGGGAGTTTACTTTCGGTCAAATGTGGCTCGAAAGCGCAAGTCGGTCATTTGGACGGGAGATGATCATACCAAAACGGATCGTTCATCCGCATGGTAAGTCCGAATCATGCATGTGGCGGACTGTTAGAAACATTAGGAGATGCATTTTGACATTATAAAGAGTTTTTGCTCAGTTCAGAATGATGACCCTAGTCAAGTGAGGCTCAGAAGAACCCGATGACCTCTCAGAATAAAATGGATCATTCATTCACATCGTAAGTCAGAATCTTGCATGGGGCAAACCGTTGGAAAGGGTATTTAATTATCTTTGGAGATTCATTCAATCTCATTCAAGAGGAAGAGTTTACCTTGGTCAAACGGAGCTTGAGAGCGCCCGGTGTCCTTCGAAATAATTTTCGAGAGAAAATTGATCGTTCATTTGAACGGTTTTGTCGTTTCATGCACGGGGTGGACTATTGGAATGAGGTTTCAGTGCCCTTCGAAGATTCAAAGATCTTTCGCTCTGACGATGGGTTTGACTAGAGTCAAATGGGGCCTGGGAGCGCTCGATGGCCTCTAAATCGGTACTCGAAATGCGACATAGGGTTTGCAGTGAAATGAGGAGGTGCTAGGGACATAAGGAGAGGCTTAAGGAGTCCTAGAGTGTGATGTATATAGAGCCCCTCAACGGGTGAGATTGGGACAAAGGAAAGTCGTCGAATAGATACCACATTATGTTTTTTTAGAAAGAGGTCGATTTTGCAGACCTAAGGGACATGGATGACCGGCTCAGAGGGTCGAGGTTGATTCTGAGGATCTAAGGGGATGCTGGGATGACTGATTCTGAGGACCAAAAGGGAGTGAAATATGAGGTCAATGGTAGGGAGCGACCAATTCTTCAGGTCATGATCAATTCTGATGTCCTACGTTGTAGCGACCAATTCTGCGGGTTGAAGCCAATTTTGAGGGCTTAAGTTAGGGGTGACCACTTCTGAGGGTCAAAACCAATTATGTGGGCTTAAGATATAGATGACCAATTCTGTGGGCTTGAGTAAAAGCAACCAATTCTACGGGGCGAAGCCAATTCCGAGGGCTTAAGGTAAAAATTACCAATTCTGAGGGTCAAAGACAAGGTAGAAATGACCAATTCTGAGGGTCAAATCCAATTTTTCGGGCTTAAGTATAAGTGACCAATTCTGGGGGTCGAAGCCAATTTTGAGGGCATAAGTAGAAGCGACCAATTCTGTGGGTCAAAGCTAATTATGAGAAATTAAGGTAGAAATCACCAATTTTGAGGGTCAAAGCCAATTCTGTGGGCTTAAGTAGAAGAGACAAACTCTGAGGGTCAAAGCCAATTCTGTAAGCTTAAGATAAAAGTGATAGATTTTGTGGATTGAAGCCAATTATGCGTCCTTAATTAGAAGCGAACAATTATGTGGGTCAAAGCCAATTCTTCGGGCTTAAGTAGAAGCGACCAAATCTACAAGCCGAAGACAATTCTACGGGCTTAAGTACAAGTGACCAATTATGCCAGCTAAAGATAGAAACGACCAATATTATGGGTCAAAGCCAATTACGCAGGCTTAAGGTTGTAACTTCCTTTGGGAAATTTTGGGGATTCTACTTGGGATATGTATCTTATGGTTTCATTGGGGATGATTTTAAATTTCTCCAGGGAATGAGGAATGATTCGAGGATTGGATTTTTCTTAGATGGGGAATTGCTTGGTTTTTGTGGTTACCTTTGGAGACATTGTGGGGGAGACATAAAATTGATTTCGGGAATTTCGATGGGGAGATAAGAGTTCCTCTATGGAAATGTGTGTGGAAAAAAAGTTTTTCTAAGTGAAAATTTATTGGGTAATTCTTGGAATTTTCTCGAGATTTTTCAGGATTTTTTGGCATTCTTTGGGAGTTGCAGGAAATTTTAAAGAGGGTGTCTATTGGTAAGGTTGGAAGGGTTCCAAACAATAATGGAATGGTATTTTGGGGTACCTTGAGCAGGTGGAGGGACAATGTCGATCAGTGGGTGGAAGGGAGATCCCGATCGGCATGCCCCTTAGCCTCCAATAAAAAGGGGGCGGGTTCTTCTCATTTTTCACATATTTCTAACTTGCCTTCTTCTACAATTACCTTCGAAAAATCATTCTAGCATTCCAATGTCAAAAGATGGTTAAGTTCTCAAGTTGCGCAACAGACATGGCATGGCTTGATGATGATGATTGGGCAGGCTTAGAATGGAGGTCTAGGGTGCCCCTTGCTTTGGACAGTGAAAAATCTTTTCACTCATTTGATCCAGTGGCGGATGATCGGACTCTGTTGTGTGAGCCTTCATGTCATCGCTCTTATAGGGTGGTGAACCCTGGCGGTTATGTAAGTTTTAGTGACCTTTGGTATTCTCTTCCTCTTTTTGGCGATATTTCATGCATTTTGATAAGTTTTTTTGGTTTATGGTTTTGATAGTATGATGTTTCTATGTCGACTATGCGGACCCGAGGGACGATGGGTCTTAGGGACATTTGGGAGTATCTTCTATCTTTGGTATGTTGGATGGTGTCATCAGCCAATTTTGGGAGACTGGCACCTGCTTTGGATGAGATGCCTCGTTCTACTGCCATTCTCTGTGCTCTAGGAGACAGGTGGTGAGACACCACCCACACCTTTCATTTTGGATTTGGGGAGATGATAGTGACTCCCATAGATGTGCAATAGCTGCTGGGACTGGATTGTGAGTGGGCACAGACTGAGGTGGATAGGACTCTGAGGGTAATGCTGGAGGCGGTGACGGTGGTGTTGGGTGATGTGGAGAGGGTGGTCTCTGGGGGCTATCTTCGTTTGTCTATTTTGAGAGAGTTATTACTGATAAGGAGGATTGGAGAGAGTGACGGGAGGTGGGTGCAACAAATGGCTGGTCTGTTTATTCTTCTGGTTTTGGGGGGTTCCTGGTGGCGACGAGTAGCGACGTCGTCCACTTGTGGTTTTTTACATTTTGATGGTGTTTTTGAACAATCGTCTTTATGACTGGAGGAGATTGACCTTGGCGACCCTTTATTAATTTCTTTATGTGTTCAGCCGTTCCTGCTGGCAAACTTTTATCCGGGCCACGTATCTTCTTAAGGTATTCTTTATTTTTTGCATTTTCGTTTATGCATTCGCATTTTCCTTCATGCATTTTATTGTTGATTTCTTAATTATTGTCCTTTGTCCTTTGCAGATGTGGTTCTATGAGGTGATTGGGTTTAACACCCTATTGATAGCTTTGAAGGAAAATTCTGTTGGGGACTTCTATCAGATGTACCAGTGGCGGAAGTCCAATTGGCATTCGAAGAAGTCTCTCTCTCTGGAGGTAGTGCGTCCGATCTTGAATGGCTTGACGGGTGAGCTGGTAAGTCCTTTTTTTAGATTTTTTTTCCTTTGATGATATTTTTCTTGATATTGATCGTTCTACTCTTAATGGAGAATTGGCAGGTGACCTTCCATCCTTGGGGGATGACTATCTAGCATACGAGGTTGACTAGGGGACATGCGCAGATAGGATGCCTACTAGCGCATGAGTTTGGCCACTCTTAGTACCTCGAGGACAGAGTAGTTAAAAAATTTTTGGAGGATGAGGTTGTGGTTCCATCGAATAATTCCTCGGTATACATTAGGCAAGTGTGGGAGATGTCGAACGATGCTCGGGTAGCGGCAATGATGGGTGAGCCTTACTCATCATATACCGACACGACGGTGATGTATGACTATATGGACTTTGTGTCGAGATGGTTGATGTTTCCTAACATATATGACATGATGCCTCTTCCCTGTGTGGGTTCGAATCGGCCAGTGGGGTCCTCCCACATTGCAGGCGGTGCATCGACATCAACGAAGACGATGACTTCGAAGGTTCCTTTCGTTCGTACGTCGTCTGAGGAAGGGTCAGGCCCGGGGAATGGTGGCACATCATCTCGTCGCTGAGAAAAGAGAGCGTGTCGCTGGGAAGGAGGATCCTATAGAGAGCTAAGATGAAGAGAGAGAGAGAGAGAGGATGTGAGTGGGTGAGAGAGAGAGAAAAAGTAGGTGGGTTTGGGTTGAGTCCCGTTCTATTTTGTATTTTTCTTGCAAAACTGATTTAACACAGCAAATATCTATGTAAATGAAATGAAGTTTTTTGTTAATTTACTTTCTTAATGACTAATGCACATGCTCTTTTTACTTTGCTAGTGAGACCATAAAAATAATTAAAAATGATTGGAGAAAGATTTTATTTTAACATAAGAATAAAGAAATTCAAAATTCCTTTAAAATAAAAATTATTTTTATTGAGTTTTTTTATTTTGACAAAAAAGGAAAAAAGGGATTTTCCAAAAATAGGGGGTTGTCGATCGGCATGACCCTTGTCCTGCCTATCGGCATATCAGTCCAGTATAATTAACTCAAGGATTTGATTGAACTTTCTTCAATTGCTTAGTACATAGTGGAGTAAGTTTTCCTTCGATTTCTAGAGTGTCTCTTATCTCTGTTTGAGAGCTTTCAAGTATAAATAGGGGTGTGGATGGAGATTTTTCTTCACACTTCCACATTCGTAGTGCTTTACATTCTTCTTTGCTCACTTTCTTCTTATTTTGTGATATGTCTCTCCCTGGTAGTGTTGAGTTTGCAAACTACCTCGAAACCTTGGAAGCGATGTGCTCGTACAACATTGACTATGATGCTTTCAGCATGCACGGAGTCTCTGTGTGCCGCAATCGGCCTGCAGAGTGGAATATGGTGATAGTGACAGTTGGCATCTGGTACCCCGAGGACCATGTCTATCGCTTCAGGTTGGATTAAATCTGTTCGACCTATGAAGCAATTTCTGCCATGTTTGGGATAAATCCTAGCATTGCAACGGCTATGACTGAGTTTTTTTGGTACCCTAAGGAGCTGTTGGCGGGATTTCTCCACATTTCACCTTCAGTAGCCAGGTCATTGGTCACAGGAGGAATGATTTATCTTCACACGGTGCAGAAATTTGTGCATTTGTAGTACATCATTGGTCACTGGGGAAATACTAGTGGAACCTCAACTTGTAGATATTGTTTCCCGAATGTCGTATCGTTGCAATCCTACGGCGGTGATACTGGCGGAGATTTTGAATGGTCTAGATGCCTGGCGGGAAGGTCATTCTGACTTTTTGAGGGGTAGCCCTGTAATGATGTTCATGTGGCTATCAGTGGGGTTCCGTATGGCGGTCCCACATGAGTATCCTTTTCCAGCGGTGCCAAACTTCTTCTAACACTATTTAATTAGTGTTACCCGGGTCATTAAGAGCTGTGAAAACTAGTTCGTGCAGAACGAGACTCGAGGCTTGCGATAGTTACTGCTTAGGTGGGGGGAAATGTTGCCCATTATAGAACTCTGACAATAACAGTATGTTCGGTTGGTAGGCCTCCAACATACCTCTTTCTACTTTCCCTGACAGCTTCTGTGCTAATTTGACTGGGAATAGATTGTTCCACCACGGACACTAGACATCTTTTTTGTGGAGGATATGATAGTGCATATGCACATGAAGATTAGATCTTTATGGTAGGATCTACGACCATCAACCCATCCATCCCAGTCTATTGGTAGGGTCTGCCATATTTCTGTGGATTACATAAAGGGGTTGTGGAGAAGAGTAGTTGCTAAGATGCTAGCTGTGGAGACTGGGCAAAGATGGCTTGCCATATCTGACACCATGGAAGGAGGTGTTATGGTTTCCCCTAATATAGTCGGGGCTTATCTTTCAATGGAGCGTCCATGGCACTCTATTCCGACAGGGGATGTTTTGGGACCCCGGGATACGGGTGATGATGGGGTTGGTTCTTTCAAATGTTGCGGGTAAGATGTGTGAAGCTTTTGTAATGGGTGTGGTTATGTGTTTGGGAATAATTTTTGGGTTATTTTAGGCATAGTGGGACTTGTCTTTATTTGGTTTTAGGAAGGTAGTGCTAGGTTGGCAAGGGAAGTCGTTTAAGTCCCTATCCCGATGTAATTGTACTGAAATTTGGAATAATGAAATAAAGGAGTTTTGATCATCTAGTTGTGCCTCTTGATGAGTTTCACACATGAATTATCTATACCAATATCTAAGGCATACCTAATCCTTTTGTTCATATATACATTAAAATGAACTATCATTCTCAGGGAGAAGAAGAAAATAGAATTTTGTGAAAAAGAAGGGGGTCGTGCTCATGTAAAGCGTATGATATGAGCTGCCAACATAAGTATCGGTGTTTTGAATTTTTTTTAAAAATTTATTTTTGAAAGCAAAAGGATTTTTAGAGGATCAATGCCCACGTAGTTCTGAGTATAGATAAATGAAGATTTTTATTAGAATAGAAGGGAGATGAGAAGAATCATAGCGTGCTGAGATTTTGGACTAGGAGTAGAATTTATTGAGACGGTCCAAGTTGACTGGACGTGCCATCTCTTCTCCATGAATATCGATGAGAATAATAGCGTCACCTAACATGATCTTCTTTACGATGTAAGGGCCATTCCAATTGGGCCTGAATTTTCCTCTAGGATCCCAGATTGGCTCTATAATCTCTTTGAGGGCTAAGTCTCCTTCTCGGACACCGCTATCCTTGACTTTGTTATTGAATGATCGCATATACGATGATGGTACCCTTGTATATAATATAGAGCTTTTAGCCTCCTTTCATCCAAGAGTGACAGCTCATTGAGACGACTTTGATACCAGTCTCCCTCGCTGACCTTGATTTCAAGCGTGACGTGCAACGAAGGAATTTTTAGTTCTATGGGTAGGATTGCTTCTATACCGTAGACTAGAGAGTAAGGGGTAGTCTCAGTAGAGGTTTGAACCAAGGTACGATAACCCCATTGGGCGTACGGTATCCGGTCTACCCAATGTCGATAACTCTAGATCATCTTGCTAATGATGGATTTGAGGTTCTTATTAGTTTCTTTAACTGCTCCATTATCTTGAGGTTGGTAGGGAGAAGATTTGTGTCTCTAAATCCCATACTCATCGACCACATTAGTAACATCTTCCTCGAAGTGTGGCCTATTATCTGATACCAGCTCGTGCGGTACCCCATATCGTTAAGTTATGTTTTTCCAGATGAACTTGGCCACCTTCTTGGCATTCAGCATTATGTATGATTCAGCTTCGACCCATTTAGTGAAGTAGTCAATGGCAACCACGGTGAATTCATGTCCGTTGGATGCTTTGGGTGTAACCTTCCCTATGATGTCAATGCCCCATATGGATAACGGCTACGAAGAAGTCTTGTTGTACAGTTCCCTTGGATGCAAGTGTTGTGCATTAAAAAACTGCTAGCATTTGAGGCATCTTCGAACGTAGGTTATGCAATCCTGAACCATGGTAGTTCAGTAGTAACCCTGTCGAATGATCTTCTTGGCGAGCATATGGCCTTTTATGTGGGGTCCGGAATCCCCACTGTGGATTTTATGCATCATCTCTTCAATGTCATCCCATGCGATGTAGTGCAAATGGGTTCTATTGAAGTTTCTCTTGAACAGTTACTTATCAAAGACAATATACTGGGCAACCAGTCTGCGGATGGTTGCTCGGTCTTTCTTATCAAAACCTTGGGGGTACTTACCATGCTTGAGGAGGATCCAATTATCATAGTACCAGTATTTGGCTATTTTGGGGTCTTCTTCTGTCCTACACTCAATGCGGTAGCAGTGGCTTGGTTTATCTTGATTTTGGACAAGGAAAGAAGCCATGGTTATTCCTTCGGCATGTCAATAATAGAGGCTAAGGTAGAAAGGGCATCAACTAGGTTGTTCTTTTCTCAGGGCAGGTAGTGGAAGGTGATTTCTTGGAATTGGGAAGCTAGCTCTTCTAGGTGGGCATGAAAGGGTAAGTATTTCTCGTCCGTGAGTTTCCATTTTTTGAGTACTTGGCCGATGATGAGGGATGAATCCCCATAGACATAAATGTATCAAATTCCTATCTAGAGGGAATCTTTGAGGCCTACCGTACATGCCTCGTATTCAATCATGTTGTTGGTGCAGGGAAAATCTAATTTGATTGTAATGGGAGTGTGAGAGTCATCAGGGGTAGTTAGGAGTATCCCAATGCCATACCCTTTCTTATTGGAAGCACCATCAAAGAAAATTTGCCATCAAAGATGTTTTGGGGATGTACAGAGGATATTCTCATCTGGGAATTCAGAAATCAAGACATCGGCTTCCTCCATATGGTAGTCAGCAAGGTAGTTAGAGATGTCTCTTCCTTTCATGGGCTTATGTGCGACATATACAATATCAAATTCATCTAGAAGCATCAACCAACGGAACATTCGACTGGACAAGGTAGGTTTCTCGAGTAGGTACTTCATGGTATCCATTCGGGATATAAGTTTGATGGGAAAGGTGAGCATGTAGTGCCACACCTTTTGGGTGACCCAGACAAAAACAACACATGCTTTCTCCAATGCTATGTAGTTAACATCGTACTCGAAAAACTTACGACTTGCGTAATAGATGGATCTCTTTTTGTGGGTTTCTTCAAGGTACTAAGCTAGCATATCCCCACTATGGTATCTATTACAATTAGGTATAAGAGTAGGGTAAGACTAGGCTGCAGTGGCATGAGTACCGACGGTCGGGTTAGGTATTGCTTTATTCGATCAAAGTCTTCTTGGTAAGCTTCGTTACGGACTTTGGTCGGATCCTTTTGGAGGAGTTTGAAGATGGTCTCACAGATGGAAGTCAACTGGTTGATGAACCGACCGATATGCTATAATTTTCTAAAAAATCTCTAGATTTACTTATCCGTTCGGGGTGGCGGAATCTCGAGTATGGGTTTTAGCTTGGTAGGATCCCCTTCTATCCCCTTCTCACTAATCATGAATCCCAGAGTTTTCCTTTAGTAATGCCAAAGACACATTTATGTGGGTTAAGTCTCATCTGGTACTGCCGTAGTCGCTCGAAGAACTTATGGAGAGAGAGAATATGACCTTCCCTAGTCTTAGAGTTGATAATCATATCATCTACGCAGGCATCAACTTCCTTGTGTATTAGATCATGAAAAATTATTGTGGCAACCCTATGGTAGGTAGCCGCTGCATTTTTTAGGTGACAGTATAGAAAAAGGTTACCCAAGGGGTGATGAACGCGTTTTTCTCTTGATGATCTAGGTGCATCTTAATCTGATTATATCCGAAAAACTCATTAACGAATGAATTAAGAGCGTGACTGGACGTGTTATCCACAATCATGTAGATATTGGGTAGAGGGTAATCATCCTTTCGAGAGGACTTGTTCAAGTCTCGGTAGTCAACACACATGCAAACCTTCACTTTTGATTTTGGCATGCGTACGATATTGGATAGCTATGTGGGATATCCAATCACACGAATGAAACCCACATTCAACTACTTGACCACTTCTTTTTTAACTTTGAGGGACCATTCGGTGTGGAGTTTTCGCAGTTTATGTTTGACCTATTTGCATTCTGGGAGAGTCGTAATCTATTGTCGACCTATCTCAGGGTCAATGTCGGTCATGTCATCATAGGACTATGAGAAGACATCCACAAATTACTTTAGTAATTCCTTGAGTTGTGCGTGCTCATGCTCATCAAGGGTATCCCCTATCCTAATCTGGCACATTTGGCTACTAGAATCGAGATTAATAACAACAGTTTCATCCTCATTAAGTTGAACGCGATTATGTTGTTTATTTTTAACCTTATTTACATCAGTTAAGAATTTTTCATTTGCAAAATCATCATCATCAAGAGTTTGATTAGAATCAAGACAATTAATGTAAGGCACAACAAGATACTCAAAATCTTCGTTTATTTCATTAATAGGAAAACAACATTGAGAACCTCATCAAAGGAGGTCTCAATTACATTAGAGTAAGGAGGAAAAAATAGGGAATAAGAATGGGGATAAACATCATGGTTTAGTTGAATATTAGTAGGTGGCAAAGGTGTAAAATATTAGTTGAGGATAACTCCATTAGAAGGGATGGATTTGATGACGTAGTCCCTGAGTGTATCATGCAGAGTGTTAGCCCAAGTTGAAACAATCCTCAGAGTCACTTCCCTCAGAATCTCCTGTATCAACTATGGTCTTATCAATGAATGGTTGCGCTGGATGCTGGGAACTTTCGGCCGATAGTAGCCTTCTTGGAAAAATATGTCCATTCCTGGTTTCATCTTCTTGTCCACATGATCATACCATGTTCAGGAAAGCTACAGAAGGGGAAATACTCACCCTCTCTAATGGATCTTCAGTTTAAGGAATCTCTCGAGATAATTTTGGCATGTTCTAGCCTTCTCTTTAGTCTAAGCTGACGGATCATTCTGAGTTCTTCTATGGATGACTGATAGACCAATCCATAGGGAGGAAAAACTTACTTCAATATAATGGGTTCAAGTATCCCTTGCTGTCTTTGTTCGAGCCCTAATTTGGGCATAAAGGGTATGTTCTTGAACATCTGGATCACATTGTCGTTGCCATGGGGGTGGTACACTGGATAAATCCTATCTTTGAAATCATCCCCTGCTAGGAGTAGGGTTCAACCCAAAAACCTGATAGATGCATATCATTTGTCCCATTCTCAATCTCTAGTATTACTGGTTCTTTCATTATCGACACTGTCGTTGTCTCCCAAGATGTTGATGACCTACCTGTTGTCGAAAAACTTCAGTTTTCGATGAATGGAGGAACAAACCCCCTTGATGTTATGGAGCCATGGTCGTTCGAGCAACAGATTAAAACAGGTCGGGATATCAATGACTTGGAATTCAACAAATGAATTTATAGGGCCAGCCCCCATTGCAAGCTTTATAGATCCCATCACTTCTCGACGGGTATTATCGTAGGCCCGTACTACGACAGAGGTTGAGGCAAGGTCACTAACTTTCAGTCCTAAATAATTAAGGGTCCTTAATGGTTAAACATTCAAAGATGATCCATTATCGATAAGTGAAAGTGGGACGATCTTTGCCATGACTTCGACAGAGATGTTGAGAGCATAATTGTGGTTTGGACCAATCTTGGGAATTTCTTCTTTGGAGAAGGAGAGCATTCTAGTAGGGGTTAGACATCCTACCAGATTCACTACTTCTTTTGGCTTGGTAGAGGGAGGAATTGTGGATCCTGTGAGTAGCTTGATCAAGGGATTCTGGTGCAACTGGGAAGACATAAAAAGTCCCCGTAGAGTGATGTTAGCTTGGGTTTTCTTTAACTGATCGAGGATCTTTCCCTCCTCGAGGTTCATTTCTGGCATATGAAGATCATCAGCACCCTTTCCTTTGTCGCTTGCTAATGGTTGTAGGCTTGGGATTTAGTAATGCCTTCCTGACTTGGTCATATGGTTCGTAGAAGAGGGGGAAAATAGAAACCTTATTTCCTCATCGGTCTCGAGTTGTTCAACGACCTTGTTAATCTCTCCTAGTAGCTCCTCAAATAATATCATCCCATATATGCTGACTATCATACTAGCACTTTCTTTCTCTGAATCATTAAATCCATCCCCCCATCATGTGACAATGATATTACATTTCTATGAAGAGTCAATACACTCTACAACTTCAATGACGTCTTCGTATAAATCCTCCCATTCGGTGGGGAGATGTAAATGAGAATGGAGTAGACGCCCTTATTGTTAGAAAGCATCGAGTAGCTCAGATATACTGAAAATATCACCTGTCTGTCAGAATAAATCCCCCATGATTTGGACAATATCATCTAAAATGTCTTCATCGGTCAGTAACACCCAATTGACTGACTCTCGAGCCCATTTTTGAGCTTTTAAGAACAACATAGTGAATCTCTGACAATCAACGGTCATCTGGGAGGGAAATTTTAGCCCAAACTCTAGGAGTTGGTCCAATACTTATGATAATTCCATATATTTACCTCCAAAATGGGTGCAAAAAGCGATGCATGCTCTAATAAGGAATGATAGGTCCTAATAGGTGAAGTTGGTAGAGTGTAGGAGACAGTATGAACATGTTTGGAGAGGTTTAGGAGAGTATATTGGTATGATCTGGGTAGATGGGTCAAATTCTGGGTTTTCTTCTCAGAAGATTGCATTTGTATGATGTGGGAGTGGATTGTGGGTAATGTTTAGTTTAGGATTGGCTGGTGGGTCGATGACACCCCGTCAATCAAGCCTTAGATCACATTTCGGAGGTGGAAACATTGGTCGGTGGTATAGACGAAAGTTTGGTGAAAGTCACAATGGGCATTTGGCTTGAAATATTTGTGAAATGGGTTTGGTAATGGAAGAGGGTCCAAGGGCTTGATAATATTTTGGATTAAGAGGGCCTAGTAAACGTTGTATATGGGAGCTTAAAGCTCGGGGTATTCCTTTTAGACTGGCTTAGGGCGACTTTCTGGTGCCCATGAAGTTACAGGGTGAGAGATGATGTTGATGGTTGAAATTGCAGTAGTGATTCGCTTTTCAAATTTCTTAGGAGCGAATTATTTAGATACTTTCTTTGTTTTAACTTCTATCTTGGATAGACCCTATTCAATCTCTACTTATGCTTCTTAAAAGGCTCGAAAATGAGGGTGGTACTGTTCTCCCATCGTTTCTCGAACACGGGTAAGAACTTTTTCTTCACAATACTGACTTGCTCCTCTTCGAAAGGCGGGTTGTTCATGGTGGTTTCTTTCTCTCTCCACCGTGATGTGAAGTTACTTAATGTCTACCTAAGATTCTACTTGAGAAACTCTAAATCATGACGGGTAACCTCTAACTCTTCGTTGTACTTGTACCGTGACATCAATTCGCGAGAAACATCCTCCCAATTACGGATTCTAGACTCCTCAAGAGATAAGAACCAATAGAGAGCATTATCCTTCAAGGTCTGTTGGAACATTCAAGCTATTATTTCCTTAGAGGCCCCTAAGAAGGTCATGGCTTAGTGAGAGCTACAGAGATGAACGATCGGGGGTCCGCTACCCTCGAATTTCTCGATGTTGGGCATCTTGAACTTTTTTAGAAACCTTACTTTAGGATAGGGAGACATGTTGTGTAGCCCATCTAGTCTCCAGAGAGTCAACATATTGAGGTCTTCCTTGACCTTGTTCAATTCTTCTTCCTTCGGATACACAGTCATGGGTAAGTTAACCCCTAGATGGGTAAGGTTTGGCATAGGAAGCTGGGCTAGTGGCATCCCATTAGCAGGAGGATCATGTGGAGAGTGTTTGTATTCCTTGGGAACCCAAATAGGCTCGAGTGTAGGCGGACCCATAGCGCGAGGGAAGAGGACCTCGGGTTCTTCGAGAATAGGGAGCCAATTTTACTGCATCTCATGAACCTCGGTTTGAAGGT
The DNA here is from genome assembly GCA_949130495.1 of Sambucus nigra. NCBI lineage: Eukaryota > Viridiplantae > Streptophyta > Magnoliopsida > Dipsacales > Adoxaceae > Sambucus > Sambucus nigra. The sequence goes on along the minus strand of OX422218.1, from coordinate 343,916,071 downwards.
TATCAATCTTGGTAGTCATTTGGGATAGGACCATCATCAAATATGTTTGCACATTCGGTGCTTGGTTTATGTTCTCCATGGAAAGCGGATGAGTTTCGAACTCAGAGGAAGTGAGGGGACTGACGGAGCTTCAGGGCGGTTCAACTTAAGACCGAAGCCAATAGGGACCCAGAACAAGGTTATGCAATCGACCTGAGAAGGAGAAAAAATTGGATTTATTTTGGGAAAAGATGAAAGAAGGAAAAATGATTTTGACATTTTTGTAAAGGATGAGGACAAAATGTTTTTTGGGTAAAAATGAGGAAAATATTTTTGGTATAAGGAAGGAAAAATGTTTTTGGTATTTTTTATATAAGAGGAAAATTGTTTTTGGACACTTTTTGGAAAAAGAAGGAATGAAAAGACGAGAGGCAGATCTCAGCATGATTATTATTATGTTTATTAGGCTCTCACTTATATTAGGTTTTCCTAAATGCAAAAAAAAATGTCGGACGGGACCTGAGCCTGGAAAAATTGGGTTTGAAAAATATGTAAAAATTATGGTTGGACTTGTTACCAAGATCATGTGAAGGGTCCCGTTTTAAAAATCATGTGAAAATTTGGGCGGCATGCCGACCCAGCATTTCGGGTTTAAACCAGCAAACTAAATATGAGTGGCCTAGGTTTGAGACCTATATGCGGGTATGCAATTATTGGGTTAATTGGAAGGTGTTCCCCCCATTAACATGAATTTCAAGATATACATCTTGCTTTTAAGGGATATTGGTTTGTGTGGACAAGCCATTTGATATACCTGAGTGTACGTGAATTTCCTCAATATATACCTCATGGGGACAGTACGTGTGAGAGCGAATTCGATGTACTCGACGTACGTGAATAAGTTCCCTACGATGTACCTTACATCATGACTTTGATCAAGTGGTACGATGCGGGGGGAACCGTTCGCTATACGTCAAATTTACTTGGGCAATGGAAGGTGAGAGTCATATCAATTAGGCTAACTACGCCCTGCCGGACCATCGCCCATCACAAAGTGACGCCCTAGTTATGGGACAAAATTTGGTCAATAGCAATGCTATTTGGTGATGTAGTGTGCAATATGCATGATTCTTGATTATTAACTTATGGAGAGAATATGTTTATTGATGAGCATCACGCCAAACAGGGGACATGTACAGGTATATAAAAAATAAATCTATACTAAGCATGGATTATGTGAGAGTGAGTGGTGTGTAATTATCTACAAGTGAGTGTGTGGTAGGGAACCTAACCATGGATCAACTACAAGTGGTGTGTGATAAGTGTGAGTGAGCATGGATATATACAAGTGTGATATGTGGAGGTGTGTGCTAGTGACACCTAAGCATAGATTTCTAAGTGGTGTGTGCAACATATGGATATAAATGATCCTAGGTGCACGTGGTGTGAAGTGTACATGGAGAATTTCTACAAGAGTGTGAATGAATAGTGATATAAGCATGAAGTATATATGTGCAAGAAATAATAGAGGAGAAAAAGAGAACATATAGATAGGTGCATACGCAAACAAGAAAACAAAACACCCAGGCAAACAGAGTCTGGCCCTCTTATATAAAAGTCCCCAGGAGAGTCACCATTGTGGCCATCCCAATCGAGATCGCGCATCGGGGGGGGGGGGGGGGGGGGGGTCGAAAGGTATCGCTCCACTCTTTGGGAATGCTTCGGCCGTCGTCAGGGTGGGGTAAATGTGAAAAGATGGAGTCGCCAGCCTATTTTGCACAAAATAGGCAAAAAAACATGTTGCCTATTCGAGAGAGCGGCATCTAAGACAAACTGATGCATATGAAACCAATAGTTATAAGTTTAGGAGCTAAGTTATGGAATGACAAGGTATTAGGCACCCATCCATCCCTTTTGATCTCTCATGGGCTTGTGTTATTTTTTTCCTTTATGTCTCTATGAAGTGTGTGTGTGTGTATACATAATGGAGATCGAAATCATTCAACTCATACCATAGGAAATATAGAGTGAACTCATCTATAGGAATGTTCCTAAAATAATATATATAGAAAATATGATTTATGCGTTTATCGCGATACTGATCGTTACTATTAAATGATAATATGTATTGGATGAAATGCTAACATACATAATATATATATATATATATATATATATATATTAATGCTAAAATATGATAAAAATGGGGAATTTAGGGGGAATTGGACTCGAGTCTCAGGTTTCTGTTCGAAACACCTACGTAGCCTATAAAGGCATAAAAGTCCACGTAATTTGGATGTGGCATGGGGGTGGAGTTTATCGCATATATCGGAACGTGATTTTATTATATGTGTGTCTAGAAAAATATGTTTCAGTTTTCAAAAAGTGTGATGGATAATTCTGTTCGGAATTTATGGTTGTAACCCTCTTTTATTTTATGGAAAATAAAGTATGTGCAATATAAAAATGTAGATATTAATGTGTATGAACTAAAGTAAGAACTAAATTATGGATCTAATGAAATTTACGTAAAAGAAAGAATTTAAAGAGAAAGGGAAGGAATTGGACCTTCTTTAAAGCTTGATCTTTGATCTTGGATGAACTCCCTAGAATGTGAAATGAATGTGGGATGAGAGAGAATGTGATTTTCCAACTTGGATATGTAAAGGATGGGAATGGAAGCTTGAATCGAACTTCACAAGTAGGAACTTCGTTGATTTCGAGAGAATGTCGCTAAGATCACTGATGGTAATGAATCTCTCGTATCAATCTGCCTAGTAGTGAGGTCATGCCCTCATTTTATAGGGTCAGGGGGTTGTCTATCGGCACTTACCTAGGCCTGCCCATAGGTAGGTGACCCTAGACACAGCTGATAGGCAGGAAGCTGGACCGGCCAATTGGCAGTCACGTGCAAATTTTCCTGGAAAAATGGTCGTAGAACGTAATTCGTTGACCCGAATTGTGCATGTGGCATACCTTTATAATGGTAATTTGGAGACCTTCAATAGTCCTTTTGATTGCTCCTGGATCCGAGAGTTTACTTTGGATCAAATGTGGCTCGGAAGTGCACGTCGATCTTTTGGATGGGAGATTGTCGGACGTAAACGAATTGTTCATCTGTATGATAAGCTATAATCGTGTACATGGCAGATCGTTGGAAATGTTAGGAGATGTAATTCACCATTCCAAAGAGTTTTTCTCGATTCGAAACGTTTACCTTGGTTAACTGGGGCTCGAAGCACCCGGTGACCAGTCAGAGTAAAACAGATTGTTCGTCCACATTGCAAGTTAGGAATTGCGCATGGGGCGAACCATTGAAATGGTATTCATTTCCCTTTGGATATTCATTCAGTCTCATTTGAGATGAAGAGTTGACCTTGTCAAACGGAGCCTGGGAGCTCCCGATGGCCTCCGGATCAATTTTAGGGGAAAGCTGATCGTTCGTTTGAACGGTTATGTCATTTCGTGCACGGGATGGACCGTTAGAAAGGGATTTCAAGGACCTTGGAATATTCAAATAGATTTTTATATGATGATGGGGTTGACAGAGCCTAGGAGTGCTCGATGGCCTCAAAATCGGTACTCGGAGTGCGACCTAGGGTTTGAAGTGAAATAAGGAGATGTTATGAACCTAAGGAGAGACTTAGGGGGGATTAGAATGCAGTGTCTACATCATGTGTATAAGTACAAATTTTCATGATCATATGTTGCACACCTGATGAGAAAAGATTTAAGATTTGAAGATTTGATGTTGAATATTTTTGAAGAAAAGTTTGATACTTGCATCTTTAGTACATATTCTATTTTGGGATCATGGGAGGGTATTAGAATTGTATAGGCATTTTGATATGATAATTCAGATGTTTTTATTTTTTACAGGCATAGAAAAGAACTTATCGTTGTAATGACATATTTTATAAGAACCGTTTACATTAGTGGATGTCGTATATCGCTACAAACCATCGAAGAAAAAGTTTAACTTTGAAGATAGATGAAGATGGATCCGAATATCAAAGTTCCTCAACATTCAAAGCCTATGTGAGATTAATTTTGGTAAGGATGTGTTTAAGTACCTTAAAGGTTCATTTAAAGTGTTGGGATATTTTTTCTAAAATATTTTCTAAGTGTTGAGGCGTTGTTTTTCGTCAAACTTTTTTTCTATGTGTTGAGGTGGATTTTTAAAGAAAAGATAAAAAAATTATTTTCGCTCTTTCATTCGAGAAACTTGATCATGTCATTCCAAAGACGTGTGTGTCACATGAAGCTCGTTCGAGCGACATCCCCGTTTCGTTCGAGCGATCTGCCGACTCATTTTTTCTATATAAAACGTGTTAGATCACTATGTTTTCGTTAAGAAGACCTGGCAAATTTCTTTCTGCATAAACTGCAAAACAACATTTTACCTTTGTCTTCTTCATTTAGGGTTTTGATCCTTTGTTTTCAACTCACAAATATCCCAATATTTAGTGAATTATTTTTTTGAACCTGAGATACATCTTTGCTGGAGTTTCTCTTGTAGGGAGGATAACCTACTGCTGATCTATGTGCCACTTAAGGGAGGTACTGGGATGATGTTGATTGCGTCTCATAAGGAGTGCTCGTGGGTATTTCTGGGATGATTCAGAATTGCGCATTCTTGTGGGAATATATGGATATTCATTGCATATTTCTCTTGCTATCATTGTGAGTATTATTAGTGAAATAAAAGGTTTTCCTTTTTTGTGTTTTTCCTGAAATCTGTGTCAGCAATTTTGTTTATGATCGTTTGATTTCACTCACGTAGTTGCATGTTTTTGGACTGAATTAAATTGGTTTAAAAATTAACTCTGATTAAATAATTATTTAATTAGAATTTGTAAATTTATTCAAATCAATATCACACCGCATTCTCAAATTGGTATTAAAGATTATTTAAGCGATCATCATTTTTCAGTCACAGTTACCAACTCCCATAAGAATCCTAAACTTACATATTTCCTTCAATGGTAAAATTTTAAAAAACACCCAACCCTCTTTCGGGGGACCCTAAAAAATGTTATCGTTTGGTTCCAAAAGCTTATTTTCCACATTTGGTAAATTTTACGCACTTCAATACAAATACCACTTCCTTCAAAGGTTCTTGAACACAACCTAGAATGAAGACCTACCTAACCCTTATCTCTAATCGACTTGGTCAATCTAATTCAAATTTCACGAAATGCTCCATGTATTCTTTGGAACCCCCAAACCTTATTACAACTAATGAGTCTACTCTCCCACTTCTATACATCCAATCATTTCGGGGATGCAAAGTCAGTCACCAGACATGTTCCTTTGATAAAATAAAAATTCACTCTATAAAACACCATTAATGAATTTCAATGCATCATACAAGCGCCAACCGATAACAAAACAACAAAAGCATTTCATATGTATGATTGAAACTTAGTTCTAACAACAATATCACAAGTTTCTATCATTATTTAAAGAGAAATTTCAGATTCAATAATAAGAACCCTAGTTTTATCAAATCCTTCAATTGACTTAGCATTTCATGGAATGATTCAAATTAAGATGGGGCTTATATAAGATTGACAATATATATTACTTACATAATTCAGTTAGTTACAAATTAACTAATTTAATGTCAAGTATGATTTTTAATTAACTCAAGGCAAGATTTTAGTGAATAAATATAATTTAACATAAAATAAAGTAGGAGTAAATTTTAAATTAACTAGACTCATTCAAATTTGTGGAGAGAACAATGCCAAATTCCTCCTAATTCCTCCTCTTTTTTTAAAGTTCATTTTTTCTAATCTCAAGGTGGCTCCCAAATTGTAATATGTGAGTTCAAAGATACCTAATAACTCACTACAACCATTTAATCCTGAAATTATACCTGGGCCCTAAGGGGCTTCACTTAGAAGAGCCCAAAATCACCTCCAATTGATTTAAAACAATTCCCAATCCCGATACCAAGACAATAGGCCTAAAACCCATATTTTTTAGATAAAAATTGAAATTCGAAGTGTCCCAAAAGCTGAATACAAAATATGCCAAATAAAATAACTAACAAATCAGTAATTTAATAATCAACAGGTACAAGTCCATATATCAATTTAATTAATAAAATATTGTACATTAAGTCTGATTTCAATTATGAATCAAATAATACATAAAAATATAGATACTGGCATATCTTGCCACAACATACACACAAAATTAATTTTTGACTACTTTTTGCAATTAAATAATGCATATAAATTATGGGATATTACATCTTCCCCTTAATATTGAAGTTCATCCTCAAAATTTAAATTTTTATAAATATACTCTAAAATCTAAGGATATCTCTCCCGTAGTGTCCTCATGCTACTATAAAGGAATCTACTTCCTCTACGACCTAATGCACACTAAGGTCTCTCTAGTTATAAATCATGTTTGGATAATCTATAAACTAGTTTGACAGTTAACCCTCCAACTTTTTCCCCAAAACCCCTTTTTATCAAGTACCCATGGAAACATCATGCACATGTTAACGATATTTGTGTAAGATCAAACGAAATGGTCCTCATCCAGACCAATATTTAGAAAATAACATATTTGGCTACCAAATCCCATTCAAATCCCAAAATTCACAAACCTTCCTCATCGGGACAATTATCAACAACACCTGGTACTCTTTCTAAGGACCCTAAACCATGTTCTCGCATGGTTCCAAAAGATCCTTTACCCGCTCGGGTGAATTTCACTTGAATCAATATGAAAACCACTTCTTGAAGGTTCCTGAACATAACATAGAATGAAGAACTAGATAACTCTTAGCTTCAATCAACCCCTAAACTTTTACAATCAATAAATATACTCTCCCACCTCTATGACTACAACCAATTATGGGATCTAAAGTCAGTCACCAAACATGTGCTATGGAGAAAACCCAAGTTCTCTCTTTAAAACACCATTATTGTCTTTCAAAGCATCATCTAGGCCCCAACCAACAAAAAAATAACACAATCATTTCATATGTGCGATTGAAACTTAGTTCTAGAAAAAATATCACAAGTATCTATCAAGCTTTAAAGAGAAATTTTAGATTTAATAATAATAAACCCACTTTTGTCAACTTCTTCAGTTGACTTATGATTTCATGGAATGATGCAATTAACACGAGGCTTATACACGATTAATAATATATAATGAAGTTTTAACAACTTTATAACAATCCTCACCCGAATTCAGGATGAAACCAACTAATTTCAGATCATGCCATTAATATTGTTATTTACAGAATTTAGTTAATTACAAATTAACTCATTTCAGGCCAAATTAGATTTATTATTATCTTAAGTTTAGATTTCAACGAATAGATATAATCTAACATAAAATCAACTATAAGTAAATTCTAAATAAACCTGCCTCATTCAAATTTGTGGAGAGAATTATGCCAATATCCAACCAATTCCTCCTATTTTTTTGAAGTTTCTTCTCTATAGCCTTAAGATTCTTACCAAATTATAATATGTGATTGAAGAGATCTCTAATGACTCACTATAGCACCTTAATTCCAAAATTATACTTGGGCCCTAAGTGCGCCTCACTTAATAGAGCCCCAAATAACCTCCAATTGATTTATAATTATATCCAAGCCTGATACCAACCCAATAAGCCTAAAACCATCATTTTATAACAAAAACGTAAATTCGAAGTGTCCCAAAAGATGAATACAAAATATGCCAAATCAAGTAACTAGCAACTCAGTAATTTAATAATCAACTAGTACAAGTCCAAATATCAGTTTAATTAATGAATTAGAGTATGTTGATTATGATTTCAATTACGAATCATATAACACATAAAAATACAAGTAGTGACTTCTCTTTTCACATCAAACACATGATTAATTTTTCACTAATTTTCATAATTAAATAATGCATATAAAATAAGGGATATTACATCCCCCTTTAAAAAGGGAATTTAATCCTAAAAATTTGAATTCTTTATATACCTACTCTAAAGTCTAAGGATATCTCTACCGTAATGTGCTAAAAGAATCTACTACCTCTACAACCTAATACACACTAATGTCGTTCTCGTTATAAATTGCCTTCAGATAAACTCATAATTAATCTGGTCGTTAAGACTCCAACTTTTTCCTCATAAACCCATTTTGTTAAGTACGCATAGAAACATCATGAACATGTTAACGATGATTGGGTAAGATCAAACGATAGGGGTATCACCTAAACCAATATTTATAAAGAAATTCTTACAGGGTTATCAACTCCCATTCGAATCCCAAATTTCACAAATCTCCCTCATATGGATAGTTATCAACAACACCCGGTCCCCTTTTTAAGAACCCTAAACTATGTTCTTACTTTGTTCCAAAAGTTACTTTGCCCGCTCCAATGAATTTCACACGCTTCAATACGATCACTTCTTCCATCAAAAGGGCTTGAACACAACCGAAAATGAATAAATATATAACTCTTAACTCTAATCAACTTGGCCAATCTAATTCAAATTACTCAAATGGATATTTATCTTCTTTGGAACCCTTGAACCTTATTATAATCAATGAGTCTACTCTCCCACTTCTATATATCCAATCATTCCTAGGATGTAAAGTGAGTCACCAAACATATGCCTTGGCCACACTACCTCTCCTAGCTTGGTACCCCCTAACAAAAATCACCCTTGAAAAAGTATCTCTTTACTTTCTTCGAATGAATAAAGAACTCCTCGTAGTTACGACTTGCATGTTATATCACAATAAAAATTAATGCTTGGTCCCGAACCATCCACAAAATGAATTTTGAGTCTAATGTATATTATTGCTAAACCACTCCATTTTTAAGAAGATGTCATCTCAAATCACGACGAACTTTAGCACAACTAAAATTCACTCCATGATGCGCGTGTTCCTCATTGTATCAGAAAAATACCTCATGGACATTCTTCTCTTGATTTCACCACTGATGACAACTCACTCATATTTCAATCATTAGGAAAAAAACTATCATCGACAATGAAAATGCATCCTGTATTATGGCCTTGTTCAAAATCTAGGTGGTACGCACATCAACTTAGTGAATTGTTCCTATTTTTGATCTTTCCCCCACGATCACGCCTTCTACAAAAAATATTTTTCTCAAAAGTTGTAGTGCTTCTCCCCCGACACATTATATCTACAATTAAGTCAATTTAAAAAGTGGACCAGACAACGGTCCCAATGCTAGTTTCATTTTAAGGCTATGACTAATCTCTTATGTAGGTGATAACTTAGTACCTACCTATATAAACTGGAAGAATATCTAGACTATCGGTGACCTGTCTATGCAACTGTAATCCCCTCAAATGTGCTCGTATATGTATATATATATATATATATATATATATATATATATATATATATATATATGTGTGTGTGTGTGTGTGTGTGTGTGTGTGTGTGTGTGTAAGTGTGTTATAAACTCTCTCCTGAGCCTAAGCATAACTATAAGAACATCTCCTGCTTGAAACGGCAACCACAAAAATCTAACCCGGATAGAAAATGTAAGTGTAGTATAAGGTTATCCAAAAATTCTTAATGATAACATGATGATGTTTTTTCTAATAGTAAACAATGCGACTGAAAGCTACACTGACCAGATAAACTACCACTTATCTATAATTATGACGTAAAGAAGCCCACTGCTCACTGGGGTCTCCATATAAAAAAAGATCAGAGATAAAATCTACATCTCTAAAATTTGCAGTAAACATATTACTAATAAAGAACTAAAACTCCTAGATCTCTTGGTTAGACTCATGCACGTGAGCCGTAAGCCTACCCATAACCATTCTATGATGGTATCTACAAAGACTGGTTTCCATTAAAGCACCTAATAACTAAGCTACCCCACTCACCACAAGTGTAACACCTTCATATAATGAAACTATTGAAATGGATGCCCTACAAGTGATGCTACGGACCTTGTCTATTTTGTCAAATTTTCTAAAATTAGTATTGTTGGTCCTATTCTCATTTTTTGTGACTCCACTAGTCATAACTTCCTTGGATCCAATGGCCTTATCAAATCTAAGTGTCTATTTTTAGAAACAACTTGGTTACTGCTCCCCTATGCGATCCCCTCCTATTGGTGAGGACCTCTCCTACTGAGGTAACGCTACCCCATTCCTAGTTATTTGGGCCCACTTTATCCTCAATCTTCACATGCTGACAAACCATATCCTTCAACTAGTTATGAGGGTCCTAGTGATATATAAATCTAACTTCCACCACCTCAATGTAGGTGGTGAAGAGCGGGTTACCTCATAATACCTATTAACTCCTTCACATAAGGTTTAAACAACTTAAAACAAAATCCTCTCACTAAAGTTGATAATGTGAACATCCTTCTTCACTCCCATGTCAATATCTCTCATGGAAGAAAAATAAAGATAGTTGGCTCCTCTTCATACTAGTTACCATGCGGTCATGATAAAAAGGTCTTTGAAAACATAATTCTTATGTCGTTATGGATGGTGAGTGGAAACATTCCCCCTTAACTTATAAACACATATGAAAGGTCTCACGTCCAGTGGTCTCTAACTTCGGATAAAAATCGACCTCATACATGGGACGTCTCACGAGTGAATTTCAAAAAATAAGCCATTCCTATATATTCCATCTTATTGAAATCGTTCATTTGAGACAATGGAGTGAAACCCCTATGCGTTCTTCACTATGAAGGGTACAAATCCCAAACGGAAAAGTTCGACAGTAATCAAGAACACAATAGGGAAAAGAAATGAATGCACTCAAGATCCTAGGACACTATAACTTGGAATGCTCATATTCTTATTATGAAAACCAAAAAAAATTATAAATAGATTGATTAGGTCCAATACAAAAATCACGGGAATAAAAAATATTTTGTAACATTTTTAGCATAACAAAATAAATTAACTGAATAAGTAATATAATGAGAGATAACCAATACTAAACAAAATAAAACAATCTCTGATAGAAAACACTACCAATAGAATAATCCAACTCTGGAATACAAATGTATCTCATGTACAGTTTATGATTGAAAAAAATAAATACAGAATTAGATGAGCCGCACTGCTCTACGCCTACATTTTAGGAATAATGAATGGAATATTTCTAGATATGTTCCTCTAATAATTAACCCAAATCTTTTATAATACAGCGACCCAAGACATGTGACAAAAAGATATAATGACAACGTAAAGAACAAATTTATGAAGAATCAGATGATAACTGAATTTGGTGTACAATATAACTACTCATCTTCATCTCATATTTGAGAGGATTCTAAGTTATTAGTTACCCAACCCAACAATCTAAAATAACATGCAGTTCTAATCCAAAACTCACATGCAACCCATATGAATAAAGTTTATCTCTTAATTGTTTATTCTTTACTCTCACTATATTAAGTAGATCTCTTACATTATGAATCATGTATTGTACGCTAGTCTCAAACCTAAATTACATCTTGCTAAATAACTGAGCTACCACTAATGGTCTTATATCCTAAGTCTATTAGTACAGGTCTATCTCATGCCGCAATGTAATATACACTTGTACTATATAAGATACAAGAATCCCGATTCATAAAAATGTAAGTATGCATCCCTACTATACGTCATATAAATCTTTAGTATATCACATAAGTCAGTATAGCTATCTCTACTAATGGAATAAATAATCACATCTGGTAGGAGAAAGACAATCTCCATGTCTAACACCTACACATAGGTACATCCCCTGGCATGTGTAATACCCTGTATTTTTTAGTTAATAGGATTTAATTAAATTGGTGATGTAGCAATTATTTAAATGCTGATTTGGAATTTATTTAATTCGGGGAATTTATTTAATTTGGTGATTTACAATTTAAATTAATTTGGTGGTATTTTAATTTCACGCATGTCATAATTTGAGGTGGAAATAAGATGGCTGCATAAAGTGACTCGAATGCTGATTTAGAGGTCACGGTTGAATCCAAAACGGTAGAAATAATCGGAATACCATACCTGGGTGTATGGTTTGGGTTTCGGGGCGATTTTAGGCCAAACCGACACCGCATGACGGCACTTTAGTCATTTGGTAATATAGGGTAAAGAGACCTACGAAATTACAAAGATTTTATCAGTATAGAATTGGGAGAGGTTAGGGTTAAAACGGTAGAAACCAAAAAGAGGACATTAAAGAAGAAGGAGAGTCCATTCTTGAAGTTTTCGGAAGGGTTCTTGAGATATTCAAGTGATTCTTGCACCAGAAACAACATTGGAGAGTGGATTGAAAGGGAAGAAAAACCAATTCACTATCCAATCACAAAATCAGATCATACCATAAGAGTAAAGTATTTATCTTGCGTTTATTTTAAGCATGTAATAATACCCATGTAGAATAGGGTTTGATTTACATATTTTTGGAATATTTAATATGAATTTGGGTGGGTGTAATCTATGAATTGAAGTTGGATTGCATGTATTTGTATTGGTGACACGAAATGAGAGATTTTTGGATGATTTTTAATAAAGAAATCTAGGTTCTTGATTAAAAGATGGGAAGAACATGAGAAACTAGGGTTTTTATGATTTGTGAAGATTAAATCTTGTGTGATCTATTTTTGTCGGAGATTTAATGATATAATTTGTTAGGAATTGTTAGAATGATCCTAGATAAAGTTTGGGTAAGTTTGGTTTAGATTTGGGACGTTTGCATGAAAGTTTATGGGAGTAAAAATGGAGAAAATCGAAAAAATGTAGAAGAAGAGGAGACCTAATACATTTCGAATCGATTTGGCCCAAAGGCGAATTAAGTTGGTAGGAAAATTGATTCGGCCTCCTGGGCGAGTCGGTTCGGCTGCCCAAAATTGACCAATTTTGTCGTTTTGATGTTATTTCCTTTTGGGATGAATTAGGAGGAACTTGGGGGTTATCCTAGGATTAATTAAGGATTTGTAGGAAGTCAGTAGGTATATTGTCAAGATGTGCGTAGATATGAATGTGGATGAGATTTGAACTTTAAACCGATGATAGTAAAGGGGGTGAGTTACAAATCAGGAATATGGAATTTGGACTTCGAGAATAGTAGACCATGACCTAAGGCTATCATCACTAGGGTATGAATGTAATAACTACCGAATTAACTTAAGGGGTAACTATGGGCCTTTCGAGTAAAGGATAATGCTCATATGATATAATCGAGAAGTATAAATGTGAATGAATTCTACGATGAGTATTCGAAAGATAAATACTATGTATGAATTATTATTATAGGTTGAGTTCATACCTATACATATTTTGTATTATAGGTCGTGTGTGCACCTATAGTGAATATACATATGGTTAGGTTGTGTATATGCCTATTATGTGATTTTGCGTATGTTAAACTACCTATGTTACCTGATATCACGGAGGTCCCGACCAGTGGAAATCCCACCTTGACGATTCTAGTGAGGTCTGGACTTGCTCCCTAGAGCATAGTGTTGATAGTGGATAACTATATGAGGGAAATAGTGATATCGGCAAGTCGTTTGGGTATGTTAGGTATGTGCGCAGCCCCAAAGACTTATTTTAATGTTCACCTCCAGTATGTGTAGTTTGATTAATGGTTCGAGGAAACATTCTGAATCAAAAGTCCACGATTAAGTACGAGAGGTAGTTTGACTGATAGCAGAGTACGCGAGTGCGCATCGTTATGACCAGTCCGGGAGATGCGATATATATATATATATATATATATATATATATATATATATATATAGTGTGTGTGTGTGTGTGTGTGTGTGTGTGTGTGTGACATTTATGTGTGATTTTAACGAAAGTAGATAGTTCAGATCTAAAACAATGCTTAATCTACATAATGTGTAAATAGTAGAAAATATAAATTGTGGATATCTAAAGATATAGTAATTGTGAGAACTTAACATAAGGGTAAAAATAATAACATAAGAGTAATGTTAATTATTAGTTGTTGGGTAACATACTGTATGGGAGGTACAGTGTAAGTTAATGAGAGATTTAACTAAAGGCTTAATCTTAATTAAGGGTATATTGTAACGTACTGTATGGGCGGTACGAGTGAGCTAGACTGGTTTATGGTTAGTTAGATACTTGAGACCTAGTTAGGTTCGGTAGCTTTACTGGGTGGGCTTAGTAAAAGACTTTAGGTGAGTACAATAGATAAGAAGGTTAAGAACTCAATGGAGTGTACGCAACCTAACATCTGTATCTATTAACAATTCATTAAAACTGCAATTTAAATACTTGGTAAATATTTTCAATTGGTTTTACTTGGGCTTTGACCCATAGTTACAAAATATTTTCAAAACCTTTTAGGTGTCCAGCCACAGGGACGCCAAGCTTGACGATCTATTCGAGGGATGCATAACTGCATCACGTGAGGATGCTTGCAGGATTTGGACTTAGTCTATTCAGTTACTTCATTCCTAGAGTAGGATGCAGTTCAGTAATATTTTTCGGCATGTTTCCCCTTCAACTATTTATTTTATTTAGTTTATCAGAATTAGTATTTGTGGACTCAGTTTGATTTCATTAGATGCTTAGTGGGATTTTTATATTGAGAACTAATAGTTATTCGATATCATTTTATTTCAATTATTATCTGTTATTTACTTCAAATTATTTTACTGCATGGATGGTTTGATTACTGTGATTATTTCTCTTGTGGATATTGTTTAATAAAAAGATAAAATTTGGCACCAACTTTTGAATACTAGGTGGTTCGTTAAATTTTAAAAAGCTTTCGGCAGTGATTCTAAGGATGAACCATGTGAGATTTTCCAGTTTTAATTGGATAAAGGACTAATAACTCGGTATTTAATTAGGCGGGGTGTCACAAATGGTATCAGAGCATTAGGTTCTAGTGTCCATAGGATCTATGTGACTTTTTTATATTTCAGCTTAGTGTTATTTGATATAGAGCCCTATTATAGGATTATTGTACTCCTCATTACGTATGCATATTTACGATCTTTTGTCGAATACTTTGTATTTGATGGTGAACTTATACATATTTCAACTCTTATTTCAGATGCCACCTAAGAAAGGACATCAGGCTATAGCAGCAGTGAGAGATTAGGTGAGAGAGGCTCATCATGAGGTAGCTCATCCACAACCATCACCGGGAATGGTGACAACCGCACATGTGGCCGAAGTTATGATACATGCATTTAATGCGGCAATGACCACAATGGCATGACATTTCCCATAGAATCAACCACATCCATTAGTGATACCCGACGTTCAGGCCCACACGGAGCCGCCCGATTGGCAGAGGGAGAGATAAGCATTTAAGAAGGGTCACCCACCGGAGTTTCATAATAATTCTGATGTAGTAGTGTCCAGTCAATAGAAGAAGGACATGAAGCGTCACCTATGTATAGCTGAGTGCAATGACACTCAGAAACATTTCTTTAAAACATTCAATCTTGTAGGTGCAACTTTGCAGTGGTGGGAGTCAGTAACCACCGCAGAGGAGAGAGATATGATGAGCATTGGGGAATTCTGGGTGCAGTTCGACCGCAAGTATTTTTCGTTGACCATTCGAACAGAAATGCGGGGGCATCTTCTTAATGTGTACCAAGGACATAGAACTGTGGATGAATACGAGGAAGAATTTACCCAGTTAGAAAATTTTATGAAAGATGAAGTAAACACTTAAGAGAAGAGGATGCGTAAGTTCATGGATGGACTTAACTGGAAGATCCGACAGTACTTGTTGGGTAATTCAGAATTAGTGACATGTATGGAGGTTGTCAATGTATCTCTACTTCATTATAATTATCAACGATTTGATATTAAGTATAGCAATAGAGTGAGTGGGTTTGTCCAGACTGGAAAGGTAGATGGGTACGGTGCTCGTGGGGCACAACAATAACATGAACGAGATCTCCAGCATGGGAACTAGGCTAAGAGATTTAAGTTTGAGGGTTATTGATCCAAGAGTGTTAGGTTCATGCAGGGTTAGTAGGGCCCTAAGTAGCAACAACATTTCGTTCCTCAGGTCTGCCATGGCTAAGGGAATGGCGGGGGAGGCCAGTAAGAACATGATCAGTGGCAGGGAGGATGTCGTGGAAAATGTTTCATTTATAGAGAGATGGACTGCAGGAAGATAGATTGCCCTAATCAAGGTAGGGGGCAACCATAGGATGGGGTTCTGGATGTACAACCATTCTAGCAGGTTATGGGTTAATTCAGACACGAGGATTACGTTTAGGAGCCCATCGACCAGGAAATGCAATTAACACTTGGAGGTAAATTGTCTTTACTATCTTATGAGTACATGGTCGATTATTATTGACATGGGGGGGGGGGGGGACATCACAACGTAATATTATTATCACTAGAATTCACGAGTGAGTCGAATTTAGTGGGTGTGTTGGTTGTAATGGCCTTATTGTGCATATGTATGATTAAAATACCGAGAAAGTAGCAGGGATTTTCGGTGTCGCCTACGAGATAGGGTGTATACACTAAGGGAATGGTTTCATTACATGTTAGTTTACTACTTTATAGAATTATCATAATATAGTAGATTATTTTCCCAGTATCGTCTGGTTAGCGATGATTTGAGCAAGGGTAGACTGTGATAGTAGAACTTTGGGTACACTGTTCCAGTGTATGATGTATTTTGCTAGGTATCAGCTGAAAGAGGGTCTATCCTCTATCTACGTGTATCTATATGTTATAATGTGTTGCATTATAGACTTATAAGAATATATGTGCGTGGTTATATTTGATCCCGGTGAGTAGGGATGTTTACTGATGTGATTCAGGGTAGATTGGCTTATTATCAAGCAAAGGGATATAACTCGAGATTTTTTCTCTCTAGAAAACTAATGATAGTAAGAGAGTTGTACTGTACATGTATTTTGTAGCCTGAGAGTCGATGAGTATACTTTTATGTCAATAGATGGTGATTTGGGGGTACGTGCTATGGACTGAGGTTCTAACGAATTTTGACGATCGATAATGTTAGGTAGTAATGTATCGGGGGAGTTCCTTGTTTGGATTTCGCTTTGTGAGACATCCCTCGCGTGAAACTTAGCGCAACATTGATAGCAGGGAGATGTTTGACTATTAGGACATGATTTTAGTACCGCATTTAATGAACGTTTATGCAATTATATCTGAGGGATGAAAGCTATGTAATAATTTGAGGCTAGTGGAGTCGGTAAGTAATTGAGTAGTTATTCACGGGTATAGGGTGTATGGGCGCCCCGAGTAGTTGGAAGTATATGTAGTGATCTAAAGAGTACATGATTAAGATAGCGTCGAAACCTTGGAGCACAAGTCTTATTTGAATTTTCAGGATGAAATTCCTTTGTGAGGGGCGAAGTGTGTAATACCCCATATTTCTAAGGATATAAGATTCAATTAAATTGGTGATTTATCATTTATTTAAATGGATGATTTAGAATTTATTTAATTCAAAGAATTTATTTGATTTGGTTTTTATAGTTTAAATTAATTCGGGGGCTATTTTAATTTCACACGTGCCGTATTTTGAGGTGGAAAAATGATGATGGTATAAAGTGACTCACATGATGATTTATAGATCATAGTTGATTTTGAAAGGGTCCAAATAGTTGGAATAGCATACCCGGGTGTATAGTTTGTGTTCCAGGGCTATTTTAGGCCAAACCGACACTGCATGAGGGCATTTTGGTCATTTGGTAATATAGGGTGAAGAGACCTATGAAATTACAAAGCTTTTATCAGTATATAATTGGGAGAGGCTAGGGTTAGAAATATAGAAACCAAAGAGAGGACATTAGAGAAGAATTATATGCCATTCTTGAAGTTTAAGGAAGGGTTCTTGAGAGATTCAAGTTATTCTTACACCACAAATAACACTGGGGACTGGATTGAAGGGGAAGACAAACAAATTCATTATCAAATCATGAAAATTAGATCATACTATAAGAGGTAAGCATTTATCTTGAATTTATTTTAAGCATGTTATAATACCCATGTAGAATAGGTTTTGATTTACATGTTTTCAAAAGATTTAATATGAATTTGGGTGGGTGTAATCTATGAATTGAAGTAGTATTACATGTAGTTATATTTATTTACGTTGGTGACACGAAATCAGAGGGTTTGGGATGATTTATAATAAAGAAATCTGGGTTCTTGATTAAAAGATGGGAAGAACCTGAGAAACTAGGGTTTTTATGATATGTGGAGATTAAATCTTGTATGATCCATTTTTGATTCGTTAAGAACTGTTAGTATGATCCTAGATAAAGTTTGGGTAAGTTTGGTTTAGAGTTGGGACAATTGCATGAAAGTTTATGGGAGTAAAAATGGAGAAAATCGCAAAAACGTAGAAGAAGATGAGATCTGCTACATTTCGAATCTATTCGGCCCAGAGGCAAATCGATTCGGCCTCCTGGGCGAATCGATTCGGCTGTCCAGAATTGGACAATTTAGCCTTTTTGATGTTATTTCCTATATGGATGTATTATATGTAACTTGGGGGTTAATCCTAAGATTAAAGGACTTAGAGGAAGTCAATAGGTATATGTTTGAGACTTTATTAGATTTGAATTTGGTAAGATTTGAACTTTAAACCGATGCTAGTAAATGGAGTGAGTTAGAAATCGAGAATTTGGAATTTGGACTTTTGGGAAGAGTAGACCATAACCTAAGGCTATTATCAGTTGAGTATGAGTGTAATAACTACTGAATTAACATAAGGGGTAACTATGGGACTTTCAAGTAAAGAATAATGCTCAGATAAGAAAATTCAAAAGTTTAAATGTGAATTAATTGTACGATTAGTAATCTAGAGACAAATACCGCGTACGGGTTATAATTATAAGTTGAGTGTATACCTATACATATTTAGTATTATACGTCGTGTGTGCGCCTATACTGAATATAACTATGGTTAGGGGTTGTCTATGCCTATTATGTGATTTTGTGCACATTAACATACCTACACTAGCTATTATGGAGATACCGCACAGTGCGCGACCCCACCTTGACGATTCTAGTGAGGTCTGAATTTTTTACCTTGAGCATAGTACTGATAGTGGATAACTATATGAGAGAAATTGTGATGCCGGCAAGTCGTTTGGGTACGTTAGGCATGTGCGCAAACCCAAAGACTTAGTGCTATGTTTGCCTCCAATATGTGTGGTTTGATTGATGGTTTGAGGAGATAATCTGAACCGAAAGTCCATGATTAAGTACGAGAAGTTCTGGGACTGGTAGCAGAGTACACGAGTGTGCATCATTATGAGCAGTCCGGGAGATGCAGTATTTTTTTTATATATATATATATATATATATATATATATACACTTATGGCTGCTTAATCTACTTAAAATATGTATAGTATAAGAGATAGATAGTGGCTATCTAAAGATAAAATAAGTGTGTGAGAACTTAACATGAGGGTAAAAATAATAAAATAAGAGTAGTGTTAATTATTAGTTATTCGGTAACGTACTGTATGGGTGGTACGGTGTAAGTTAATGAGAAACTTAACTAAAGGCTTAATGATAATTAAGGGTATACTGTAACGTACTGTATGGGTGGTACATGTGAGATATAGTGGTTTATGGTTAGTTAGATACTTGATACCTAGTTAGGTTGGGTAGCTTGACTAGGGGGCTTAGTAGAGGACATTAGGTGCGCACTATAGATGAAAGGTGAGGAACTCAAGGGAGTGTATTCAACCTAATATGTGAATCTAATGACTTTGAATTTAAACTGCAATTTAAATACTTGCTAAATATTTTCAAATGGTTTTACTTGGGCTCTGACCTATACATACAAAACATTCTCAAAAACTTTTTAGGTGTCTATCCACAAGGATGCCAAGCTTGTCGATCTATTCCAGGGATGCATAGGTGCATTACGTGTGGATGCTTGCATGATTTGGACTTAGTCATTTCGGTTACTTCATTCCTATAGTAGAGTGTAGTTCCGTTATTTTTTTTGGGCATGTCGCCCCTTCAGCTATTTATTTGATTTAGTTTATCCGACCTAGTATTTTTTGACTCAGTTTGATTTCATTAGATATTTAGTTTGATTTTTATATTGAAAACCGATTGTTATTCAGTATCATTTTATTTAAGTTATTATCTGGTATTTAGTTCAGATTATTTTACTGTATGGATGGTTTGATTATTGTGATTCTTTCTCTTGTAGGTATTTTTTAATAAAAAGTTTAAATTTGGCACCAACTTTTGAATGCAAAGTGGTTAGTTAAATTTTAAAAACGTTTTCTATAGTGATTATAAGGATGAACCAAATGAAATTCTTGTTTTAATTGGATGAAGGACTGATCACCCGTTATTTTATTAGGTGGGGTGTCACACTATGTACGAGTAAATGGGATACTCGCACACCCACACATAATGAAGGTGAATCATTATTATCTTTGAGGATCACTCGAGTGTACTAAGAAGATTTATATTTAGTCCCACACAAAAAACCCAAAAACATCAACAGTGGATAATCATTACGCTTTCTCTCAGACTGTATACACTACTATACCGAAGCATAAATGATGACCACCAATTGCATATCCAGTGACTATATGATAACAACCCCCGTTCATTCCCCCTCGGGATATGCATACCTAGGCTGCAGTGTCCGGGGTAAATGGCAATTGTAAATCCTATCTCAATCTCTGGGGTACTAGCAAGGTCGATGTCATAGAGTTACCCAAAAAGGATGTCCCCTTTAGTTCATCACCAATAAGAGCATTTCACATAAAACACACAATTATATATAACCCTCACTAATGGGTTGAATCAACTAAACACATATAAACCCATCAATACTTCGTTACACATAATATCAACATTATTAAAAGTTACTACACACATTACCCTTATTCGATTCTACACGTCACTAGCCCTATGATCTAGTGGAAAAACCGGGCGTCCGTGTAATACGCTAGTCCTTGTTATCGGCTTCGAACCACAATACAAAAAAAAACCTAAACTTTTAACTACACTTTTATGGAGTATAGTAGTAAGTCTGGGTATCGAATCCACAGGGAATGTTTTATAGAATTTAATTGATTTATTACTTCTAAAATAAAAATGAAAAAGATGATGATTGGGAAAATTTCTATTAAAAAATTACTTAAGAAAAACAAACTGAAAAGTGCAAAAGAAATTAGATCCGACAAATGGGAGAAAATAGGGTAGGGTACAATCCCTCTATCCTTAACAAATTACCGTATAGAATAGTAGAATTGTAAATCAAAATTCTTGATTAAATCCAGTCCTTATCATCACTAAGAATTACATATATGAGGTTCTAGCCCGCATCATATGAAATCAAAGATCAATATAAAGCGGTGAACGACAAATTATACATACAAAGCATTCTTAAACATCCCAAGTACCTAGGGCAAGCGAGATTAAAAGATATGACAATGCATATATGATTTTCATTCACTATTCAACCAATATTTTCATTTATTTTCTAATTTTCCATACAAATAATTTGTATTAGGATTTAGTTCATGTACCCCAACCCTTGAGAATTTAGCTACTCATGATTGGATTAAAAAAAACAAATTCATAAACAACATTAAGGATCTACAAGACATTATAAATAAATTGCAAATAATAAAACAAGAGAATGGAAATGATATTACTTGAATTCAGCAACAAGAATGGAATTGGGATTCAGAAATTCTTACAAAATAGGATTCATGAAAACTCTTGAAGGAATAGAAAATTTGCTCTCAAAATCTAACCCTAAAATTCAATCTAGCACTTCTAACCTACTCCTAACCTAGCCTCTCTCTAGAAACTCCCCTTCAAATGATGTAGGTCATGGGCTTTTATACCACAAAATCTCGAAATTGACAACCAATAGTGCTTGTGGAACAAGTTTTCCAAGAGTTGCACTGCATTAAATGCATAATTAATGACAGAAATCCGCACATCCAGACTCTTCATTATCCCGCAACTTCAAAACATCGTAACTTCTTCACCGTAGCTCGGATTGAGGTGCTGTTTTTTCCAGTATTCTTGTAATTTAGAGCTCTTCAACTTTCTAGTTGGCCACACCTCCGGACTAAGGCTATAAAATTACGAAAATGCCCTTCAACTCTCCATTTCTTGGTTTCTTTCACTGTTTTGAGCTCTCCTTCGCACTAACTTGCGTGAAATACCTGTAAAACACATGAGAAATTCACAAAACACGAAATACTTGCCAAAAAAGGTTAGTAGCATAAATAGGAGACAAATCCAAGATATTTACACTGCACGGGATCATAAAAATACCGAAATTAAGGGGATAAATGTGAAGAATATGTGCCTAATCACACCCCCTAACTTAGAACTTTGGGCGTCCCGAGCAATGTATATGAATCCTAACCGAAATTCTACTCTTGAAAATTCCTTTATTAAAATAAAATTCCACTTTCGCAGGCACGCGATTGCATTTAGCGTATGCAACAAGCCTTTAAACCCCTAGGTTACCCTAGTAGGACGAGTTTTGTCTCGTGAGGGTTTGCAGTGAATTTACCCACAAAATTCTTTATTGACTCAAATAAATATCAAAATATTTAAAAATTGTACAATTTAAAATTTTCGAAAAATAATCACTATAAATTCATTTCAACTGTCTCAAACCGTAGTGTGTGTGTGCAAAGCCAAAAATTCAACCTCAAATTTCCACCGATTGAGCATTACGTTACTTTCCGAAAATTCGTTTTGATTCAAATTCTTATGGATGCACTCACAAACGAATCACTCGGATTGTGGTTGTTTTTCTCTCGGTATGCATGATATAAAGAGTAAATATAATGGACACAAATTCACGCATACAAAATTGAAAAGAAGGAAATATATGGTGAAAATATCTCATCATCGGAATACGGTTATAAGGAAACGAGAACATCGCCTCTAATTCACACCATTTAATCTCTCATATTATCTTTTCATGTCTTAACTCTCCACGCGGTAACCAATTTCGCCATTCGGGCTCGGTTAGGACTTTCTTGGGTTATAAAGTGTAAAGGGTAAAAATGAGAATACATGGGCTATTCGGAATTGGAAAATTTCCTTATGATGTCCATTAGTGCTTTTTTTTTCGGGCATTTGCTTATTTTTCTCTTTTTTCTTTTCTTTTTCTTCTCTTATTTTTTTTTTTCGCTTTTCTCTTGCCCCTTTTTATTGCTCAATTTGGACTTACTTGATAAATTTTCTCAATTTTCACAATTCCGGGCTATTTGGGTTTTTGGGGTTATCAAACGAAAGGATAAATTTTATTTGGCTCAAAGTGGGTTGCAAAGGGATAATTTTTCACATCTTTTTATGGCTAATATTTTTGGGTAACAAATGATGGCCTACTTCATTGTCCAAATTGCTAATCACATTACCATATGCATCTCGAGATTAATTAAGTTTAGAGATATATTTAGCACGAATTTTTCAAGACAACATTTCACACATTTCCCATAACCGATCAAAACAAAGGATTGAGATCATCAACGACTTATTAAAACGCTGAAAAGAACTTTGAGTTAATCATAAACTCAGATTGATTTAAAAACTCATAAAAAAATGATAGGCTCGAAATCTCACCGGGTTGGACTAATCTCCACACTTATTCGTAAAGTCGTCAATTTTCTTTCAATTTCCATCTTTGGTCAATTTTGGCTTAGTGCATTTTGAATTGTACAATTTGAGACTTTAAATAGAATAAAGGTGATATTTTTGAAAAATTTAAATTCTAATTTTTTATTTATTTTGAACAAAAATATTTTTGTCTTTTTTCAAAATTTTCAATTTTTTTTTATTTTTCTAAAAAAAAACACACTTGGAAAGAACATGTGATCGAATCAATGAATCTAAACAATAAATGGGAAGAATATCCCACACCCCCTAACTTAAATGTTGCATTGTCCTCAATGCAAATCAAGAACACAACATAAAGAGAGGAAAATAAAGATATTACCCAAATGTAGTGATCCTCGATGAGTACGAGTCCATTGAATCTACAAAATAATTTATAACCAAGCATAACAAAAATAATAACAAAAACTCTAACTATCAAAACTAGACTATAATAAAAGAGAAAAAAAAAAAACTAACTATTTACAACCTAAAATTTGAACGTCTAATAAATCATACACTAAAAGTCGAAAAATTTGAGGGTCTACCCAAAATACAATTTGACTTTTAGGGATTAATAGTGTTCCATCACTAGGATGCATGCCTCCCAAAAAATAAGAATTCCGTTTGAAAAACGGAAGGCATGTGCAAATTTTAAAAAATGAACCATCACCAATTAAAAAATTTAGAGGGATTAAAAATTTGGGTGCACAGGGGGACAAGTACCATTGGGATATAAGAAAAATATAATCACCTCTAAAAGATTGTTCAAGTAGAGTGATTTTCCTCAAAATCTTCTCCCCAAAAATTTTCACTGAGACCTCGAGGTGGGGCATGTTTAGAAACAAAGAATTTATCTATCCTGTCATTCAACTCGCTCTCATCTAAGTGACCAAGTGAGGCCCAAAATGATTCAATTTCAAGAGTGATGTTCTCATTCACCGAGCCGAATTCTATCTCAAATGCCGCTAAGCTCAAATCTTCTAGGTCTCCCTCTTGCTTTGTTTCTATCTCACCTAGAAGAAATGTATCTATCGTGTCTTGCCATTCGCTCTCTTCTACGTAACCCAATGAATCTCTCTTGATGCCCTCTACATTTTCTCTTTCGCTAACGCTCAAGGAGTGTTCTCTTATGTCCCGTGGACTGTTCTCAAGATCTTGTCCTCTAAAATTTTCAGTTGGATCTGGTGGAGTGACACGTCTAAGTGTATGGCCCGTAAGATGAAGCATCTCAAAAAACATTCCCCGGCAACGGCGCCATTTTTGATCGAGTGGAAAAACCGGGCGTCCGTGTAATACGCTAGTCCTTGTTATCGGCTTCGAACCACAATACAAAAAAAAACCTAAACTTTTAACTACACTTTTATGGAGTATAGTAGTAAGTCTGGGTATCGAATCCACAGGGAATGTTTTATAGAATTTAATTGATTTATTACTTCTAAAATAAAAATGAAAAAGATGATGATTGGGAAAATTTCTATTAAAAAATTACTTAAGAAAAACAAACTGAAAAGTGCAAAAGAAATTAGATCCGACAAATGGGAGAAAATAGGGTAGGGTACAATCCCTCTATCCTTAACAAATTACCGTATAGAATAGTAGAATTGTAAATCAAAATTCTTGATTAAATCCAGTCCTTATCATCACTAAGAATTACATATATGAGGTTCTAGCCCGCATCATATGAAATCAAAGATCAATATAAAGCGGTGAACGACAAATTATACATACAAAGCATTCTTAAACATCCCAAGTACCTAGGGCAAGCGAGATTAAAAGATATGACAATGCATATATGATTTTCATTCACTATTCAACCAATATTTTCATTTATTTTCTAATTTTCCATACAAATAATTTGTATTAGGATTTAGTTCATGTACCCCAACCCTTGAGAATTTAGCTACTCATGATTGGATTAAAAAAAACAAATTCATAAACAACATTAAGGATCTACAAGACATTATAAATAAATTGCAAATAATAAAACAAGAGAATGGAAATGATATTACTTGAATTCAGCAACAAGAATGGAATTGGGATTCAGAAATTCTTACAAAATAGGATTCATGAAAACTCTTGAAGGAATAGAAAATTTGCTCTCAAAATCTAACCCTAAAATTCAATCTAGCACTTCTAACCTACTCCTAACCTAGCCTCTCTCTAGAAACTCCCCTTCAAATGATGTAGGTCATGGGCTTTTATACCACAAAATCTCGAAATTGACAACCAATAGTGCTTGTGGAACAAGTTTTCCAAGAGTTGCACTGCATTAAATGCATAATTAATGACAGAAATCCGCACATCCAGACTCTTCATTATCCCGCAACTTCAAAACATCGTAACTTCTTCACCGTAGCTCGGATTGAGGTGCTGTTTTTTCCAGTATTCTTGTAATTTAGAGCTCTTCAACTTTCTAGTTGGCCACACCTCCGGACTAAGGCTATAAAATTACGAAAATGCCCTTCAACTCTCCATTTCTTGGTTTCTTTCACTGTTTTGAGCTCTCCTTCGCACTAACTTGCGTGAAATACCTGTAAAACACATGAGAAATTCACAAAACACGAAATACTTGCCAAAAAAGGTTAGTAGCATAAATAGGAGACAAATCCAAGATATTTACACTGCACGGGATCATAAAAATACCGAAATTAAGGGGATAAATGTGAAGAATATGTGCCTAATCACACCCCCTAACTTAGAACTTTGCGCGTCCCGAGCAATGTATATGAATCCTAACCGAAATTCTACTCTTGAAAATTCCTTTATTAAAATAAAATTCCACTTTCGCAGGCACGCGATTGCATTTAGCGTATGCAACAAGCCTTTAAACCCCTAGGTTACCCTAGTAGGACGAGTTTTGTCTCGTGAGGGTTTGCAGTGAATTTACCCACAAAATTCTTTATTGACTCAAATAAATATCAAAATATTTAAAAATTGTACAATTTAAAATTTTCGAAAAATAATCACTATAAATTCATTTCAACTGTCTCAAACCGTAGTGTGTGTGTGCAAAGCCAAAAATTCAACCTCAAATTTCCACCGATTGAGCATTACGTTACTTTCCGAAAATTCGTTTTGATTCAAATTCTTATGGATGCACTCACAAACGAATCACTCGGATTGTGGTTGTTTTTCTCTCGGTATGCATGATATAAAGAGTAAATATAATGGACACAAATTCACGCATACAAAATTGAAAAGAAGGAAATATATGGTGAAAAGATCTCATCATCGGAATACGGTTATAAGGAAACGAGAACATCGCCTCTAATTCACACCATTTAATCTCTCATATTATCTTTTCATGTCTTAACTCTCCACGCGGTAACCAATTTCGCCATTCGGGCTCGGTTAGGACTTTCTTGGGTTATAAAGTGTAAAGGGTAAAAATGAGAATACATGGGCTATTCGGAATTGGAAAATTTCCTTATGATGTCCATTAGTGCTTTTTTTTTCGGGCATTTGCTTATTTTTCTCTTTTTTCTTTTCTTTTTCTTCTCTTATTTTTTTTTTTCGCTTTTCTCTTGCCCCTTTTTATTGCTCAATTTGGACTTACTTGATAAATTTTCTCAATTTTCACAATTCCGGGCTATTTGGGTTTTTGGGGTTATCAAACGAAAGGATAAATTTTATTTGGCTCAAAGTGGGTTGCAAAGGGATAATTTTTCACATCTTTTTATGGCTAATATTTTTGGGTAACAAATGATGGCCTACTTCATTGTCCAAATTGCTAATCACATTACCATATGCATCTCGAGATTAATTAAGTTTAGAGATATATTTAGCACGAATTTTTCAAGACAACATTTCACACATTTCCCATAACCGATCAAAACAAAGGATTGAGATCATCAACGACTTATTAAAACGCTGAAAAGAACTTTGAGTTAATCATAAACTCAGATTGATTTAAAAACTCATAAAAAAATGATAGGCTCGAAATCTCACCGGGTTGGACTAATCTCCACACTTATTCGTAAAGTCGTCAATTTTCTTTCAATTTCCATCTTTGGTCAATTTTGGCTTAGTGCATTTTGAATTGTACAATTTGAGACTTTAAATAGAATAAAGGTGATATTTTTGAAAAATTTAAATTCTAATTTTTTATTTATTTTGAACAAAAATATTTTTGTCTTTTTTCAAAATTTTCAATTTTTTTTTATTTTTCTAAAAAAAAACACACTTGGAAAGAACATGTGATCGAATCAATGAATCTAAACAATAAATGGGAAGAATATCCCACACCCCCTAACTTAAATGTTGCATTGTCCTCAATGCAAATCAAGAACACAACATAAAGAGAGGAAAATAAAGATATTACCCAAATGTAGTGATCCTCGATGAGTACGAGTCCATTGAATCTACAAAATAATTTATAACCAAGCATAACAAAAATAATAACAAAAACTCTAACTATCAAAACTAGACTATAATAAAAGAGAAAAAAAAAAAACTAACTATTTACAACCTAAAATTTGAACGTCTAATAAATCATACACTAAAAGTCGAAAAATTTGAGGGTCTACCCAAAATACAATTTGACTTTTAGGGATTAATAGTGTTCCATCACTAGGATGCATGCCTCCCAAAAAATAAGAATTCCGTTTGAAAAACGGAAGGCATGTGCAAATTTTAAAAAATGAACCATCACCAATTAAAAAATTTAGAGGGATTAAAAATTTGGGTGCACAGGGGGACAAGTACCATTGGGATATAAGAAAAATATAATCACCTCTAAAAGATTGTTCAAGTAGAGTGATTTTCCTCAAAATCTTCTCCCCAAAAATTTTCACTGAGACCTCGAGGTGGGGCATGTTTAGAAACAAAGAATTTATCTATCCTGTCATTCAACTCGCTCTCATCTAAGTGACCAAGTGAGGCCCAAAATGATTCAATTTCAAGAGTGATGTTCTCATTCACCGAGCCGAATTCTATCTCAAATGCCGCTAAGCTCAAATCTTCTAGGTCTCCCTCTTGCTTTGTTTCTATCTCACCTAGAAGAAATGTATCTATCGTGTCTTGCCATTCGCTCTCTTCTACGTAACCCAATGAATCTCTCTTGATGCCCTCTACATTTTCTCTTTCGCTAACGCTCAAGGAGTGTTCTCTTATGTCCCGTGGACTGTTCTCAAGATCTTGTCCTCTAAAATTTTCAGTTGGATCTGGTGGAGTGACACGTCTAAGTGTATGGCCCGTAAGATGAAGCATCTCAAAAAACATTCCCCGGCAACGGCGCCATTTTTGATCGAGTGGAAAAACCGGGCGTCCGTGTAATACGCTAGTCCTTGTTATCGGCTTCGAACCACAATACAAAAAAAAACCTAAACTTTTAACTACACTTTTATGGAGTATAGTAGTAAGTCTGGGTATCGAATCCACAGGGAATGTTTTATAGAATTTAATTGATTTATTACTTCTAAAATAAAAATGAAAAAGATGATGATTGGGAAAATTTCTATTAAAAAATTACTTAAGAAAAACAAACTGAAAAGTGCAAAAGAAATTAGATCCGACAAATGGGAGAAAATAGGGTAGGGTACAATCCCTCTATCCTTAACAAATTACCGTATAGAATAGTAGAATTGTAAATCAAAATTCTTGATTAAATCCAGTCCTTATCATCACTAAGAATTACATATATGAGGTTCTAGCCCGCATCATATGAAATCAAAGATCAATATAAAGCGGTGAACGACAAATTATACATACAAAGCATTCTTAAACATCCCAAGTACCTAGGGCAAGCGAGATTAAAAGATATGACAATGCATATATGATTTTCATTCACGATTCAACCAATATTTTCATTTATTTTCTAATTTTCCATACAAATAATTTGTATTAGGATTGAGTTCATGTACCCCAACCCTTGAGAATTTAGCTACTCATGATTGGATTAAAAAAAACAAATTCATAAACAACATTAAGGATCTACAAGACATTATAAATAAATTGCAAATAATAAAACAAGAGAATGGAAATGATATTACTTGAATTCTGCAACAAGAACGGAATTGGGATTCAGAAATTCTTACAAAATAGGATTCATGAAAACTCTTGAAGGAATAGAAAATTTGCTCTCAAAATCTAACCCTAAAATTCAATCTAGCACTTCTAACCTACTCCTAACCTAGCCTCTCTCTAGCAACTCCCCTTCAAATGATGTAGGTCATGGGCTTTTATACCACAAAATCTCGAAATTGACAACCAATAGTGCTTGTGGAACAAGTTTTCCAAGAGTTGCACTGCATTAAATGCATAATTAATGACAGAAATCCGCACATCCAGACTCTTCATTATCCCGCAACTTCAAAACATCGTAACTTCTTCACCGTAGCTCGGATTGAGGTGCCGTTTTTTCCAGTATTCTTGTAATTTAGAGATCTTCAACTTTCTAGTTGGCCCCATCTCCGGACTAAGGCTGTAAAATTACGAAAATGCCCTTCAACTCTCCATTTCTTGGTTTCTTTCACTGTTTTGAGCTCTCCTTCGCACTAACTTGCGTGAAATACCTGTAAAACACATGAGAAATTCACAAAACACGAAATACTTGACAAAAAAGGTTAGTATCATAAATACGAGACAAATCCAAGATATTTACACTGCACGGGATCATAAAAATACCGAAATTAAGGGGATAAATGTGAAGAATATGTGCCTAATCACCCTACCTCCAAGGGCTCTCCAAGTTCTTGGCACTGTCTCTCCCTTAACACCTGCAAGAAAATATGACTAATATGATAACTAACTAATCCTAAGGTTTATAAATTAATCCTATGTTCCCCGTAGGATAAGGGTTCTACAAATATCTCACAATGACCTTACTAAACCCAACCAAAAATCCTCTTTCTCGGTACTTTCAAAATTCCATATAATAACCCATCATGCTCTAGAATTTTTGCAAACTAATACCAGATATTTAATTTTAGCTCCATTAAATGAATTCGAGGTTAAAATACCCAATTCTCCCATCCCTAAATTACAAATCCTCAAAATATTAGTATTTACCATATTCTACAATTATAAGAAGTCTAATGGTTAATCCAACCGTTTAGCCTTTACTCAAACTTAAATACCTTAAAACCACAATATTCCTATATCTTTACTTGAATGAATGGACTAAAGGCCATCATAAATTATCCTTAATTCCTATAAAATAATGTCGCAAACCCTAATCTGATTCTAAGAGATACCTGGGAGGATCAGTCAATCGTTGGTTAGGGTCAATCAATTGATCACTCCAGAAATTCGGCACTTCCTCTTTTTATAGGGTTCATCTTCTACGAAACCCAAATTATCTCTCTAAAACACCATCAATGACTTCCAAAACTTCATCCAATCCCCACCAATAACCCCTCTTTCTCGGTACTTTCAAAATTCCATATAATAACCCATCATGCTCTAGAATTTTTGCAAACTAATACCAGATATTTAATTTTAGCTCCATTAAACGAATTCGAGGTTAAAATACCCAATTCTCCCATCCCTAAATTACAAATCCTCAAAATATTAGTATTTACCATATTCTACAACTATAAGAAGTCTAATGGTTAATCCAACCGTTTAGCCTTTACTCAAACTTAAATACCTTAAAACCACAATATTCCTATATCTTTACTTGAATGAATGGACTAAAGGCCATCATAAATTATCCTCAATTCCTATAAAATAATGTCGCAAACCCTAATCTCATTCTAAGAGATACCTGGGAGGATCAGTCAATCGTTGGTTAGGGTCAATCAATTGATCACTCCAGAAATTCGACACTTCCTCTTTTTATAGGGTTCATCTTCTACGAAACCCAAATTATCTCTCTAAAACACCATCAATTACTTCCAAAACTTCATCCAATCCCCACCAATAACCAAACTACAAAACCACTTCATATGTATGATTGAAACATAATTCTAATAGTAATATCAAAAGTTTCTATCAAGGTTTAAACGAAAATTCCAGATTTAATTACAAGAACCCTAGTTTTATTAACTTTTTGAATTGACTTGGATTTTCATGGAATGGTTCCATTAAGAAGAGGCTTTTAAAGATTTACAATATATGACCAATTTCTAACAAATATATAAAAAACCTAACTCGAATTCATGATGAAATCAATCAATTTCACATTATGCCATTAACATGGTTATTTATAAATTAAGTTAATTACAAATTAACTAATTTCATCCTAAGCTATATTTTCATTAGATCAATTTAGATTTCAAGGAATAGATATAATTGTAACACCCTCTCAAAATAATAACGGGTGGCATGCCCTATACTATATTAAATTAAGAGTTTCAGATGGTCCAGTCTCAACATCAACTGCCGGTACTATATAATATAGGACTAACTACCCGATATCATATAAGCGAGATGTTAAAATAATTTAAAACATACAACATACCACGACACAACACTATAACACTACGAATAAAGGAAACAAAGATGCAAGAAAGAACTATGATAAACGAAATGCTATAATAAAATGATATAAATAACTACAACAGAATGTGATACAAAAAGTAGACCCGAATAAGCTGTCGGGTCACAGCAAATACAATAACTGAAATGGAATAAGTATAAACATGTATATAAATATCCCTTGG
This sequence comes from Sambucus nigra, assembly GCA_949130495.1. Classification (NCBI taxonomy): domain Eukaryota; kingdom Viridiplantae; phylum Streptophyta; class Magnoliopsida; order Dipsacales; family Adoxaceae; genus Sambucus; species Sambucus nigra. Next base: position 343,883,862 of record OX422218.1, on the reverse strand, counting down.
GTACAAACCAGATATACAACATGAATCCTACCTAGAATTTTTCAAGGGAGGAAGCGACTACATTCTACATCCCGCAACAGTCCGCACCTATCGCGGCTCCCAAGACTCTGAATAGAAAGTCATCTGGCATCCATGCGGTAGGACACCTGTAGTAATATATATATACAGGCAGGAGAGAAAAGTAAATGGGTCAGATCCCGAGTTGTGAAAATATTTAGCAAGTGTGTTAACCGTGCATAATAAATATCGGTGCACATATTTCATAATTAAAATGGGATCGCACTCTCGTGGAGCCCCAACTCACCTCTCATCTAAAGGCGCGCACCTATTCACGTCCTCAATTGTTTTAGTTAAATTACCCCCATTTATTAGGACAACCTAACCTATCATAGGCCTAGCCTATAGCCACGAGATTTACCTTCCTATCATAACCCAAGAATCCACCCCTTTTTCTAAACACAGTTAAGTATTTATTTTCAATCATATGTGCCTTATTAGGCTTAGTGGATTCCGGTTTATACTTTAACCAATTATAATTTAATAAGTTACCCAATATGCACTTGGGTTGAAATATCTGATTTAATTTCTAATTAATAAGCAGGCAAAATTATTATTGACACAACTTCCCTCCAATTTCAACGTTACGCTGCGTTTCGTGCGTGGGGTGTCTCGCAAAGCAAAATCCAAACAAGGAACCACCCCGTTACAGTACTCCTTGTCAACGTCGATCCTGGAGATCCATTATGCCACACATAAATATCTACAGAACTTCTCTCTACTCTCAACAATGTACTGCGTTTCGTGTGTGGGGTGTCTCGCAAAGCGAAATCCAAACAAGGAACCGCCTCGTTACACTACTCCTTGACAATGTCGATCCTAGAGATCCATAATGCCGTACATACCATAATTGGCAGAACTTTTCTCCAATCTCAACACTGCAGTGCGTTTCATGCGTGGGGTGTCTCGCAAAGCGAAATCCAAACAAGGAACCGCCCCGTTACACTACTCCTGGACAATGTCGATCCTAGAGATCCATAATTCCAAGTATACAATATTATACTACTACTATAACTAACATCACCAATAATATCCTTGGGGTGATGTAACCGAAATATTCCTTAAATGCGATACATCAACCCCCCATCAATCTAGTACACCATAATCATCCAAGATGTACTCTATAAAGATTCTATATCCTTTCATCTATAGGATATATAAATATATATATAGGCATTTCATTCTAACCATATATATATACACACCATCATCCAATCCCATGACCATGTATACATACCATATATGATGTACAAAGGCCATGCACAAATAAATACCCGGCTATATATAGCGCCGATAAACTGCATGAATGCTATCATCTTCCCAGTGCCCGACTCACGTAGCAATACTGGGGCCACCATGGTGGGACTAAACGACACCCATCTCGTGGTAAACTCACGCACACGACGTCCCGGGAAGCGGTCATAGCTCCAAACTGGCAATGAGACGAAACATACCCACCACGTCTCATCCTAAAAATATAAAAATTTAAATCACATAATAACACACGGGGGACGACTATGACCTAGGGAATATCCACACCCTGCTTTTCTAGCAAGGATTCTCACCCTCTACGCACGCAACTTCCCAATGATAGCATGAGCAGGGTATGCTTAACCAAATAAGTATATATATCATTCACATGCATAATATATATACATCTATATGATCCAATCATATTGTTGATACCAAAATTAATATGCTGATATGGACGAATAATAAGAAGACACATGTCAATCTACATGGCACAATAGCAACGAGGAAGTTTATTCCCCCGACCTAGTCATACTCACTCCGAGCAACAAGTGTACTTCGAGGAACTCCAGCTATCCGAGGAATTATTGAACGATGAGAAACTAAGGCGCATCGAGCTGCATCTCGACCACAACATTGATTGCCAGATTATCAACAGTTCAAATATTCATTGAATGCTTATCATCTTGACGCACACGCTTGAAGAGCATTAAATGAATTACCCTTTCATATGAATATCATTTAATGTATCACCCTTTCAGATTATGGCCTGAAGGCTATAAATACATTGTATTACCCTCATTCAAAGGGACCGGAATTTCTTGATAGTACTTGTAATCGAGAATTCCCAAACACTCAGCAATAACACAACAGTGGACGTAGGCCATTCATATAAGGCTGAACCACTTTAAAATTCTTTGTCTCATTTATTTATCTATGATTGAATTATTAGAATAATCTATTTTTTTACATCAACAGATTGGCGCCATCTGTGGGAACGATTGTTATTATCTTTTTTCACCAATAATCATTCATCATCAATGGCAGATAATCCGGAATCTAGCAATCGAAACACTAGAAATGCTGGAAATCTTCCAAATCCTTATGCACCTCCAGATCTGGCTGGAATTATGACGAATCTGGCTCAAGGACAAACCACCATGCAAGAGACAATGCGGCAACTCATACAAACCCTTCATGGCGGTGCACCTGCACATTCGGGACAGCGAAGTGGTCAGAGGCAAACCTATTTACTTTCTTCATGATCCAGGCGTACAAATGCGTATCGTAATGAGGAATCTGATGATTTCTCATATCAACCTGGGCGAACTTCGTCAATGCGGGCTACAGATACTGAGCAACGTATCACTCTCTCTCCAAAAAGACCCAGTGCCTTGGAGAGATTGAGCAGGGTATCTCCTTTCAGCCGATTAGGTCCTAGGAGGAATAGGAGTCCGCCTAAGACCATGTCGAGGAGTTTTCGACAACCATCAGATCTAAGAGAAGGATCATCATAATCACGACCAGTTGCTCGTCAAGATATATCTCAAGAGGCCACTTCAGAACAATCAATTGCTCGAATTAATAAGCCCGAAGAAGGAAATGATGCGTGGAAAGGGTCCATTCAGCGGTTGGAAGATAGATTGGGAGAAATGGTTAAGGCGAAGAATCCTCTACAACGAAATTTTGTTCAAGGGACACCTTTTGTCAAGGCTATTGTGGATTTTCCTACACCGTCAAAGTTTAAAGCCCCTGTGGTGACCCCCAAATATGATGGAAAGACAGATCATGTTCTTCACATAGAGCAATATTAAGCTGCTGCCGACATCTATGCTGTCCCCGACGAGATGAGATGTCGAGCATTCTCAGGAACTCTTACTGGATCTGCCCAGATATGGTATAATAATCTTCCTCGGGGTAATATTTCAACTTTCTTTCAGTTGGCCGAGTTGTTCATTGGAAATTTCTGTTTTGGAGCAAAACCAGTAAAACGAGTAGCACACTTGTTAAGTGTTAGACAAAAATCTGGTGAGAGTACTAGAGATTACATAACTCGTTTCAACAACGAGAAGCTGGAAGTCATAGATTATGAAGAGAAGACAGCAATAACCGCCTTAATGAGTGGGTTGTTGCCTAACAAGTTGTATTACACCTTGGCCAAAGATCCACCTACAACTATGTCAGAGTTGATGGCAAAAGCGGCTAAAATCATGAATACCGAGGAGGCAATGGCTGCGAAGAAGAATATGGATAAAGAGACTAAGGAGGAAGGCGACAAATCTAAGAAGAAAGAGCATAAGGGAAATGGCGGTGATAAATATTCCAAGAATAATAAGTCATCATGGGAAGTCCTGAAGAAATTTGATAATAATACTCCTTTGAAAATGGGTATTAATCATGTCTTGGAAGAAATCAAGAATAACGTGGAAGTAAAGTGGCCAAAGAAACTGAGATCAGACCCTGACACGAGGAATAGGGAGAAATATTACGAGTTCCATCAGGATCATGGCCATATGACCAAAAATTGCATAGCTCTTCAGAACGAGATTGAAACACTCATCTGAGGATGGAAACTAGCAAAGTATGTTGATCGGGGAGGTGAAAGAAGAAATAATGACCGAACTAGAGAGAGGTCCATATCTCCTCATCGAGCAGAGGAGAAAAAGAAGAGAGACCATGAAGATGATCCAGATGATGACCCCGATCTTCCTAAGAAACCAAGGCAACCAGAACAAGAGGTATTTTCAATACACTTTGGGTCACTTGATTGTAATGTCATTACAGGAGTAGATGCAGGAGGAGGATACCTTACTGCAGAAAGAAAAGCTTACCTTGGAGAGGCTCAAGCTTGCTCGTACATTCAGCGAATAAATTTAGCTGAGGAGGATCGCCCGAGGAAGATAAACAAAGAAAAGATGGTGTTCTTTACCCTCACGACGACCCTTTGGTGATCAAAATGAGGATGAAAGAAGTAATGATTTCAAGGGTTCTGGTAGATAATGTTAGTTCAGCAGATATCATGTTCTACTCATGCTTTGATAGTTTAAATTTAAAATTATCTCAATTGGAGCCTTATCACAGACCCCTCCTGGGTTTTGCTGGCGAGAAAGTTTTTCCACTTGGGACGATCAAGTTGGATATATTCATTGGAACTTGGCCTGCTTGTCGAACAGAAAGAATACGCTTATTTGTGATGGATAAAAATGTGCAATCAGCTTACAACATCATCATGGGAAGAGTTGGTTTGAAGAAGTTTGAAGCAGTTCCATCTACAGTACATTAGTGCTTAAAATTCCCAACAACTTTTGGAGTAGTATTTGTGAAAGGTGATCAAAAAGTAGCTCGGGAATGCTATTATTCATCTGCCGAGCAAGAGGAGCTTGAACTGTCAAGGAAAAAGACTACTACCTACCAGGTGGATGAAGGTACAGAAATTGAAACACTGGATCCTAGAGATGAATCCCAACTTGTAAAAGGTCAGGTGGTGGAATCTACAGAAAATGTTATTCTGGACGACAATCATCCTGAACGAATAACCCAGATAGGTTCAACGTTGGATGACTCAATAAAACAGAAGTTGATAACTTTCTTACGAAACAGGAAGAAAAATTTTGCATGGAATCATGAAGACATGCCAGGAATATATCCAAACTTCTTATGTCATGAGCTCAATGTGAATAAGGAGATCAAGCCTGTAAAGCAGAGAAGAAGAGTATTTAGTCCCGAGAAGAATCAAGCTATACAAGAGGAAGTCGAGAAGCTCCAGAAAGCTCAATTCATTGAAGATATAAAATATCCAGACTGGTTAGCCAACGTGGTGATGGTAAAGAAGAAAAACAATAAATGGAGAATGTGTGTTGATTTCACTGATCTCAATAAGGCATGCCTAAAGGATCACTTTCCATTTCCTAGAATTGACCAGCTAGTGGATGCTACCTCGGGGCACGAGCTGCTCAGCTTCATGGATGCTTACTCTGGTTACAACCAGATCAAAATGAAACCTGAAGACAGGGAAAGTACTTCTTTTATTACCCCTATGGGAACTTATTGTTACAATGTTATGCCTTTTGGTTTGAAAAATGCAGGAGCGACATACCAGCGGATGATGAACAAGGTTTTTGCCGAACAAATCAGTTCCAATATGGAAATTTATGTCAATGACATGCTGACAAAGAGCAAGAAAGTTGTTGATCATCTAGTTGACTTAGGTCAGACATTTGATCAACTGGATAAATAACAAATGAAGCTCAACCCGACGAAGTGCACATTTGGAGTACGAGAAGGAATGTTCCTCGGATACATCGTCAACCAGCGAGGCATTGAGGCGAATCCATAAAAGATCAAAGCTATTTTAGGGTTGCGATCTCCAACGACGAAGAAAGAGGTGCAGAGTCTTACAGGACGAGTTGCAGCGCTCAACATATTTGTATCCCGAGCAACTGATAGATACCTCCCATTCTTCAAAACACTTCGAATAACTTTCGAGTGGAATGATGAATGTGAAAAAGCCTTTCAAGACTTGAAAAAATATTTGGGAGCACCTCCACTGTTGTCCAGGCCAGTAATGGGAGAAAAGTTGTCTTGTACCTGGCAGTATCAGAGAATGCAGTCAGCTCGGCATTGATCAGAATGGAGAATGGAGTCCAGAAGCCAATTTATTACACAAGGCTTTCCGAGGTGCAGAGATCAGGTACCCAAAGCTGGAAAAATTGGCATTGGCATTAATTGAGGCAAGTAGAAGAATGAGGCCATATTTCCAGGCCCATACCATCGTCGTGTATACCGACATGCCATTAAGACAAGCCCTTCATAAGCTAGAAAAATCAGGGAGACTGATGTACTGGGCAATAGATCTCGGTGAATATGATATTGTGTATGAACCCAAATCATCATTAAAAGGGCAAGCTGCAGCAGACTTTATAGCAGAGTTTACTTATCCTGATACCCCCGAGGAACAAAAGTTGCTCGCTGATCAACCTGTAGATGTTACAGGATCATCAAACACAAGCCCAGACCAACTCCGGTTGGTAAAAGGTCTTGTGGATGTTGAAGGATCATCAAATTCGAGCTCAGACCAACTCCGGTTGGTAAAAGAGCGAGAAGAGATGATTGGCGAGGAACGGAAAATATCAGGAGAGGATGAAAGGAAATAACAAATATTTCACCAAGGAACCTTATCAGATAAGAAATTTGAAGACGAGTTACCTACATGGAGATTATATGTAGATGGGTCATCTTGCACAACAGGTTGTGGAGCAGGAATTGTTTTGAACACCCCAGACGAGATTGACATGGAATACGCCTTACGATTCCAATTCAAAGCTTCCAATAATGAGGCTGAGTATGAGGCCGTGATAGCAGGTCTTAATTTAGCAATGATTATGGAAGCGCAACAAGTGATGGTATTCAGTGATTCTCAATTAATTGTGAATCAGATGATGGGAACATATGCAGTTAAAGGAGAATTAATGGTTAAGTATCATGCAAAGGCGATGGAGTTGTTGGGAGAATTTGATGCCATTCAGTTGATCAGAATACCAAGAATGGAGAATGCACGAGCAGACGCACTGGCCCGACTAGCATCAGCTACTCGTACTGAGCTGCGAAGAATGATACCAATTGAAGTATTAGAAAGTCGGAGCATAGATGAATACTTGACGATGAATATTATTACCCTTGATTTAGGACCATCTTGGATGGATCCCATCAGGACATATATTGAGGAGGGACAATTACCAGAGGATAAGATCGCTGCCAAGAAATTAAATTTTAAGGCTGCTCGGTATGTACTAACTAATGGTGTTTTGTATAGACGAGGAATTATGGCAGGTTTGTAAAGATGTGTACATCCCTCCAAGGTGAAAGAGTTGATTGAAGAGATCCATGAAGGGTCATGTGGATCCCATGTAGCAGGTCGGACTCTTTTGCAAAGGGTGATGACGCAGGGATACTACTGGCCAACGATGAGGGCTGATTGTATAGCCTATGCGAAGAGATGTGATAAATGCCAACATTTTTCCTCCATCAGACGAACTCCACAAGCATTGTTTACACCCATAACTTCCCCTTGGCCATTTTCCATGTGGGGAATGGATTTGGTTGGACCGCTGCCAACGACCCGAGGAAGATTCAAGTACCTGGTCGTCGTAGTGGATTATTTTACTAAGTGGGTAGAAGCTGAGCCACTTATTGATATGACATACAAGAAGGTGTACCAGTTCGTTTGGAAGAACATCATCTGCCGATATGGTCTCCCTCATGCCTTCATCACAGACCATGGAACACAATTTGATAACGAGGAGTTTGCCACCTATTGTCATCAGTCAAACATTTTGAAGGTTCATTCAGCACCAGGCCATCCTCAAAGCAATGGGCAGACTGAAGTGACGAACAGAACATTACTAAATGGTTTGAAGAAGAGGTTAAGTGAGGCTAAAGCTAATTGGATTAATGAGCTACAGTCAGTATTGTGGGCTTACCGAACAACTCCCCGAGCAGCAACTGGAGAATCACCATATATGCTAGCATTTGGAAGTGAGGCCATAATACCTGCCGAGTTGGGTCTTCCAACACACAAAGTGCTGAATTTCAATTCTCCAGTCAGTGATTTAATGAGGAGATTAGATTTGGACATGCTCGAGGAGATTAGAGAAGAGGCAGCCATTAGAAATGCTGATTACCAACGACGAACAGCTCTGTTCTACAACAAGAGGGTGAAGAAATGCGACTTAAAAGAAGGAGATTACGTGCTAAAGAAGGTCATTCAGAAGCACAATAAGTTGGAAGCAAACTGGCATGGACCTTACCGAGTTACATAGGTTGTTCGACCAGGAACTTACCGAATAGCAACTCTAGAAGGAGAGGAATTTAAGAATGCATGGAATGCGGAACACCTACGCAAGTATTATCAGTGATGTAAAATGTAAAGTAGTTCCATCAATATGAATAAAACGATGATATTTCGCCATCTTCTCACCATTTATTGAAAGTTTTTCGGGGAATACTAGTGTGCAACACTACGCTGCAGTAAAAACAACACTATAGTTTAAACTCAGACCAACTCCGGTTAGTAAAAGAGTGAGAACAAATATACTCATTTGGTTAGGAGGACATGATAGTTCAAACTCAGACCAACTCCGATTGGTAAAAGAGCGAGAACAAATATACTCCTTTGGTGAGGAGGCGTACACTAGCTCAGACCAACTCTGGTTGGTAAAAGAGCGAGTGGACATGATAGTTCAAGCTCAGACCAACTCCGGTTGGTAAAAGAGCGAGTGGAAATGATAGTTCAAACTCAGACCAACTCCGGTTGGTAAAAGAGCGAGAACAAACCATACTCCTTTGGTTAGGAGGCCGACACTGGCTCAGGCCAATTTTGGTAAAAGGGCAAGTGGACATGATAGTTTGAACTCAGACCAACTTCGGTTGGTAAAAGGGCGAGAACAACACTCCTAAAAATGCCAATCTCGGTTGGTTAGGAAACAAGATATGCTCTCAAATGACAACTTATGTTGGTCGGGAGGTAAGATTATTCCAGAAAATACAAAAATGTTCTCGAAGAATAAAATATCCCAAACTGAACCAAGTATGGCTGGTCGGGGATAAAAACCCACTAACTGTAGTTGGTCAACAAGCACAACTTAACAACCTTGGTTGGTTGGAAAAAAAATTCAGTATTTTTATACTCACTACTTTATTATTAAGTGATTGAGCAACATTACTGATACTTGTAACTTTTTATTACTAAGTTGGTCAATAAACCACACAACATTGTTATGCAAGCACAAATATAAAGTGTTTGACAAGTACAAGACAATAGCAATACAGATTTGCAAACAAAAATGGAGAAATGTTCCTAAAAACCTGGAAGATCATTTAATATTGCCATATACCGAGAAAGAATGTTCCATATTCCTCAAAGTTCGAAATATGAAACATTGGGGGCTTCTGTTGATACCAAAATTAGTATGCTGATATGGACGAATAATAAGAAGACACGTGTCAATCTACATGGCACAATAGCAACGAGGAAGTGTATTCCCCCGACCTAGTCATACTCACTTCGAGCAACAAGTGTACTGCGAAGAACTCCTGCTATCCGAGGAATTATTGAACGATGAGCAACTAAGGCGGTTCGAGCTGCATCTCGACCACAGCATTGATTTCCAGATAATCAACAGTTTAAATATTCATTGAATGCTTATCATCTTGACGCACACGCTTGAAGAGCATTAAATGAATTACCCTTTCATATGAATATCATTTAATGTATAACCCTTTCAGATCATGGCCTGAAGGCTATAAATACATTGTATTACCCTCATTCAAAGGGGCCGGAATTTCTTGATAGTACTTGTAATCGAGAATTCCCAAACACTCGGCAATAACATAATAATGGACGTAGGCCATTCATATAAGGCTGAACCACTTTAAAATTCTTTGTCTCATTTATTTATCTGTGATTGAATTATTAGAGTAATCTAATTTTTTACATCAACACATATAATTAAACATTAAACCATCATATACGGTTTAAGTATCCATACCACATATGTCCACAACATAAATATATCCGTATTTTCATATCTATATAGATATATAAACATATATTCACATATCCATATATCTATATATATAAACTATATCTCGTTCATATGTATAAGATATATAAACTCTGCTATAAGTATACATAATCCTCAATATACAAGCCATCACCACAAATTCATTTAATTTACCTCGATAGGTGAATACAATCCCTCACTTGAAGCATATTCAACCATTTTTCCTATGATGAATAGTCTCCCAAACAACATACGGACATATATATATATATCCAACATTAGGGTTATCACCCCAAAGTTTAGTGTAGGAAACCATCACTACACATACCATCTATATCCGAGAGCACATTAAAGAATCTAGTAATCATTTTGATTATCAGTATACACATTACTAATAGTCTATAAGCCTCAAGTTCAATCTTACATTAACCAAATAATCCCATTGCTCTCGATTTAGACTACGGTTCAATCACTTTTGTGAATCCCCTAGTCTAAGATCTGTCGGATTTATTTCTTAAATTTTATCATTTACTAAGGGTATGCAACTACACTCTTCCATTTGGCCCAAAATCGTATCTTAAAAATATCCTATCCTTATAAGGATTTGACATAAAGGTTGGCCTAGAATTTCACAACATACCCTCGCAATTCTCCCTAAGAGTTCTTAGCCTCACGTCACATCTATACTTACTTTTAATCTCAAATTAGGATCCTCAATCCCAAAAAGGTTTCCCCACAATCTCTATACACAACTCCAAATACATACATGGATACATTTCTCCCAAATTACCCTAAGAAGTCCCCAAAATCCTAATATGTAAGAAACTCCTTATAAGTCTCCAAGAACATATCTCTTACATCATAAGGGAAGGCCCACAAATCAATAAACCCAACCAAAAGGGTTTGAAATCACTATGGAGAAAATACCTCAAAATGCTCTGTTTCCGAATCGATTCGTCCCTATTCCGAATCGATTCGGCCTAGCGAATCGATTCGGCCTCCAAGGCGAATCGATTCGGGTCCAAAGACATGGGCTTCTGCCATAGGCCGAATCAATTCGGCTTGGGTCCGAATCGATTGGGCTTGGGTCCGAATCGATTCGGTCAATGCAGACCTGCCAATTTCCCTAAACCGAATCGATTCGCTTAGGGGGCGAATCGATTCAGACCTGCAGATTTTGAAGGGTTCTTCTTCTTTAATGAACCCACGAATTTTTAACCCTAAAATTTTCATTCAATCCCCCAAACCTTCATCAAATCATGATTTTAAGCCCATAAATCAACCCAAAGTTGATCCCAACCATTTCTATTCCATTAAATCCATATTTAAACATTGATTTCAAGATTAAACCCAAAAATCTAGGTTTTGATATTTATACCCAAAAATTCATTTCTTTAACCCACAAATTATGAAATGAAATACACAAATAACTATTTAGCAAGATAAAACACTTGCCTCGATTTTGTAGAGGTTGGATCGTCCTCGATGTCGTGTTTGGGCCGGAATCTCCATGCTTTTCTTCCTCTCTCTCTTCTTTTATTCTTCTTTCCTTCTTCCTTTCTCTTTTCTTTCTCTTTCTCTCTTTCTCTAATTGAGAGCTTAATCCGTAAACCTTTAATTCCTTTAAAACAATAAACCCAATTTTAAATGTTAATACGCACTTTAAATGACTGGTTCACTCCAATTCGAGTCAAATTGAGTTAAAAATATTTCGGAGCCGAAATAAAACTCAATGATAGTCATTTTGACTATCTCGACCCTTCCGGGATCAATGGTACCCTCAAAATCCTCATCCGGAATACATTACAACGTCCTATAATTTTGGACTTAAATTCCCAAATTTAAAATTCTCAGATTTAATTAAATTTTATTTTCCCAAAATTTAATTTCCCAGTCTCAAAAATCGTGGGGTGTTACAATAATCTAACACAAAATAAATGAACTTGCCTCATTCAAAATTTTGGACATAAGTATTCCAAAATCCTCCTAATTAATCCTCTTTTCTTGAAGTTCATTCTCTTTGGTTTCATGTGCCTCCCAATTTCTAACATGTGACTTAAACTATCATTAATGATTCACTCTAACAATTTTATCCAGAAATTGTCATGGCCCTAAGTGGGCCTCACCTAAAAGAGCCCAAATATCACCTTTAGTTGACTTAAAACTTTACAAATCCCTACATTAACCTAATATGCGTAAATCCCATCATTTTATAATAAAAACGGACATTGCAAGCCTGATAAAAGACAAATAGAAAATATGTCAATTCATGTAACTAAAAAATTAGTAATTTAATCATTGACAATTACAAGTCGAAATATGAATTTAATTAATGAATTTGTGTTTTTATAAAGAAGAGGGAAAATACTCCCACAAGTTTTGTTTAATTATAAGGAAGAAAAAGTCTCTCTAGTGGCAGACAAGCTCACAGATACACCTAAAGCCAAACAAATGTTGAGCCGGATGAATCGAATGAGGAAATCAATAAATAATGACTCGAATTTAATTAATGATTTATTGTATATTAAATATGATTTCAATTATGAATCAAATAACAGAAAAATATGTAAATAGTGACATCTCATGTTCCAAAAAACACACATAATTATTTTTTTTACCAATTTCCGCATTAAATAATGCGTATAAAAATACGGGCTATTATAACTCTACTATTTGAATTAAATAAAAAGAGATCTTTTGTTACCTCTAATCTCTCCATGCAATTTTCAAAATATGACTTACAAGACTTTAATCTTTGTCTCTAAGTTAAACATAAAGTCTAAAGAACCAGTACAAGTTATAAGGATTTAATCCTTGACTCTCAATTTAGACAAAGGACTAAGGAACCACACCAAGTTGTATGGATTTAATCATTCTATTTAAACTAATGGTTGAGGTCCTAGAGATCTTAGACAAAAGACTCATTGAGTTGTAGGGCTTCAATACTTGGCTCCTAAAGTCACCAAGGTCTTAAAATACCTATCAAGATTGCAAGGCTTTCATCCTTAGCTTAATTAATAGTCAAAGGTCTAAAGAGACAAAAAAGGATAAAGTAATTACAAAAGCTTTCATCCTTGATTTTAATTTAATTGTAACACCCCACAAAATCTGGCAAGTGAGGTGGCCATCCGCTGCCGCCAAACTACGTCGGACGTCACTAAATAAGTTATCATTCTTAGATGTGACAGATATATGAGACATTTAAAAATTATTCCACAAGACAATAATTAAATTAATCCAATAAATCCTACTCCAAATAAATATAAAATCGAATGAAATATTCCAATTGTAAATATCTGACTAAAAATCATAAACAACTGTGTAACCGAGTGGGCCACCAAGTTTATAATGAAAGTCTCATAATAAATTCTACAAAAATGGAAAATAACTCTAAAATATTAAAGCATCTAAAATAAATAAGTCTCCGGCTGCACATCCAAAAATATCTCCAATCACTCCTATGAAGCTACTCCAGCGCTATACTTGAAATGTTAGTCAACGAAATGGGTCAAAGACCACTGTATGAATACTAGCTACTATCCACAATTAGGGTTCGCGAACCCAGACAGTAGGAAAAAGTGAATATTTAATGAGTAACTAAGATATTTATGAAGATACCAAAGATTAAAATTAGAACTATTGTTACATTATTATAATAATTTATAGTCACAATGCAAGGATAAAAAATGACACTAAAAATAGTACTTGACTCTGATATGAATCATAGGATTAAGTAAGGTACAACATGGATACATTTATTTTTCAAATGATTCGTATCGTCTACTGTACCCATTCAAAATTTTATTACAATCAAATGATTCACGAATATCAACCAACAACTAGGGTTGTTCACAGAGCAATTGTCTTTCCCTCTCAAGCAGAGAAGACTAATTACATGTCCGATCCTTTAGGGATGGTTTCTCATAACAGATTAAGGTACTTACTAGAGTTAGGGTATTAAACAAATGGATGAAACTTTCTCGACAATAAAATTATCCCTAATTTAATGATGCAAATTAAAGTAAACTGCCACTATCTACCCACATAAATAATCCATCCTAAAGTGTGAGCCCAATCTATTCCCTTAGCACCATAATTTAAAAATTATCTATTGTTCTTACTCAATTTAATAAATCAATTATTTTTATCCATTTGATACCAATATGGAAAGTCGACCCCTTATCGGTCATGCACACACTCTTGGCATGCTTGAAGTTCTATAGTCAGTCGGCCCGTATTCTGTCAGCCCTGCACATACTCGTGACACCAAAACACAACCACGTCGCTATAGCCAATTGGATCGTATTCTATTATCCCTGCACATACCCGTGCCACAAATTCCTTTTTAATACCCATTTATTATTTTAGGCATTAATTCTCAATTTTCTCAGGTTCTCAATTTTTATATTAGCCCCGCCATATTATAGTGCATGAATCCTCAAACCTACACATAGTCCCATACTTAGAGGTCTCCAAAACATAAATACGTCCTACCCTATCATATAAGATGAATCTCTACTCTTAATTTCTTCCTAGTCTCGCACCTAGACTATCGAATCAAAAGAACGAGACAAAAATCAGCCCCAGACCAGAATATCTCATCCATAAAAATCTATAATAACTAGTTACATACCTAGAAAGTGTTAGCACCTGCAAAGACCTACTTCCTAGTCCTCTACCTAGAATGAATTCCTAAAATTAAGGTGAGAGCATAACTAGCCAAAATTCGATCGTCCTCACGGTGACAAATATAATTAAATCAATAAGTCACATAAGACCTTTTATTAATAATTCTACCAATTTTTCATAAGATCACAAATAAATCTAATTTCATTTGGTCAATCAATTTTCGTAATTAAATAACTTATTTTATGAAACTAATATAATTTCTACATGATGTAAGTTTATGGTGCACACAACAAAATTTCTCTTTTTATCACACTTACATAATTTTATGTGATTTCATAAGTCCCTTCCAATTTAATAAAGCTACTGTTATTTTCTATAGACAAATGTACATCCATATTAACAAAAATACAACTTCTTACCTAAGCACACAAGGGTTATAAGCCTTAATTAATATTTATACTTTTCATAAAAATAGTCCTAGTATAGATTTCACTTTCCCTAATTAAGGTTGCTAATTTATTTTAAGAAAAGTTTGTAAATTAAGATTTAGGAAATATTTAAAATACATAATACTAAAGAGAGAGAATATATGTATTCATGCCTGAAGAAAAGTTAGTTGGAAATTCTGATTTGATGGTTGTGTTCCTCTCGAAAAATTGATAAAGACTCATTCTTGAACGATCTTGAGAAAACATAGTTTGAGCCTTCAAAACTTGGGTTAAATCTCGCTTTTAAATGGGTCTAGGGCTTGTAGATGTGAGGTGGTAAAGATATGGTAGACTTCTAGTTTATAAGTTGGTGAAAAAGTGTTTAGAAACGTCTAACCCTCAGTTATTTTTATATTAGAAAAGTTTAAGAGTTTTAATTAACTCAAACTCTAACAAAACAACCGAACCTGCCGACACTTTCTCGGCCGAACCAATTCGCCCTCCAGATTCAGACTGAAATAGGTCCATAGTTCTCCCTAAAAATGTATATATATATAAACCCGATTTCTCCCACGATTTTAATTCCATTTAAAATCCTTTTTTGCATAATTAAAGTCCAACATTTTAAATTGCTAAAAATAATGGAATCCAAAAATTTTTATTTTTTGAATTCTAAAATAAATTAAATTATTACTAGTTCAAATTTATGGGGTGTTACATACTTCCTCACTAGCACAGGAAGTTCATCCTAGAAATTTAATGAAGCATAAATGCGAAAAAAATAAAATAAGGCTCACATATTCGTACTAGTAAAATGCCACAATTAGGCGCACATACACTGAATTCTACACGCACATACCCCACAGGAAAATATTCGATATATATCCTAACTAACTAACTAACTAACTATATATATATATATATATATATATATATATATATACGAGTAACTATGAAAATAACGGCGTACCACATTTTCTCGCAAATCACCACTCGATTCTTTCTCCGCAAAAGTCATCGCAACACTTAAGTCCTCAAATCAATTCACATCATTAAATTGATACTTACGATACCTAAGATCTGCACTAACAATCTCTAAAATTAATCTCGTCTCCTAAAATCACTTCTAAGTAACCTTACATCAAGATTACTAGTTCTAACCTCAATGCCAATAACGTCCTTAACACAAAACATCCTATCTCCAAGAAACACAGCTAACATGTACGCTAGACCCAATACCTTAAGGAGTACGAATCAAAAAAGGGAATCAAAGATCGGTAACGCGGAAGCTAAACGGAATCAAACCTATGAGACCATAAAACCTTGCTCTAATGCCATCTGTAACAGCCCGCCCAATCTGGCAAGCGAGGTGGCCATCTGCGGCCGCCAAACTACGTTGGGCGTCACTAAATAAGTTATCATTCTTAGAAGTGATAAATATATGAGACATTTAAAAATTATTCCACAAGATAATAATCAAATTGATACCATAAATATAAGCATTCATGATAAATGAAAATACATCACCATGCAAATCTCCAAAATAAATCAAACTATAAATAAAAAAAACTCAAATGAAATAATCCACCTATATATATTTGACTAAAAATCATAAACATTTGTGGTACCGAGTGGCCCACCAAATCCATACTGAAAGTCTCATAATAAATGCAACGTAAATGGAAAATAACTCTAAATTACTAAAGAATCTTAAATAAATAAGTCCTCAGTTGCACCTCCATAAATATCTCCAATCACTCCTATGCAGCTACTTTAGCGCTATACCTGAAATGTGAGTTAACGCAATGGGGGCAGAGCCCACAGTGTGAATACTAGCTACTCTCCCCAATTAGGGTCCGTGAACCCAAACAATAGCACTATACCTTATAAACATTATAATAGAGTATTATAATTAAAAGAGATATAATTTAATTATACAAATAAAAGTAAACTGCCACTATTTACCAACATAAGTAATCCATCCTAAAGTATAAGACCAATTTCTTCCCTTAGCACCATAATTTAAAAATTAGATCCTATTCTTACTCGATATAAATAATCAATTATTTTTATCCATGCGATACAAATATGGATAGTCGACCCCTTATCGTTCCTGCACACACTTTTGGCACACTTAAAGTTCTACACATCACACCCATTCCCCTCACTACAGCCAGTCAACCATTATTCCGTTAGTTATTCACATACTCGTGAGGCTCCACACATAACACGTCACTATAGCCAATCGACTTTTATATTATCATACTTACACATACTCGTGATGCCAAAAAACACCCGCGTCGAGATAGCCAGTCGATCCATATTTTGTCAGCCTTGCACATACTCGCATCACAAATTTATTTTTAATACCCGTTTATTATCTTAGGCATTAATTATTAATTTTCTCAAGTTCTCATTATTTATGTTAGCCCCAGCCTATTATAGAGCATGAACCCTCAAACCTACCCCTAGTCCCATACCTAGAGGTCTTCAAAATACAAATACGTCATACCCTATTATATCAGATTAATCTTTACCCTTTATTTCCTCCTAGACTCGCGCCTAGACTATTGAATCAACAGAATGATACCAAAATCAACCCCACCCCAGAATATCTCATTCATTAAAATCTAGACTAACTAGTTTCATACCTAAAAAGTGTTACCAACTGCTAATACCTACTTACTATCCCCATACCTAGGTAGATTTCCTAAAATTAAGGTGAGAGCATAACTACCCAAAATCCCTTAGTCCCCGCGATGACAAATATAATTAAATCAATAAGTTGCATGAGACCTTTTATCATTAATTTTACCAATTTCTCATAAGATCACAAATAAATATAATTTTATCCGGTCAATCAATTTTCATAATCAAACAACTTATTTTATGCAAATATACTCTATATTAAGTATATAACTTATTACCTGTACAAAAATACGGGGTGTTAGGGATGATGACCCATAAAAGTCAACCTAAAAGGACCCCTTTTGCACCAAAAAGGTTTCTAAAATCACGAAATTATAAAAAATATCAAAACCTTGGCAAACTGTTTTCCCAAAACCATTTTTTAAAAATGACGAACATTAAAATAAAAATTTCTTATTACGATCAGGACTAAAAATTTTAGACTAAGAAAAACATCTTTTTTAAGAACATTTAGGGAGTTAAGAGTTTACTTGCAAAATATTGTTCGAAATTTTAATTTCATAAAAGTGCAAGGTCCTAACTTTTTAAGCAAATGTTCATAGGTCTTAGGATCCTTAATGGAACCTCAAACTACACCATAAAGATTCTATTGTAGTGGACAAAGGTTAAAATCTCCTAAGAACCTTGGTGGAACCTCAAACTAATCCCAAAATGCTTTAATCCTAGCAGGCATAGGTCCCAAGGTCTTAAGACTCATTTTTGGACCTCAAAATTTAAAAACACCTAAGTCGAGAGGTCTTATTACCCATTGTGGGACTTCAAATTTTAAAACTCCTATATAATACGGTATTACCCTTGGAAGGCTTAAGATTATATGTTTTCCAAGTTTAAAGTTCTTATCCCATTGCAGAACTGCAGATTTAATCCTTGTCTCTAGAAAAACAGCTGAAGTCCCAAAAACCTCAAACCAAAGACTCGTGGAGTTTCAAGGCTTCAATCCTTATCTCCTAAAGTCCACAAGGTCCTAAAGACCTAGAAAAAGTTGTAAGTCTTTCATCCTTGGTACAAATTATTATTCAAAGGTGTAATGATCCAAAAAATACCAAAAGAATTACAAAACTTTTCATCCTTGATTCTACTTGAATGGATTAAGGTCTGAAAACCATAAAAGTCAACCTAAAAAGACGATATTTGCACCAAAAAAATGTTTCCAAAAGACACATAATTGTAAAAAAACAAAAAGCCTTAGCAAACTATTTTCGCAACCCCTTTTTTTGAAAAAAGAATAACTTTAAGACCAAAGGCCCTTTTTATAACCACGACTAAAAATTTGTGAGTTAGAAAAACCTCCATTTTCAAAACTTTGTGGAGATAAGTGTTTACATGAAAAAAATTATTCAAAATTCCAGTTTGATAAACGTGCAAGGTCCTAATGGTGTAACCAAAGGTTCATAGGTATTAGTGGAACCCCATACTTGCATCACATTTCTCGCATCATAGTGGACAAAGCTTCAAAGCTCTTAAGACACTTGGTGGACCTCAAACTCATGCCAAAAGGCTTTCATCCTTATAAGGTAAGGTCCCAAGGTCTTAAGACCATTTTTGAGAATGTTTAAAAATGCCTAAGTTTAGAGATCTTATGTGACACCGCTTAGAATTTATATATAAATTAATCAGGTCTAATTTTAACTTTTGGTATCAATTTGATTATTATCTTGTGGAATAATTTTTAAATGTCTCATATATTTATCACTTCTAAGAATGATAACTTAGATAAATAAATAAAAAATCAAATGAAATAATCCACCAGTAAATATCTGACTAAAAATCGTAAACATTTGTGGTATCAAGTGGCCCACCGAATCTATACTGAAAGTCTCATAATGAATGCGAGGGAAATGGAAAATAACTCTTAACTACTAAAGCATCTAAAATACAAAAGTTTTCAGTTGCACCTCCACAAATATCTCCAAACACTCCTATGCTACTACTCCAGCGCTATACCTGAAATTTGAGTTAACGCAATGGGTTATAGCCCACGGCATGAATACTAGATACTCTCCCAAATTAGGGTCCGTGAGCCTTGACAGTAGCATTATACATGATAAACATCATAATAGTGTATTTTAATTAAAAGAGATATAATTTAATTATACAAATAAAAGTAAACTGCCACTATCTACCAACATAAGTAATCCATCCTAATATGTAGAGCCCAATTTTTTCCCTTAGCGACATAATTTAAAAATTAGCTCCAACTCTTACTCGATATAATTAATCCATTATTTTTATCCATGCGATACCAATATGAACAGTCGACCCCTTATCAGTCGTGCACACACTCTTCTCACACTTAAAGTTCTACACATCACACCCATTCCCCTCACTATAGCCAGTCAACCATTATTCAGTTAGTTCTTCACATACTCGTGAGCTTCCACGCACGACACGTCACTATAGCCAATCAAATTTTATTTTATCATCTTTTCACATACTCGTGATGCCAACACACACCCACAAAAAGATAGCCAGCCGGCCCATATTTTGTCAGCCTTGCACATACTTGCATCACAAATTTATTTTTAATACCCGTTTATTATCGTAGGAATTAATTATTAATTTTCTCAAGTTCTCATTATTTATGTTAGCCCCACCCTCTTATAGAGAATGAATCCTCAAACCTACCCCTAGTCCCATACCTAGAGGTCTTCAAAATACAAATACGTCCTACCCTATCATATCGGATGAATCTCTACTCTTTATTTCCTCCTAGACACGCGCCTAGACTATCGAATCAACGGAATGACACCAAAATCCACCCACCCCGTAATATCTCATTCGTTAAAATCTAAACTAACTAGTTTCATACCTAAAAAGTGTTACCAACTGCTAAGACCTACTTACTAGCCCCATACCTAGGTAGATTTCACAAAATTAAGGTGAGAGCATAACTACCCAAAATCCCTTCGTCCCCGCGATGACAAATATAATTAAATCAATAATTTGCGTGAGACCTTTTATTAATAATTTTACCAATTTTTCATAAGATCACAAATAAATATAATTTTATTCGGTCAATCAATTTTCATAATAAAACAACTTAGTTTATGCAACTATACTCTATATTAAGTATACAACTTATTACCTGTACAAAATTACGGGGTGTTAGGGATGATGACCTATAAAAATCAACCTAAAAGGACCCCTTTTGCACCAAAAAGGTTTCTAAAATCACGAAATTATAAAAAAGTCAAAAACCTTGGCAAACAGTTTTCCCAAACACATTTTTTAAAAATGACAAACATTAAAATCAAATTTCTTATTACGATCAGGACTAAAAATTTTAGAATAAGAAAATCACCTTTTTCCAAAACATTTAGGGAGCTAAGTGTTTACACACAAAATACTGTTCAAAATTTTAATTTCATAAAAGTGCAATGTCCTAACTTTTTAAGCAAAGGTTCATAGGTCTTAGAATCCTTAATGGAATCTCAAACTACACCACAAAGATTCTATAGTAGTGGACAAAGGTTCAAAGCTCCCAAGAGCCTTGGTGGAACCTCAAACTAATCCCAAAAGGTTTTCATCCTAGTAGGCAAAGGTACCAAGGTCTTAAGGCTCGTTTTTGGACCTCAAAGTTTAAAAACACCTAAGTCGAGAGGTCTTATTACCCATTGTGGGACTTGAAATTTTAAAACTCCTATATAATAAGGTCTTAGGGCCCATTGGAGGGCTTACGATTATAAGTTTTCCAAGTTTAAAGGTATTATGATGAATTGTATAACTGCAGATTTAATCCTTGTCTCTAGAACAACAGCTGAAGTCCCAAAAACCTCAAACCAAAGACTCGTTGAGTTTCAAGGCTTCAATCCTTCGCTCCTAAAGTCCACAAGGTCTTAAAGACCTAGAAAAAGTTATAAGTCTTTCATCCTTGGCTCGAATTAATATTCAAAAGTCTAAAGAGGCAAAAAATACCAAAATAATTACAAAACTTTTCATCCTTGATTCTACTTGAATTGATTAAGGTCTGAGAACCATAAAAGTTAACCTAAAAAGACGATATTTGAACAAAAAAAATGTTTCCAAAAGACACATAATTATAATAAAAATACAAAAAGCCTTAGCAAACTATTTTCGCAACCCCTTTTTTTGAAAAAAGAATAACTTTAAGACCAAAGGTCCTTTTAATAACCACAACTAAAAATTTGTGACTTAGAAAAAAATCCATTTTCAAAACTTTGTGGAGACAAGTGTTTACATGAAAAAAAATGTTCAAAATTCTAGTTTGATAAACGTGCAAGGTCCTAACGGTGTAACCAAAGGTTCATATGTATTAGTGGAACCCCATACTTGCATCACAATTCTGGCATCATAGTGGGCAAAGATTCAGAGCTCTTAAGACACTTGGTGCACCTCAAAATCATGCCAAAAGGCTTTCACCCTGATAGGGTAAGGTCCCAAGGTCTTAAGACCATTTTTGTCAAAGTTTAAAAATGCCTAAGTCCAGAGATCTTATGTGACACCGCTTAAAATTTATATATAGATTAGTCAAGTCTAATTTTAACTTATGGTTTCAATTTGATTAGTATCTAGTGGAATAATTTTTAAATGTCTCATATATTTTTCACTTCTAAGAATGATAACTTAGATAAATAAAAAAAAAAACTCAAATGAAGTAATCCACCTCTAAATATCTGACTAAAAATCGTAAGCATTTGTGGTATCGAGTGGCCCACCAAATCCATACTGAAAGTCTCATAATAAATGCGACGGAAATGGAAAATAACTCTAAACTTATAAAGCATCTAAAATAAATAAGTCATCAGTTGCACCTCCACAAATATCTCCAATCACCCCTATGCAGCTTCACCAGCGCTATACCTAAAATGTGAGGTAACACAATGGGTCAGATCCCACCGTATAAATACTAGCCACTCTCCCCAATTAGGTCCCGTGAACCTTGACAGTAGCATTATACATGATAAACATCATAATAGTGTATTTTAATTAAAAGAGATATAATTTAATTATAAATTAAAAGTAAACTGCCACTATCTACCAACATAACTAATCCATCCTATAGTGTAAGCCCAATTTCTTCCCTTAGCACCAAAATTTAAAAATTAGATCCTATTCTTACTCGATATAATTAATCAATTATTTTTATCCATGCGATACCAATATGGACAGTCAACCCCTTATTGGTTCTGCACACACTCTTGACACACTTAAAGTTCTACACATCACACCCATTCCCCTCACTACGGCCAGTCAACCATTATTCTGTTAGTTCTTCACATACTCGTGAGGTTCCACGCACGACATGTCACTATAGCCAATAGACTTTTATTTTATCATCCTTGCACATACTCGTGATGGCAACAAACACCCACATCGAGATAGCCAGCCGACCCATATTTTGTCAGCCTTGGACATACTTGCATCACAAATTTATTTTTAATACTCGTTTATTATCTTAGGCATTAATTATTAATTTTCTCAAGTTCTCATTATTTATGTTAGCCCCACCCTATTATAGAGTATGAATCCTCAAACCTACCCCTAGTCCCATACCTAGAGGTCTGCAAAATATAAATACATCCTACCCTATCGTATCGGATGAATCTCTACTCTTTATTTTCTCCTAGACACGCGCCTAGACTATCGAATCAATAGAATGACTCCAAAATCAACCCCCCCCCCCCCCCCCCCCAGAATATCACATTAGTTAAAATCTAAACTAACTAGTTTTATACCTAAAAAGTGTTACCAACTGCTAAGACCGACTTACTAGCCCCATACCTAGGTAGATTTCTGAAAATTAAGGTGAGAGCATTACTACCCAAAATCCCTATTATCAATAAGTTGCATGAGACCTTTTATCAAGAATTTTATTAATTTTTCATAAGATCACAAATAAATATAATTTTATCCGGTCAATCAATTTTCATAATCAAACAACTTATTTTATGCAACTATACTCTATATTAAGTATACAACTTATTACCTGTACAAAATTTCGGGGTGTTAGGGATGATGACCTATTAAAGTTAACCTAAAAGGAAACTTTTTTCACCAAAAAGATTTCTAAAAGCACGAAATTATAAAAAATACCAAAACCTTGGCAAACTGTTTTCCCAAACCCATTTTTTAAAAATGACAAACATTACAATCGAAATTTCTTATTACGATCAGGACAAAAATTTTAGACTAAGAAAAACATCCCTTTTCAAAACATTTGGGGAGCTAAGTGTTTACATGCAAAATATTGTTCAAAATTTTAATTTCATAAAAGTGCAAGGTCCTAACTTTTTAAGCAAAGGTTCATAGGTCTTAGGATCCTTAATGGAATCTCAAACTACACCATAAAGATTCTATAGTAGTGGATAAAGTTTCAAAGCTCCCAAGAACCTTGGTGGAACCTTAAACTAATCCCAAAAGGCTTTCATTCTAGTAGGCAAATATCCCAAGGTCTAAAGTCCCATTTTTGGACCTTAAAGTTTAAAATCACCTAAGTCGAGAGGTCTTAATACCCATTATGGGACTTGAAATTTTAAAACTCCTATATAATAAGGTCTTACCCATTGGAGGCCTTAAGATTATAAGCTTTCCAAGTTTAAAGTTCTTATGACCCATTGTATAACTACATATTTAATCCTTGTCTCTAGAACCATAGCTGAAGTACAAAAAACCTCGAACCAAAGACTCGTGGAGTTTCAAGGATTCAATCCTTCGCTCCTAAACTCCACAAGGTCTTAAAGACCTAGAAAAAATTGTAAGCCTTTCATCCTTGGCTAGAATTAATATCCAAAGGTCTAAAGTGCCAAAAAATACCAAAAGAATTACAAAACTTTTCATCATTGAGTCTACTTGAATTGATTAAGGCCTGAGAACCAGAAAAGTCAACATAAAAAGACGATATTTGCACCAAAAAAAGTTTCCAAAAGACACATAATTATAATAAAAATACAAAAAGCCTAAGCAAACTATTTTCACAACCCCTTTTTTTGAAAAAAGAATAACTTTAAGACCAAAGGACCTTTTTATAACCACAACTAAAAATTTGTGAGTTAGAAAAACCTCCATTTTCAAAACTTTGTGGAGATAAGTGTTTACATGAAAAAAATTGTTCAAAATTCCATTTTGATAAAAGTTTAAGGTCCTAACGGTGTAACCAAAGGTTCATAGGTATTAGTGGAACCTCATACTTGCATCACAATTCTCGTATCATAGTGGACAAAGCTTCAGAGCTATTATGACACTTGCTGCAACTCAAACTCATGCCAAAAGTCTTTCATCCTTATAGGGTAAGGTCCCAAGGTCTTAAGACCATTTTTGACAAAGTTTAAAAATGCCTAAGTCTAGAGATCTTATGTGACACCGCTTAAAATTGATATATAGATTATTCAGGTCTAATTTTAAATTATGGTATCAATTTGATTATTTTCTTGTGGAATAATTTTTAAATGTCTCATATATTTTTCACTTCTAAGAATGATAACTTAGATACATAAATAAAAAAACTCAAATGAAATAATCCACCTGTAAATATCTGACTAAAAATCGTAAACATTTGTGGTATAAAGTGGCCCACCAAATCCATACTAAAAGTCTCATAATAAATGCGACGGAAATGGAAAATAACTCTAAACTACTAAAGCATCAAAAATAAATAAGTCTTCAGTTACACCTCCACAAATATCTACAATCACTCCTACGCAGCTACTCCAGCGCTATACCTGAAATGTGAGTTAACGCAATGGGTCAGAGCCCACCGCATGAATACTAGCTACTCTCCCCAATTAGGGTCCGTGAACCTTAACAGTAGCATTCTACATGATAAACATCATAATAGTGTATTTTAATTGAAAGAGAAAAAATTTAATAATAAAATAAAAGTAAACTGCCACTATCTACCAACATAACTAATCCATCCTAAAGTGTAAGCCCAATTTCTTCCCTTAGCACCGTAATTTAAAAGTTAGCCCCTATTTTTACTCGATATAAATAATCAATTATTTTTTTCCATTCGATATCAATATGGACTGTCGACCCCTTATCGGTCCTGCACACACTCTTGGCATACTTAAAATTCTACACATCACACCCATTCCCCTCACTATAGCCAGTCAACCATTATTCTGTTCGTTCTTCACATACTAATGAGCTTCCACGCACGACACGTCACTATAGCCAATCGTCTTTTATTTTATCAAACTTGCACATACTCGTGATGCCAACAAACACACACACGTCGAGATATCAAGTCGGCCCATATTTTCTCAGCCGTGCTCATACTCGCATCAAAAATTTATTTTTAATACCCGTTTATTATCTTAGGCATTAATTAGTAATTTTCTCAAGTTCTCATTATTTATGTTAGCCCCACCCTGTTATAGAGCATGAATCCTTAAAATTACCCCTAGTACTATACCTAGAGGTCTTCAAAATACAAATACATCCTAGCCTATCTTATCGGATGAATCTCTACTCTTTATTTCCTCCTAGACACGCACCTAGACTATCGAATCAAAGGAATGACACCAAAATCAACCCCACCCCGAAATATCTCATTCGCTAAAATCTAAACTAACTAGTTTCATACCTAAAAAGTGTTACCAACTGCTAAGACCTACTTATTAGCCCCATACCTAGGTTGATTTCCCAAAATTAAGGTGAGAGCATAACTACCCAAAATCGTTTCGTCCCCGCGATGAGAAATATAATTAAATAAATAAGTTGCATGAGACCTTTTATCAAGAATTTTACCAATTTTTCATAAGATCACAAATAAATATAATTTTATCCGGTCAATCAATTTTCATAATCAAACAACTTATTTTATGCAACTATACTCTATATTAAGTATACAACTTATTACCTGTACAAAATTACGGGGTGTTAGGGATGATGACCTATAAAAGGCAACCTAAAAGGACCCTTTTTGCACCAAAAAGGTTTCTAAAACACGAAATTATAAAAAATACCAAAACCTTAGCAAACTGTTTTCCTAAACCCATTTTTTAAAAATGACAAAAATTAAAATCAAAATTTCTTATTACGATCCGGACTAAAAGTTTAGACTAAGAAAAACGTCCTTTTTCAAAACATTTAGGGAGCAAATTGTTTACATGCAAAATATTGTTCAAAATATTATTTGAGAAAAGTGCATGGTCCTAACTTTTTAAGCAAAGGTTCATAGGTCTTAGGATCCATAATGGAATCTCAAACTACACCACAAAGATTCTATAGTAGTGGACAAAGGTTCCAATATCCCAAGAACCTTCGTGGAACCTCAAACTAATCCCCAAAGGCTTTCATCCTAGTAGGCAAAGGTCCCAAGGTCGTAAGACCCATTTTTGGACGTCAAAGTTTAAAAACACCTAGTCGAGAAACCTTATTACCCACTATGGGACTTAAAATTTTAAAATTCCTATATAATAAGGTATTTGGGCCCATTGGAGGGCTTACGATTATAAGTTTTCAAAGTTTAAACGTCTTATGACCCATTGTAGAACTACAGATTTAATCATTGTCTCTTGAACAGCAGCTCATGTCCCAAAAACCTGAAACCAAAGACTCGTGGAGTTTGAAGTCTTCAACCCTTTGGTCCTAAAGTCCAAAAGGTCTTAAAGACCTAGAAAAAGTTGTAAGTCTTTCGTCCTTGGCTCGAATTAATATTCAAAGGTCTAAAGAGCCAAAAAAGACCAAAACAATTACAAAACTTTTCATCCTTGATTCTACTTGAATTGGTTAAGGTCTGAGAACCATAAAAGTTAACCTAAAAAGACGACATTTGCACCAAAAAAAATGTTTCCAAAAGACACATAATTATATTAAAAATACAAAAAGCCTTAGCAAACTATTTTCGCAACCCCTTTTTTTGAAAAAATAGTAACTTTAAGACCAAAGGTCCTTTTTATAACCACAACTAAAAATTTGCGAGTTAGAAAAACCTCCATTTTCAAAACTTTGTTGAGATAAGTGTTTACATAAAAAAAATTGTTCAGAATTCCAGTTTGATGAAAGTGCAAGGTCCTAAGGGTGTAACCAAAGGTTCATAGGTATTAGTGGAATCCCATACTTGCATCACAATTCTCGCATCATAGTGGACAAAGATTTTGAGCTCTTAAGACACTTGGTGGACCTCAAACTCATTCCAAAAGTTTTTCATCCTTATAGGGTAAGGTCCCAAGGTCTTAAGACCATTTTTGACAAAGTTTAAAAATGCCCAAGTCCAGAGATCTTATGTGGCACCCCTTAAAATTTATATATAGATTAATCAGGTCTAATTTTAACTTATGAGGATCAAATAATTGAATATTGTTCTTAGCATGACTGGAAATAAAATCGAATACGTAACGTAAAAACTTATACATAACTAAGAGGAAAGTCCATACACGTATCATAGCATAACAAACAATATTTGATGATTATGCAAATACGAGATAATTATGGAAGTGCCAACAAAGTGCTGGATCCTGGAAAACGTCGAATCCATAACGTTAATAGCAAGTCCCTTTAGAATAAGGTATTTATTGAATTTTGCTACCATATTATGATACATATTGCTCCTGTCTTTTAGTTATTTTTAAGTTTACCCCAAACCCAAATAACCCTAAGTCCACTTTTAACATCAGTACGGTGACAACCATATATATAAAAATACAAGGGCTTCATTTAATCCCACATATAACTAAGGCATACCAAATTGCATTTGAAAACTCTCATGTCCTAATAACTAGATTCATAGGCTATCCTACACCTATAAACCCAAAATATCGACCCAGAATCATCACTACACCTTAACACCAATCATATGGCCCTATACCTAGGGCCCCATAAAAGACTTCTCTCATATTATCTCCATGGGATAAGATGTGTATAACAATAATGTGGTGTCCGGGGTAAAATAAACAAGGTAAAGCATGTCTTATAAACAGGGTAGAAATTAACGTCGCTCGCACTCTATAAGGATAAACCCTCTAGTATGTAATACCACGACGACTCAAGACCAGGAATAATGCAGAGAAATACAATAATGTTAAACTCTAATGCACAAGGTTACTAAGTCTTTACCAAAATATCTTACTTTAAAATATTCCATAAAGTTAGGTCTTTTGGTTCCAACGTTAATTTCAATGTTTCTATTTAATAAGATTCGTATAATCCTACATGAATAAGGAACCTATAATTCATTCCAAAATATCCCTCCTTTCCCAAAACTTACTCATAACAAGATCTACATTACCTTTGACCCATCCAGTGATGGTCAGTCAATTTACTATCATCATTCATTTCATGGTCGATCGATAGATGGTCCCAGTTTTCATCTTCCTCCTAGTTATGGGATTGAAACCATTATACCTCCATGAACGTATATCAAGTTACTCAAACTAGATTGTAATTCAATATCCTTTATATATATATATATGATATGGTGGTTTTTTAAAAACGTACACATTTTAACACCACCTCCTTATATATTTTCCCAAAATAAAGGGTTGAGATTGATTATTCCAACTTTAATTCAAAATTTGTAATTCCCCCTAAATTTAAAACCTACTTTATTTCATTCCTCCATCCCCATTTTATTTCCCATCCTGACATCTCTCTCTCTCTCTAAACACACAATCTCATCATCTCCTTCCTTCCCAGTTTCCTCTCCACCACCATGCATAAAACGTGCGATCTTCTAATTTCTTACCGCCAAAAACCAACTTCTGCTGCTCACGATCTTTACATTATCGATCGTGTCGCTACTCTCCACTTCTAGAGTTATTATCTTTCAGTTAAGGATTTTTTCACGAAGATCTGCATGTTTTTTTCAGGGAGTGAGAGGCTTCATTTTCTCAAAGCCCCAAAGTGTTTTTATTTAATTTATGGGTTTCTAATGGGTTCAATTTTATGGGTTTCGAATGGGTTGGTGTTTGTGTGGTTTTTTCACTTCTGATTTAGGGTTCAATTTTAATGATTTTTTGGACTGAACATGTGTTGGCTTGGTGTTTGTGTGGTTTTTTCGCTTTAGATTTAGTTTTTTTTTCATATTTAAGGGTTCTTAATCTTAATGGACTGAATAATTTTGGACTGAACCATTTTATGGAGTGAACGATTTTTTGGATTTAAACGTTTGAGTCTCTTGATGTTAAAATCAGTTTCACTCTTTCTCTCTCTCCTCCTCTTACCGTTCCAACTCTTAATTTTTAATTCTTTTTTATTTCTAATTTATTTTATTAATTGTAGGAGAAAGAAACAAAGGAAAGAAGAAAATTCGAGTGATCTAACTGGAAGAACATGACCCATTCTGTTGATATAGTGGACAAAATGGGTTTTTCAAAAGTACCAAAATGAGAGGTATGTTCAAATTAATGAGGTAGCAATATTTGCCCCATCTATGAGTTTATCTCTACGTTGGCCACATATTTTATCTTCGAACGTTGCATATGGTGGTGCTGAGTTTTTTTGGAACAAATACATATGTGTTTTTTTTACAAATATAGATCCGAATTGGGTAACACACAAACCAACCCAGATCAGCTGGCAGAAAGCATCAAACACGATTTTTTTCTACACATCAGATCCAGATCATCGTTCTTCAGTTTCTACACATATTTTGTCTACTATTAAAGTATTGGGTTCACGTTCCCTTACGTTGTGTTTGAGAAATCATTTTCAATTCTATTGGTGTTTGGGCATGTTAATTGTTTTATAATGCTTCGGCAGAATTTAGATAATATTTTGGGGTGTTTGTAAATTATTAGAATTTGAATTGTTTGTTAGGAAAAAAAATGATGGTACAGTTTCATGATGTCATTATCACACAGTTTAGATCTTTTTTGGTTCACATATTATATTCCTGAATAATATGTTCTCCATATTGCTTTTAGTATTTGTGTTAAAATTGAACCGAGTAGGTAAGAATTTCTAAAATGTTGGGTTTAGACACTCTAAAAGGTATTCTAAAAAGTAATAATCGTAATTGTGACTATATATTCATGATTGGTGAGGAAAAGTTTTTTGAAAATTAATGACTTGCATTACCACGAGTGATACTTTTCAAAATTTTCTTCTTGCCTTCAGGCACGAGAAAAACACAGAATAATTTTTTAACAAAGAATGAAGTGAGAAAAAATAAACATGAATCGATATACTATGACACGACATGGAATAGTATTTTTTTATCCATCATGAACATGACATAATGTTTTTTTGTAAACTAAAAATGAACTTGGTCAAAATAAACACGACACGACATGAAATATTATTGTTTAACAACCTCGAACATGACCCAATATTTTTTTAACAAAAAAAAACTTAACAAAAATAAAAACAACACGACACGACATGAGATTTTATTACCAATCATGAATACTACTATTTGACAAGATAGTCCTATAATTAAAGGATATTATGACCAATTGTTTTAAAATTACACTTTGTTTTGCCGAGGAATGAAATTTTTTCTGTTTTGCATTTACATACTTTGGAATTTTTTATCGTTTTGCGATTACGTAGTTTGAAAATTTATTATGTACATTATACACGACTTTATACTTCTCAAAATTATATGTGTACCTTCAGGCAATGGTATATGTTTCAAAAAAATATAGTTTTTTAATAACGCACTTTGGAAATTTTTTGTCGTTTCGCGATTACTTTGAAAAAAATTCGTCGTGACTTCAGGCACAGGCATACGCTATAGTGTAAACATATGTATACATATGTATGTATATATATACATATATACATATATATAAGATCAAACCAAATAAATATTTAATTATTTCCCCTAATTTTAAAAGTGTTTATAGGGTAAATTTACAATTTTAGTTAATAACCCTAGTTTATATATATTCTCACCAATTTGATTAAATAGTCCATCAATTTGAATCACTAACATGGGGATCTTGTAGATTAAACACAATATCAACCATACCTACTCTTTCTAAAATAATTTCCATTTCAAATCATGTAGAAATACTCAATAATCAACTATGCCACTAGTCTAATTTCTTGTTTAATTAACCAACTATTAATCCTACTAATTCCAACCACTAACTTGGATTTACTTATGATTCAATTAAGATTATAATGAATAGTAACATAATAATCAAGCACAATTAAAATGAATCCTAATTAAACCCGCCTCAATCCCAAATGGTGAAGAAATGATGCACAATTCCTCTATATTCCCCTAATGAACTCTCAAGACTTACAGCCCATGAAATTAGGTTAATCCCTACATGGGCCTCATTTAACCGAGTGCCAACATATGTCTAATAAGCCTAACACATTGTCCAAGTACTATACTAGCTCATTAGGCCTAAAATGAAAAGATTTGGACTAAAATGGACATTATATGCGTCCAAAAACCAACCAGAAACATTTCATAAAATTAAATATTAATCTAACATTTTATTTTAGTAGTTTAGCTTATAAAAATCCAAACGTCCATAATTTAATTAATTTATAATTCAGTACAATAAGATATTATAGGAAACTAATTCACAATCATTGTACGCGACACTAAGGGAATAATCCAAATATACGGACACTGAGGGAATCCCTCGATACCAAATCAATGACCATTCCATAGTCACCCATAATATATGATCACTTTATAATATTTATTTACTATTTAATTGTATCAAATTTAATTTTTTAAATAATTTCTATAGCACATAAGAACATATGACAATGGCAACATCACATGCCATTGATCACAATTTATGTAACACATAAAAACATGGGGTATTACATTCTTCACCATAAAATAAGGAATTTTATCATCGAAATTCGAATTGATAATATATCTACTTGAAAGTCAAAGAATATCTTGCTCATAATGTCCTTATATTGTACATCGAATTTACTTATACTATGACCTAATATACACTAAGGTCTCTCATCATGAATCTTATTCGTCTAACACTTAACCACTAGTTGAACCATTAAAAAATAAACTTACCCCATAATAACTTCCTCCTTTATGTACACGTATAACCATCATCTTCGCATTAGCGATTATAAGGTGATGTAAAATGTTATCGGTCTCACCTAATCCACGAGTGTGACAATGACCATATATCAGAATGCCAACTTCCTTTTGAAATCCGACTTCTTAATTTCCATTCTTTAGGAGGTAATAAAACGTACTTGACCGAACTTCTGGGACCCCAAACCATACTTCTGTTCGTCTTAAAATCTTCTTTTTCCTGCTCTAGTAATGTTCATATGCTCTATTATAAACAACACTTATTCCGAAGTGTTTTGAACACATTCTCGAATAATAAATTGCTAACTCTTATCTATTAGTCAAATTGGTCAATCTAACTCAAATATTACTGATACTCCCAAGTGTAACCTCGTCTCAGTATGGATCTTACTCGGCTAAGCCGACCTACAAAGTACGCATATTATAAGGAGCCCAGTATCAGCAATTTCAGTCTCGCCCATCGTATTAGGCCAAGACCCTCCAACATCCATGTCCCCCTATCCCGTCTCGTCTACTACACCTTCCAGCTAAGACCTTATAGGTTCCTATCCAACCTTGTATTTTCTTGACACCCATTCAGCTGAGACCATACTCATTAATCCATAGACCATGATCGAACGAGACTCTGTGGTCTTATACTTGGCCCACCCGAGAAATTTCTAGATGACATATCCAACACGCGCGAGGTAAGGCTCTAGAATAATCAATCCACGTGGATAGGAAGTTATAACCAAATCACATTTGCACATGGGGAGAATATTGACTTAATTATTATTTGCATTCACTAAGGACAGGTGGCCTATTCTAGTTGTACACACCTAGTACATGCCTGGGGTGCACACTGCACCACCCCAACACTATATATACTTGTAACATTCAACCTTGAGAGAGATCCTTAATTCAAAACCCTAGAAAAACTTTGTTGAAATTGCTGCAGAGAGGGAAAGTTGAGTGCATTGTAATCAAAGGCCATTAGAGCCCAATTTGATAGTAATAATACACTCACCCTTGCAGAGTGGCGTAGGATTGAAAGGTTGAACCACTTACATTATTGTCTTTATCCTCTTTACCTAACCTCCTTATTCCTTTATATTGGTATATTTTCGCCATTGTTGCATACTCGAGGTTCCATTGAACTGAGATCTTAGTCATCTACTTTGTGGTTCCATATTTGGCACCATCATTTTTGGCATTGTCTGTGGGAAGAGAGATCATCATCTTCTTCCTCTCACTTATAGAAGAACCTCACCGGATTCTTTGGTGGTGGTTTAACTCCAATTTTTACTGGACTTGAACCACCATTGAAAGAGCTCTGGTTTGAGCTGCTCAAGCTTCATTTCGGTTCATATAAATCTTCTTCGAGTATACCACTTGATCTTCCTAGTCACCAGAATTCAATGGCTACCATCGGGCGGTGGCCCTAGTTCAAGTCAAGCCCCGCTACAATATAAGATGGCAAAAGTTGCAACAGCACTGCGATCATTGGTAGTCAGTCAACTAAAGATATAGGAGCAGTTGGCTTCCTTTAGCCAGAACATCATGACAAGGCCCAATGGAACGACGATGGAGAGGATTACTCTACCCACCAGGGAGGGTGAACATAAGGTGACAAGGGGACCACCCTCGATCCGGCAGAAGGATGCGCAGCCCCAACAGAGGCAGAGAAACATTGCTAACCCCATATGTGTATGCCTAGGGAGGCAAGGTAAAGAGTATGAAGGTATTGAGTATGATGATGATGAAGCAGAGTTATGGGAACAATAAAAAATTTGAGGAGATACTATGCATCCTATCCATGCCAGTAGAGGAAATATTTCAAGGCCGAGTCAAGAGGTACATGCTCGTCCTTCGGCATTTAATAGGCCTATCAGGGATTCTAATTTTGACATACTCAATCTCGTAGGTAATCTCAGGGACCGACTGCATAGGCCACGTAGCATGGAAACATCTATGAGAGATGGAGGAGGAGCTGACAAATGACCCTCCCATATCCGAGATGAGGAGGAAAATAAAGTCATAGCCTTCAGAGAACGGTCGGCCAGGAACTCGTAGAATGCCAGGTCGAGTGGGAAGGGGATGGAGATAATGCTCTGGACGAGGAAGATAAAGCCACAGTTACTGCTGCTGAAAAACCATGGAATAAGTCTATTCAAGGACTAGAGGACAAGATTGGAGATTTGCCAAATAGTTAGGACCCTCTATAGAGGGGGTATATGGAAGGGTCTTCATTTGTTGCCAGTATTATGAGATACCTTACCCCGACTAAGTTTAAGCCACCGATGGTGACACCTAAATATGATGGGAGTACTAATCCAGTCCACTATGTTGAAATGTATCAATCTTCTCTAGACATCTTCTTGGTCTTCGGAGGAATGAGGTGTAGAGAATTCTCAAGCACCCTGACTGGTGCTGCGCATGTCTGGTATACTTCAATTTCAAGAAACTCAATAGAGAACTTTAAGAAACTGGAAGAGATGTTCAGTCATAATTTATGCTTTAGGGTGCCGAGGAAGAATATCACCCACTTGTTGTATGTAATCAAGGAAAGAATGAATCTCTATGGTATTATATTGCTCGCTTCAACAAGGAAATATTATAGGTGGAAGATTATGGTGAGAACATAGTTATGATTACTCTAATGGGAGGTCTATAAAAGGTCAATCTCCTATAAAAGCTGGTCGAGGATCCTCAAAAGTCCATGCCTAAACTCCTGGCTACAGCTGGGAAGGTCATGAACACGAAGGAGGCTATGGAGTCCAAAGGAGAAGATGACAAGTTTGATGCTAGGCCTATTGAATGCTAGTGGGATTAAATGTCAAACGAGACAAATGTTTTGGGAGATAAGAAAGTCAGAGGAGATAAGAAAAGGACAAGTTCGCTGTCTACACCCCGTTAACTATTAGACCTTAGAAGATCCTGAATGAGATCAACAATGATAGGTCCTTGATATGTCCAGAGAAGCTCAAAGTCCTTCCTCATAAGAGGTACAAGAGAAAATAGTGTGAATTTCACTAGGACCACGACCACACCATAGACAAATGCTTCACTCTAAAGGACGAGATAGAGAAGATGTTAAAGCAATGGAAGTTGAGAGATTACGTAGATAATAAATGTTCAGGGGGTGGCCACTAAAATAAAATCGAATACAAACATCCAACATCTGAATAAGTACATCTGAAAACTGTACTGAAAGTCTGGGCAACATGCCCTAAATAAAACTGAAACTGATATAAGATTCCTACTCTAGGAATGAATGAATGATGCGTCTAATCCAAACTCCTACTAGCATCCACAAATGCTGCAGCTCCGTGTCCCTGGAATAGAATATTAATCCGGGCGTCCCTGTGGCTGGACACCTAAAAGGTTTTGGAAAAGTTTTATATCAAGGGTTAGAACCCAAAACATTTTGAAAATATTTAGCAAGTGAATTAACTGCAGTAATTTAAAATGCATGAATGCGCTTCATATTTAAGTTAGTGTCGCACTCCCTTATGGACATTCTCACCCCTCCACTATTGTGCTCACCTACCGGTTACCTTAACCCCACCGAGTTGTAATACCCCGTCCAACTAGTCCTGGTATAACCATACTTTTCCATACTACTCTAACCCGAGTATAATGATTCTCGAATTATAAGTTATCTCACAATTAACTTAATTAATTCCTCTTAAATAGTAGCATATAACCGTGTCACAAGTTATATAAAGTAACTACATCACACACTATATTATTACCCGTATTCAATTTTACTACAATTATATACGTACCTTTACCACAATATCCAAACATATAACATATGTATACCCATCCCTTCGAGTATACCCTCGCCGGATGATTTCCTCTAAAATGCTATCTCACTAGGTGGGCTCACAAAACCTAGTTTTCCCAAGTTGGAATCGCTCACCAACTTGGCCCAAATTATAAACGTAGTGGAGGCGGTCATATTCCTTCCCTGAAAGTGAGATGATCCCTCACCCATATATACCGGATGCTATGACCTGGGGATATACTCGCCCTACTCCTCAGCTAGGGGATTCACCCACACCGCGCAACCTCCCTTGATAGCACTAGAGTATATAAATTTAATAAATATCTAGTCTCTGATATTTAATATTTCACACAATATATACACTTATATATATATATACTATCACTACACCGTATAGACATAATATAAACCCCGGCTTCACCGTGTACTCAAAATCCCGTACACTGCCTGTAATTTAATATCACACACAATACACACACACACACACACACACACACACATATATATATATATATATATTATAAACCTCGACTCTACCGTGTACTAATATCCCGTGCACTGCCTGTAAGTTCTTGAGTCTGTGGCCCGACTCAACGTAATAAATTTTCTCACTTAATAATCTATCGTCTTCCCGAGTCTATGGTCCGACTCTAATATTTTTAACTCACACTTAAATTTATATAATACTTTCCCCGAGTCTATGGTCTGACTCTAATTAAATTAATTAACACTCCCATTAATTTAATACCTCCCCGAGTCTATTATCCGACTCTAATTAAATTAGTTAATACCGATATTAATTTAATACCTCCCCGAGTCTATCGTTCGACTCTAATTAAATTAATTAATACACATATTAATTTAATAACTCCTCGAGTCTATCGTCCGACTCTAATTAAATTAATTAACACACATATTAGTTTAATACTCTCCCGAGTCTGCAATTCGACTCTAATTAAATTAATTATTACACCTATTAATTCTACCCGAGTCTACAATCCGACTCTAATTAAATTAATTATCACACCTATTAATTTAATTCTACCCGACTCTACAATCCGACTCCAATTAAATTAATTATCATCCCTATTAATTTAATTCTACCCGAATCTACAATCCGACTCTTATTAAATTAATTTACACCTTAATTAATTCATACCAAACTGAGTCTGTGGTCCGACTCCTAATTAATTAATTTACTCATTAATTAATTCATACCAAATTCTGGGTGTACAACCTGACCCTAAACTAATTAATTATACATCAATTAATTTAATAACTTGGTGTCTTCCAGCCATTATCCCCGGACTCACGTACTTGGCTCGTAACTTAATATTTCCCGAGTCTATGTTCCGACTCCAAATTAATTACTCACTCAATAATTAATTTAATGTTTTGGTATCACTTTTTCAATATACCTGGACTCACTCACTTGGTCCATCTTATATCTCAAAATTTCATACCCACATATTCGCCTACAATGTGTCACACATTTATTTCCATAAATTCCCCAATTATATTTACCTATAATTATCAACATACCCGGACTCGATTCACTTGGCCCGAAATTTATTCTTTCCCTAGTCTATATCCCGACTCTAAATTAAATAGTTTATCTCCAAACTTAATTCAATATCTTGGGGTCGCTTGACGAATATACGCGGATTCGCTCACTTGATCCGTATTTCACTATTCTGGAATAAAACCTCTCAATTTCATCCGTTAAGTGCCCCACATAAATTTATCCTAGTCCCAATTACTTTCTCCCATAATTGTTAGGAATATTTGTTTCATAATAATTTATCACTAATTAATGTATGAAACTCACTTTCTAATAAATTTCCCTTTGTATAATAAACTAGGCGAATTGCCCAGATTTCTGCACCTTCGATCGATCGAGCTCCCAGGGTCGATCGATTGATCGTTCCAGTATTCGTTCTCTCCAGCCCCTGTCAGCCATGGACGAAAATTAAGCTTTGATTCTCCATCTAAGTCTTTACCCAAATACAAACAACATATCCTCCGTCTAAGAAAAGGGTCTAAACATCCCACAGACCTTAATTCATTGTCAATAACCATTTATTCCAACGTTTTTCCGATTTGGGTATTATCCGGGTTTCAAATCCCCGATATGAATTTCATTCATCTTATCAGCAATTAACTATTTGTTCTCACTGATTTTAACATACAATTCATTCCTCTACATCCAAGAATCATAAACACAATAAATTTCACCCTTAACCATTAAAATATATTAATTTCCAAAAATCCAATTTGAATTTTGGTCACACACCCAAAACGAAATTTCCATATACACATCACTATGATATGAATTGATTATCATAAATTAGAAATCACAATAGTTAACCAGTTGCCTGGAATCGTTCGTAGGGTCTGATCCGTTATTGAAGTCCCTTAATTTGGCTCCAATAACCTCCAATTGACTTTTGATTTGTTTTCCCCCAAATACCCTCTCAAACCCTAGGTTTAGAGTTATGTTGGCTGCCATTCCTTAATCTCCCCATTAGGTTAAAAACCCTTAATCCCGTTTTTAGCCTAATGGGCTTAATTAAAATAGCCCAAATCAGCCCGTGTGGGCCTGCCTACGTCCAAAAATGCCCCGAGACCCATTTACTACCCCTGGGTACTCTTTTTTGACTATCTCGACCCATTCGGACTCAACCGCGCACTCGGAATTGCCATCCGAAATACTTTTTGACATTTCCAAATTTCGACCTCAAAATGCGACACACGAGATTTTGAGCCATTAAACTTAAAAGTTGCCAATTATAAATAATTCGGATCACTCAAATAAATTCTCCAAATCATAAATTTAAGTTTCTCCAATTTAAATATTTTTATAACTCCCAAAAATAATTAAATATTAAATTCTCAAAATTACGAGGTGTTACATTCATCTGAGGAGAGAGAGGCGCATAAGAGGCCCACCACTACTTACAACATAGACACTCTAGACCCCATAAACGAGATAAAACTAAAAAAAAGTGAAGCTACCAAGGAGGTAGAATCTATTGATGTCAATGAGGACGAGTCAGAAAAAAATCATCCAATTGGTAAAGCTCTAAAGAAGGAAATCAAATAAGAGTTGATCAAACTCTTGAGGGAGTGACAAAGCATTTCTTCTTGGAGTCATGAAGATATGCCGAGAATTGATCCAGAGGTCCTTTTCCACAAATTAAACATAGAAGAGGGAGACAAAACATTCGGATAAAGGCGGAGGATCTACTCCAGGGAGAAATACGAAGTTATAAGATATGAGCTGAAGAATTTGGAGAAGGTTGACTTCATCAAAGAGGTTATCTATCTAGAGTGGTTTGATAATGTTGTCATTCTGCCAAAGTCCAATGGTTGGTGGAGGATGTGTGTTGACTTC
Organism: Sambucus nigra; assembly: GCA_949130495.1. NCBI lineage: Eukaryota > Viridiplantae > Streptophyta > Magnoliopsida > Dipsacales > Adoxaceae > Sambucus > Sambucus nigra. The sequence continues at coordinate 343,844,129 of OX422218.1, read as the reverse complement.
ACAAATCTAAATAAAGCATGGCCAAAGATAACTATCCCTTTTTTAGAATAAATCAAATGGTTGATGCCACGTCTGGGAATGAACCGATGAGTTTTGTGGATGCCTATTTAGGATACAGTCAGATATTCATGGACCAGCCGATGATAAAAATACATCATTTATCATGGACAAAGGTACTTCTTACTACAAGGTAAATCCCTCCATCCTCAAAAATGTCGTGGCAACATACTAGAGGCTAGTAAACAAAATTTTTAAGGATCAAATAGGAGAGACCATGGAGTTGTACGTTGATGACATGATAACCAAGATCCTCAAGGCCAAGATGCACGTGGCTGACCTTGAGCGCACTTTCAACACGATGAATAAATATCGAATGAAGCTGAATCCTTAAAAGTGTGTATTCAGAATCGGGGAAGGAAAATTTTTAGGGCTCACTATCAATTAGCGATGTATAGAGGCTAACCCCCAAAAAAAGCTTTGGTGGATATGAAGACCCCAAAAACAATTAAAAATGTCCATAGACTGACTGGATGAGTCGTATCTATGAAAATGTTTGTATTCAGGGCTACTGACAAGTGTTTACCCTTCTTTAAGGTGTTTTGAAAAGCCTTTGAATGGAATGAGGAGTGTAAGAGAGACTTTTAGTAGTTGAAGGCCTATCTTGGCTCCCCAATTTTATTATCGCAACCTATTCAAGGGGAAAAGTTATATTTATACATGGTTGTGTCTGAGTCGGACATCAGTGCAACAATTATGAGAGATAATGAAGGTGTCTAGAAGATAGTTTATTTTGATAGTAAGGCCCTTCAAGGGGCCGAGCAAAGGTATCCAAAGATGGGAAAATTAGTTTATGCTTTGATTCACGCATCAAGGAAGATGAAAACCTAATTCTAGGCCCATAGAGTGGTCTTCCTGACAGACTCTCCTCTTAGGCAGGTAATCCATAAACTTGAGAAATCGAGTAGGTTGATGGCCTGGTTGATAGAGTTGGGAGAATTTGACATCATCTATGAGTCGAAAACAACCATCAAGGGGCAGGGTTTAACTGATTTTATAGCCGAGTTCACATGGGATAAGGCCAACATAGATGATATTTTGGATCCAGCAAATGAGTCAGAAATAGAAAGTCCAAAATTGACTAAAGCTTAGACGAGTACGACTAGGACAGTGAGTCTTGGAAGCGGGAAACTTCTCTGAAAAAGGTAATATGATGACCTCTTTGTTGATGACACTTTTTGTGAGGCAGGGAGTGGAGCCGACCTGATAGTATTGGCCTCAGACTTAATTGATATAGAGTATGCTTTGATATTCAGCTTTAACGCGTCTAATAATGAATCTGAGTAAGACTCTCTTCTTACTGGTCTCTCCCCCACCAAAGCACTGAATGTGGGTCAGTTTTTAGTTCAAAGCGATTCCCGACTAGTAGTAAATCGAATGCCAAAAGCGTACGGGGCAAAATATGAGAGGATGGAGAAGTACCAATCTAGGGTAAAATAAATGCTAAATAAATTCAATGAAATAAAGCTAAAAAGGATCCCTCGACTGGACAACGGTCGAACCGATGCCTTAGAGAGATTAATATTAGCGACCAAAACAGAGATTAAAAGGTCGGTGCCTATAGAGATCCTATATCGCTCGACCATAGAAGAAGAAGACAATACAATTGAGTTTTGCTTAAACATAGAGATAAATAAATCTTGGATGGATCCTCTCATTCGATATATAAGAGATAGTGAACTACCAGAGTCAAATTTGGAAAGGAAAAAGTTGAGGTATAAGGCAGCTAACTTCTCAGTCATTGAAAATGTTTCCTTCTCCCTCAGCTCTGATGTGTCCATTCGACAGATGTGGAATGCAGTCTGAAATATATACATGAGGTTCCTTGATCCATTCATATATGAGGAAGATTGCTACTAAAAAGGGTAGTTACATAGGGTTATTAATGGCTGACATTGGACAAGGATATGGCCATCTTTGTAAAGAGATATGACAAATGCCAGTGATATGCCAACATACCTCATTAGCCTCATGAACCTTTGTTATCTATTAACTCCCCCTGGACGTTTGCTATTTGGGTAATTGATTTGGTAGGAGCCCCGCCTAGGGAAATCGGTAACTACATGCATCTCATTGTGGCGATCGACTATTTCTCCAAATGGGTTGATGCAGAGGCCAAGATAACCATCATCAAGATGAAAACCTTTAAGTTCATTTGGAGGAAAATTATTTGTAGGTATGTTCTACCCAACACCCTGATCTCGAACAATGAAAAACAGTTCAAAAACTCATCTTTGGAGGCCTATTGTAAGAGGGTCGTCATCAAGTAGTTATATTCAACTCCAGGCCGTCCTCAGGCAAATGGCCAAACGGAGGTGACTAACAGAACTATATTGAATGGGATAAAGAAGAAATTAGAAGACGCCAAGTCTCTTTGGAATGAAGAAATGCATGTTGTCCTATGGGCCTATAGGAGGATTGAAAGAATGCTGATAGGGGAGATGCCTTTCATGATTGCCTATGGATTATAGTTGGTGATATTGAAAAAACCCACCTACCGAGTCACAGAGTTCATACATATATCCCAAAATCAAATGTTAAGGAGAGAAGGCTAGATTTAGACCTCAATGAAGAGAGGAGAGAGGACGCATAGGTTAGGCAGGCCGCCTACCGACAAAGAACTTCCAGGTAACAAAAGGGTGAGGGCTAGGCCATTAGCCATTGGAAACTTAGTTTTGAATAAGGTTTGGCAAAACACGAATAAACTTTATGCAAACTAGCATGGACCCTATCAAGTTAAAAAAAGAGGTTGTTCCTGGCATGTATCGGCTCAAGAATTTGGAGGGAGAGTTGTTCTTCAATCCGTGGAATACTTATCATCTAAAGAAATAGTACCAGAAGCACATTATAAAAAATTTGAGCCACCAAACCGTAAAATCTTAACACAACACGATGGTTTCACTCTCCCACATCTACACTTGTATATTGAGTACTATAACCCTTCTAATGTTTTTCGAACCCAAATTCTATATTGGTAGGGGCACCCTTCATACATAAACAATGAGCACAATTTCCCTGTACACTATGAACTCTTCAAATTAATAAACATCCAATAACTTATGAACTTTAAATGAAATAGCAATACAAGCCTCAACTAAAACTAGCTCTCGTAGCTTGGCACCTTTGGCACAAACCTCCATTGAAAATAATCCTCTACTTTAATCGAATGACGTAAGGAACTCCATCAAATTACAACTTTCATACCATTTGCCGGTAAAACTTCAACGTTCGCGTGTAGACCACTCTAGCACAATTTTTTGTGTAACCCCCACCACTATTACAAATGATACTTTTTCATAAACCTGTCATCTTCAAACCTTATGATGACTCGTCATGAGAAGACACTTCGATTCAATTGATCTAATAGGTCATTGACACTCAACAATGATCACTTATTCCTCAATTATGACTTTATCGATTCCCTTATGTTCGAAGGAACATGTCTGAAGCATGTCATATAACATGTGGTTCACCCGATGAGTCTGATAGTCTGACTTAGGATGAAATGGCTTATTTAAATTTATATGTACTCCCATATTATTTTGAAAAACCTTCCAGCATTGAGATACCTACGTACTGTCCCGATCGAACACCCTTACTAATTGACAAGTGGCAGACCATGACATACTCTCGATAATGTCTTTCTTCTCTAAGGTTCATCAATACGATCTACGCATAACCTAGTATGTATATTCCTTCCAAAATGTATTGAGAACCGAGAACCATGTGCCTCTTCTAGGACTTTTTTGCTAACTGAGATCTCTTTAACACAGTCAAACATCCTTAAATCCTGAATTGATCAAGAAAGAAGGGAGTCCGACTGTCACTAGAAATTGTACATTCTCTTGGAAGAAGGAATCTACAGCCTCTTCTTGTACCACCCACATCACCATGGATGGCGTAATGGTCACTATCCCTAAAAATGCATCACAAAAATCTAAGTCTCGTGACACTCTCCACTATGCTGGTCAGATGTCCAACAAGTTATTCTCATTCTCATCCCCCCAATATTATTTTTGTAAAAGTCGATCTTTAAGTTAACACCCCAACAATCGTATTCACCTTCCTTGGAGGGTACTAAATAAAAATGGCAGTCCTTCACACACTCGGGCAATATACTCTATCTCGTAATCAAATATATGATTAAACAAGTACCAAAGACTATTTTGATCGAAATAAAAAGTTAAACTCTCACCCAGCAAGTAATGTCCCCAAATACGAAAGGCAAAGACTATTACTGCCAAATCAAAATCACGAGTGTGGTAGTTACGATAACCTCGAATGAACCTCCAATAGTACCCCATCGAACCCTAGAAAATCCTACCACTTTGTGGTGTAGTGGGTTGCTCCATTATCTAATTGTAGATTCCTTACTAGTATTCATCGACATCCTAGCCTTCGGTACGACATGGTTCAATAATTGTCTCTCTTAAATCCAAAAAACAGACTTAGAGAGATTAGTGTAAAACTTATCTTCTCGTAATGTCCCTATAATAAATCTCAAATACTCCACATGCTCCTCCTCTCACTGATAATACACTAGAATGTCATCAATAAATACGATGATGAATCAGTGACACCCCGACTATTTTAACCACTGGTGATCAATCCTTCAATAAAATAAATAGGAATCTCATCTGGTTGATTCCTAGCATCACTGCTGAAACTTTTCATTTACTAACCACCTATGTTAAATTAAGCCGATGCCAAATTATATTATTAGTTATTACTACATCATGCATAAATAAATGAATAAACGAAATTAACTAAACCATCCACACAATAATAATCTGATCAATCACACGACATATATATAAATAATTAAGACCGAATAAACTGTCGGTACCTAAACAAATCCAACTACAAGTATGACATAATAAAACTGAATCTGGATATTGTCTGATAAATAACCTAAAGAAATAAATAATCTGAAGGGGCAACACGCCTAAAAGAAATACTGAAACAAAACCTATCTAGAAATGAATAAGCTGAAGTGTCTAAAGAAACTCCTGCAAGCCTCCACAAGTGATAGAGCTACACATCCATGGATTGAATCATCAAACATGGCATCCTTGTGGTTGGACACCTAAAAGGTTTTGATAATATTTTGACATGGGTCAGAGCCCAAGAAAACTGTTTGAAAACATTTTGCAAGTATCTAAATCACAATTTAAATTAGTTTTTAGATAGACATGTTAGTTCCACATACCCTCCCTTGAGATCCTCACCACTCAACTAATGTTCATGCCTAACGTACCCTATCTAGCTATGCTACCCATCAAAACTAGGTAACGTTTCTAAATAACCTTAATAAGTTCAGTTCTCCCGTAATACCGGTACGACACACTACCACAATATAAATAAGTAATATTTCCCTCGTATTATTATTGATTCAATCAATTAAGTTTATCTACTTAATTATTTTTCAATGCACACAATCTATCAATTCTACTATCACACACAAGTAAATATATCACATTTGTATATATTCATAACACATACAATATATACAACTATAGCATCCCCATAATGACCCTCGTGATGCTTCCATACTTTTGTATCAAGTCCATGTACCTCTCGTACGAAATCAAGGACTAATGGTTCAATATGTCTCCTCAAACCCAAAATAAATGAACACACAATGGAGGCGATCATAGTTTTAAGCCTTTAGGACTCGAACATACCTAACGTACCCAAATGACATGCTTATCCCACTAATCCACACACATAGTGAGCCTCCCTAAGTTCCATGTTTTGGGTCACTCATCCAGACCTTATTAGAATCGTCAAGGTGGGGTCTTCCTCTGCGCGAAAACCTCCGGATAACAGGTACGTAGGTATGTTCACACACATAATCAAATCACATCATATCATATGTATTCACACATCCTACACACACACACACACACACACACAGACACGCACACACACACACACACACACACACACACACGCACATATATATATATATATATATATATATATATATATATATAGAGAGAGAGAGAGAGAGAGAGACATAACCTATAAGTATATCTCTTGTACGTAGTATATATCTCTCGCATACACAACATACAATTCATTACAATCATAACCTCTTATTGTATATTCACGAGTATCGCTTACTACCCGAAGGGTTCTAGTTACCCCTTAATGGATATCAGTAGCTCATACCCTCATACACTACTGGTCTAAATCATAGGTTCACTTATCTCTCCGTGATCCATCCAATTCTCACAAATCTACAAGTCTTCCTATTGTACCTGATAGGTTCTAGCTTTAATTCTCCAGTTTTGACTAACCCTAAATTACCTCATAGGCCTACTAAAATTTCTTATATCCCTCTTGATAGTTTAAGAATATCCCAAAAGTTCCCCCCCCCCCCCCCCCAACAATAAATTATTCATAAATTTATGGCCTAAAAGGAAATATTTCAAAATTCTGGGAAATCGAATTGATTCCCCCAAGGGGACGAACCGATTCGAATCACCCTTGGGCCAAATGATTACATGTAATCCTACCCCAAAAATCATTGTCATTTACATATGTGGATTCATTCTACATGTAATCCTACCCCTAAATCATGAATTTTATTCATCAATTCTCAAGAAAATCATTAAATATCATCAAATCAAGAACCCTACACTACATGGGTATTATAACTCATTAAGAAAATGCAAGTTAAACACTTTCTTTATCAGTAGCAGGTCGGATTTCATTTTGAATGTGATGAGGATGTCATCCCTTCCTTCCGATCCCGATTCTGACAACTTTGGTGGAGAGAAAAGGTGTTGCTTGTCCAAGAACTCTCTTTTCTTCCTCCCTTGTGGCCACCTTTCTCTCAATATTGATATAACCCTAGACCTAAAATCCTATGGCCTGATATACTCCATTAATTTTGGGAGTTCTCTCTACTAAAAACTCCCGAATGATCGAAACACCCTCTCATGGTGCCAGGACCCCGGGTACACTATTCCGACCCTTTTGGAATCAATTATGACCTCAAAATCACCATCTGAGTCACTGTCACTCACTATGACATAAGATACTAAATCACTATTAACTTAGTAATTATATTTACTAATATTAATCATTCTATCGCCGATTAAAAATTTATTCACCACATAAGATTTTATTTCATTAAATTACGTCACACGTGTAATTTAGATTAACCCAATTAATTCAATTTCAAATATTTAAAAAGACGGGGTGTTACAGAATCGATCCAATAATAGTCTGAATAAAACCAATTCATCGTGTCCATGAACAATATTGGCGCATTGTTATCCCCAAATGGAATGAATCATAACTCATATGACCCATGTCGCATTAAAAAATATGTCTTTGAAATGTCCTCCTCCTTAATACATAACTTATGATACCCTGAACACAAGTCAATCTCAAAAAATAATTCCCCATCGAATGGTTGAATAGATTATCGGTATGCGATAATGGATACTTATTATGTATCTTGACATTATTCGGCTCACCATATTTCATAGATAACCAGAACAAACCATACTTCTGTTTACCATACAATCTGAAGCTAACCATGGAGATGTGATCCTACATATGAACCCCTGGTTTAATAATTTTTGAATTTGATCCCAAAATTTCCAGATTTCAGGTGGAGCCATCCAGTACAGACATGTGTTGCATAGATCGGTAGATTCCCCTATAACAAGAGGGGTTGTTAGAAATAGAGGGTAAAAAAGAAAGAGGCCACCCTAAGCTACCGTGGGAGGAAATTATTAGGAGAGATCTTAAGGAATTAAACTTGAATGATAATATTTTTATAATATATTAGAATGGAAAAGGAGAACCCATATGGCCGACCTATATGATGCGATTAAGGAAAGAATTATGATGATGATCTAGTACAGTACCCTTATAATGGTCCTAATACCTTGCACAAATCTTGACATAAGTCTACCTCTCTAAGTTGTGGTAGTCCTGTTAACTTGTAAAATACATCCATAACTCCTGGATAATCGGTACCGAGTCTAATGATATGGTGACTTCCTCACACGAAGCTGCATCTATATAATACAAGTGTGTGTTAGACCCATCGTCGGGCCGAAGCATAACTATAAGAAATATACCATGCCAAAAATAGTAATTGTATAAACCTACCCCCAGTAGTCGATATAAGAGTAATCCATAAAGATACTACTTAAAGATAAACAGTACAAATTATAACACCACATGTATAAATCAACAAAGTGAATGAACACCAAGCCAACTAACACACTGTTATATATCTACAATCATGATGTAAAGCACCCCTAACTATTGGGGTATCCACATATTATAAAGCTTGATCACAATACATATATATCTCGATCTTCGTAAACACACTACTAGTATAGAATAACAACTCCTAGATGTCAAAGTCATGCTCATGAACGCGAGTCATAAACGTAATTGTACCTATCCCCCATTGGTATCCTTAATAACAGAGGTTGTTCTTCATCCTCTACTAAATAAGTTTCTTCCTTCCTAATTTTCGTAACATCTTCCTCTAACGGGACTATCAAAATGGCGGCCTTGCTGACCTTGAATCTCCCGTGGTTACTACTAGATTTTGCCTCATTGGTTTTGCTCCCATAGGTAGTGACCCCACTATAAAAATATCCTAGGCTCTATTAGCCATAAGGTTTCCTATTATCTACTATTAGAAACCACTGAGGATTCTCTCTCTGTAAGCACTTCCTTTTGTTGGTGAGGCCTTCCTTACTTGGGTCAACACTACACCCTCTCTATCCATTGATCCAACTATGGCCTTAGTCTTCCCAATCTTTAATATATATCCTTTAAATAGTTGTGGTGATTCTACTGATATATATGAATTTAGCTACCCTAATCAAAATGGAAGTTGTGATTAACGGTTTACCTAATAAAACCTTTTAAATCCTTCACGTAAGGTTTATGATAACTCAAAACAAAATCTTCTCGTAATGAAGAGGATGACGTGAACATCCTTATTAACTTCCATACTCATCTATATTCATGCAAAATGAGAAAGATAGTTAAACTCCTCCTCATACTGACTGCCCCTTTGTCGCACAGATGAGGTCTTCAAAACATATTGACTCCCCCTCTGTCGCACAAATGAGGTCTTAAAAACATACTTCAATTGCCATTATGGATGATGAGTAAGAGAATTTACACTAATCACCTATTAAAGGTATCCCATCCAAAAGTCCCCAACTCCCGACCAAAGTCGACCTCATGCATGGGAAGGCTCATAAATAAAATCAAAATAAGGAACCCAATGGCACGAAACACCCTACACGGTCATCATGATACAGAGTACAAATCCTAAATGATTAATATTTAAGTAATCAAAGAATGCAATGAGGAAAATCAACAGACAAACTCAGGATCCCTAGGTCAATAGAACCTGGAATGCTCTAATAGTTGCTGTGACACCCTAGAAAATTTATAACTAGATTGATTAAGTCTAATTTAAACTTATGGGAGTCCAACAATTGATAATCATTCTAAGGATGACTATAAATAAAACTAAATACATAAAGTATATAACTATACATAATTAAGAGGAAATCCCATACACGTCTGATACCATAGCTCACAAGAACTAATGAAGATACAAATAAGAAATATAGGAAGATGTGATAAAAATGTCCTAGATCACGAAAAATGTTAAATTCACAATGTTAACAACAAGACCATTTAGTTTCTACCATATTACTATACATCTTCCTCCCTAATTTTAGTTATTTTTAAGTTTATTGGAAATCCAAACAACCCTAAATATATCATGCGTCTACTCCCAAGCCCAAGTGATCCAATGATTAAGTATTATTCATCTCAATTGAATATAACTAAAATATCTCAATTTATTTTACACTCAACATCAACAATGTGTTAAAATATAAGTAAATCCATTCCATAAGTCCACTATTAAGATCAGTACGGTCTGATCCACGTACATAACCATATAAGGGTTCCATTTAAGTCCACTCTAGTACGTAATACCGTGAGGAATCTATACTAAGTATGTTGCGTAGAAATACAAGAATAGTAAATCCTAATGCACAATGTTACTAAGTCTTTACCAAAATATCTTACTTTACAATATTCCATAATGTTAAGTCTTACGGTTCCAACAACAATCTAAAAGTTTCTTTTTAATAAGAGTCGTATAATCCTGCATGAATAGGGAACCTAAAAATCATTCTAAACTATCCATCTATTCCCACAATGTACTCATAACAAGATCTTAATTAACTCCGATGCAAACATTGATGGGCAATCGGACGACTTCCATTGATCGATCGATGGTCCCATTTTTCATCTTCCATATAGTCACGAGATTAAAACCATTAAACCTCCATTATCGTACATTAATCTCATCATATATATACAAATGATTTCGGATCAAGAAAACCTATATCTAATCATTTCCCGTAATTCTAAAAGGATTTAAAGGGTAAATATCCAATTTTAGTCGAGAACACTAGTTTATATATAATCTTAATAATTTGATTCAATAGTCCATCAATTCTAATCATTGACATGGGGATTTTGAATATTAAATATAATTTCAATCATCCACACGCTTCCTAGAATAATTTCCAATTCAATTTACGTTGAAATTCTTAATAATCAACTATGACATTAGTCTAGTTTCTTATTTTAATTAATTAACTTATAATCCGGCGAATGCCAACCTATAATTTAGAGTTACATATTTTATTCAGACTGTAAATAATATAATTATAATAATCAAACACAATTAAAATCAAAACCTAATTAAAATTGCCTCAATCCTAAATGGTGAATAAATTATACACAATTCCTCTTTATTCCTCCACTTCTCTTGAAGTCACTCATCTCTAATCGTTAGGAATCCTTCTCAATTGTAATTCGTTAAATATGGAAAACTTAATGGCCACTTCAGACTTATTATCCACAAAATTAGGTTAATACCCTACAAGGGCCACATCTAAATGAGTCCCAAATCATTTCTAATAACCCCGACACATTGTCCAAGTACTACACTATCCCAATCCCCTAAAATCTAAACCTTTAGACTAAATGGACATTAATTGCATCCCAAAACCAAACCGAAACATTTCATAAAATCAATCACTAATCTAAATCATTAATTTAGTAGTTTAGATTATATAAATCCAAATTCCCATATTTTAATTAATTTATTAATTCAGTATAACATGACATTATAGGAAACTACGTCACAATCGTTGTACTCGACATAGATGGGATAATCCAAACATAGAAACCATCAAAACCAAATCCTTGACCGTTCCATAGTCACCCATAATACATTGGCACGTTAAAATACATTAGCACGTAAAAATATTTATTTACTATTTAATCTTGTATTAAATTCGGTTTCTTAAATAATTTATATAACACATAAAAACATATAACAATGTCGACATCATATGTCATGGCTCATTATTTATATATTGCCTAAATTGTAGTACCCGATAATTTGCCAAACAAAACGTATCGATGACCAAGTCCCTAAAGTATTTATTTTAAATCCTTATGATGACCTCAAATTCAAAAGTCCGTAAAGAGGAATGAAACTACCCCTGATGTCCTATAACTTTACGAAATTAATCTATACACCCTAAAGTATCAATAATTACAAACTAGCACCTGAATATTTTAAACAAATATAACTTGACTTATACATAACCACTGAACCTCAACTTTATATCAAATTAATCATCTATACATCAACTAACAAAAAATTATAATTTCAGCCTTTAGAACTTTTTAAAATTATAAAACTACCCCTAAACGTGTTTTATAGTATACTTTAAAGCTATATACCTTAATATTTTACCAAACAAGGACCAAACACCAAAGTTTAAGTATTTTCATATAACCCTCTGGCCACATATGCAACACATCGGCACTAAAAGACAAGAACAACACATGTTAACATTATGCAAACATGTGAATTTTTTAAACTCACTTTGAAATCCCTTTAATTTTATCTGAAATCCACCTCCACCAGTAGCCAATCGAATTATCTAACGAATTACTATAAATATCACACGTTTTCATCAGTTAAAACACATGTCATAAGCATATTCAAATCTAGTAAAATTCACTCCAAATAGGTACACTATTATTTTATGCACTATATTCAGTTCTTTTATTTTCAAATGATTTATGTGTGATTATTATTCTTAGATCAATCATAATATTAAAGCTTTTGTGTAAAATAGTGGAGATAGGAAAAATATAAATTTACACCATTAAAGCTTGAGATTTAATGGTGAATTTTGATATAAAGCTTAAAGCTCGTATTTAAAGATATGAATACCTTCACTACAACCTTAGGAACTTTAATGCAATGATTAAAACTCATGAATTTGCATGACAAGCTTCAATTTATCAAAAGGGTTTTTCGTACCAGAAAACTGAAAATATCAAATTCTTCCTGTATAATCCATCTCAAATTTGAAATGAAAACCAAACTACTCCTTAACATAGCAGAAACCAAACTAAGTTCATAAGAATTTTTGGCATGCTCTTGAAAGCCACGAATGTTAAGTCAAATTTTTGACAAAACACACAGTTATAGAAGTTACAATATACTTCATCTCAATCCATAAAACCTATATATTTGGATTACTTTTGAAATTTTAGGTTAAGTTTGTTTAGAAATTATCTCATATGGTGTAAAAATGAAGGAGATATTCAAGGTAAAAAATCTAAAACCCTAAAGTGAACCATTAAGTGGTTTAAGATGAAGTTTTCGACTATAAGTATTGACCACGCATGTGAGGGCGCGTGGCCAATCAAAATTTTCTGATTTTTTTTCTAAATTTTTATTTTTATTTTTGATGTCAAAATGGTACAAGGTAAGTCCATCTTTTGTTATGCCTAGCCTAAGCTATGTAAAAAGGAGGCTTTAGCTTGAAATATTTTCCGAAATTGCAATTGGACCCCTCCTGACTTTTTTAACTTTTGAATTTGAACCCCAAACTTTGCCTATAAGTACTTCAAAATATTTTAAGTCAAAAAGTCTCATACACCAATGTTCAAATATAACCTTCAGTCAAAGATTTTAAATTCCCAAGTTATTTACAATTAAACCCGTGAAACTTTAAAAGATACAGTTTTTTGTATAAATTGATCAACCTAGCCCAATTACACCAAATGCTTATGTATCCAAACATTTTATAAAGAGAATTAAGTACCATATATTCCCGATATCCTCTTTTGATCCATAACCAGTTCGAAATACCGAGCAAGTAGGTTTTTTCTATCTTTTCAGTAGTAAACTTTGCGTGTTTGATAACTGTTATTGATATCTTTCATTGATATCCAAACTTGATTCCATGTATATGTTGAAATTATCATTTTCATATGCTATTATATCAATTGATTATTTTAATTGTGATAATTTGAATAAAATTTAAACCTTATCTCCTAATAACGGATATCATAACAATTATTTGTAACGATTGAGTTTACCTTGCACTTTTGTGCAATATTGTTATTGAAAAAGCATCAATATTAACTAGGGAGTAAACTATTATGTTATCCCATGGAATTTTTCTACTTGGCCTATGGTCTCCGATGTTAAGAGTCGATTTTATTGCTAAATACATATGAATGCCACTTTAATTGTGTGCCTAGAAGTTATTATTCAAAGGTTTTGGATTATTTATTATTTGATTTTATTGATGGCTTACTTATTTCTATACCACCCTATTGAGCTGGTAATTATGGGATTATCACTTCAAAGATCTTTGATTCTCTTTATGTAACCCTTAATAAACTGATAAGTATGGGATTATCGGTTATAATTCTTTACCGTTTCTATACAAACACTTAATTCTATACAGAATCCCCTCTCATCTATACAGATTTTTGTTATAGAATTGGTAAATCCTGCTTAACATATTTGTGCTAATTTCTTTTTCCTATAGATATCCGAGGAGAAAGAGGATAATATCTCTTCCCCTTTAGAGACAAATACCGGTTACCTGTTTGCATACGTGATTGTGTGGGCAAAGAATGGGCCATATGGGAGGAACGAGTGACACTTTTAGATTTTTTACTTTATAGTTGATGCAAAATAAAATGTAAATCACCCATGCAGTGATAATACAATATGTGTACTATTTTCATAATGAATAAAGTTCTTTTTTTTAGCCTTAACTTTAATTCATTTCTTTATATATACTACTTGCACATTCGTACCAAAAAACAGGGTGTGACAAGTTGTTGTTAGAGCATGTTTTAAAATTAAACATATCATTGGGTTAGCATTATATATGGTAAAAGTTAATATGATATTAGTTATTTTATCTTTTCATGAATTATTTTATTACTATTATATGGTAATTCCATTTTGCAGTATGGATACATGGGATTCATTTCTCTTTAATGTGGATATTGGAAAACAAATTGTTGGGAAAATATCGTCCAAGAAGAAGCACTCATAATGATTAGAGAAATGATTTGTGCGGTAGATGAGGATTGGGCAGGTTCTAGAAACGATATAAAGAGACTTGTGCTGACTAATCAAGTGTTGGGAAAAATTCAAGTAAGGTTGAAAGTGGATGATTATGTCAACGATCGAGTGGTACTACAGGAATCCATAAACCTTTCTTTAGCCGATGCACCACCAACTCCAATGATGTATCCAGATGCCACTTCTAATTGTGAACTCATACTTAGCATGTCTTCTGATACGAGTAATTCAACAGATGATGACGATCCTCCATAACAAGATGATTATTTTGATATTCTAGTTTTTAACTCTTCAAACAATAATGCTACCATTACCAATTAAAGAAAATCCAAATTTAAAAGAAAATCATGTCTCCTAGTGTTATATAGCAGAATAAAGTTACGTACATAGTGTGTCTTACTAATCTTTAGGAGGAGGATTAAGTTTAACTGTTGTAATATATGTACTGATATAATGTATTTAACGCTAATGTAATATCGAACTCTATTTTGTAAAATATAATAGGCTTGTGACATATTTTTGTTCTATGTTCTTATTTATTATTGTGAGTGTTCTATTATATTTTTGGAAAGTTAGTACTCGATTTCCCTCCACCAGAAATCAAACTGAACAGACCCACACTGAAGGAATCATGCGATGTCTTCAAGAATTAACATCTTTATCCTGACAATAGCAGATTCATCACTCTACTCCAGAGGAAATTTCAAAATAAGTTCGTAGAATGAACGCTCTCAAAGAATTTTTGAAACAATGACCTCCATAATTTATTGGAAAGCTAGGTGCCAGTGAAGCTGAGAAATGGATGCGTCAAACTGTGAAAATTCTGAATGAAGTAGGAATAGCAACCAATCTCCTAGTAACTTTAGAGACTTATATTTTCGAAGGTGAAGCTAATTTTTTTATGGAAAGAGGTATTCTGTAACTAGATTGTCGTGAAATTTACACTGGAGAAATTTGAAGAAACTTTCTTCATAAAGTGTTTTCCCGAAGCCGAACGAGGTCAACGAACCGTAGATTTCTTAAAATATCAACAAGTAAACCTATTTGTACCCCAATACGAAGAAAATTTATCGAGCTATCTCGTTACACCATTAAGTATGTGGATAATGAGATAAATAGATGCAAGTAGTTTGAAAGAGGACTACATCCGAGGATTTAGAATTCTAGCACTACTTTATGGATCCGTGAGTATTCAATAATTGTGGCATAAAATTATTCTATTGTAGTGCGATATTATTCCCCCCCCCCCCCCCCCCCCCCAATAGAAATAATCATGTAATTAGGAGTTTAGCTCAATCTCGACCTCAACCCTAAGCCAATTCAATTGGACAAGCTTATTCGCAGATTCATCATAGCATAACCCGTTCAATAGTTCGTTGTCATGAATGTCAAGAATTAAGACATATCTGACGACAATGTCCTAAATTAAGATCTCTTCCCATCCGTCATCAGTTAGATAATCCCTCAAAAAGTACAAAATCCCGTCTTATCCAAAATCCACCTAAGCCAAATCCAGCTAAGAAAATTGTGCCAATCTCGAGTCGTGGAAAGAATTGTGTGATATTGCCTACACGAAATTCCCATGACGTGATAGTAGGTACGATACTTTCTTATCGTTTTCATGCATATATTTTATTTGATTCAAGATCAACACATTCTTTTATCAGTCTTAGACTAGCTAAATTATTACGATTGCTACCTACAAATTTAATTATTCCTTTGGATATTGAATTACCTATAAGTGAAATCAATACACCAACACAAGGATATAAGAATTGTAAACTTCATCTTGGTTTAGGTATACTCTTTATGGATTTGATAATCTTGGATATTTTCAGTTTTGACATTATTATCGGAATCGACGCTCTATCAGGACATACTACTTATATCGATTGTCAGCCTAAGAAATTTATTTTTGAAATGAAGAAAATTATTCCTTTATATTTCAAGGATGAGTTCTTTTCGAAAGATCAAGTTTTCCAATTCAAAATTCTGTGTTAATCCCAAGAATTTTGGAACAGCTCTAAGATGTTTTTCTCGAAAAATTACCAGTATTATCCCCTTCCCGAGAGATTGAATTTAGTATAAATCTTTATCTGAATACTCTTCCTATTTTGATACCTTCGTATCAAATGGATCCTTTATAACTTTGAGAACTCCGTACCCAATTAGATGATCTTTTTGAAAAAAAATTTGCTCCCTTAGCTCATCTCCTTGCAGAGATCCTGAAATATTTATCAAGACACAGGATGGAAGATTTAGATTTCTCATATATTATCGTAAACTGAACACCGTAACTGATTCGTCACTTTTATTGTATTTTATACCCCGTTAATTTGTGCGTTCTAGCATTCCCGTGCATGTATTTCTCGGTTCTTATACTCATTTATTGAATAACCCCTGAATGCATCATATATACTTTTTATGTGTCTTTATTGAGCTTTTATAGGTCTCGTGAATGCATATTGGGAAGTTTGGTTTTGATCCGGTGAAGTTTCGTAGACACTTGCACAGTCGAGGGTATTTTGGTAATTTCAGCACTCGGGTTTTGATCCCGATTTCTTCACAGAAGTTGTATACCTTCTTCTTGTCTTCGCGTGACCTACGACGGTGCTTGAATCCGACCTCGAACAAAGAAGTTACGGAAGTTTCGGTGAAACATGGGAGAAATAATGCCAATGTGGTGCAACTTTCCTTTTTGAGCAGGCCCGAGTCGATTCGGGATTTAGCCGAATCGGTTCAGTTTCAGGCAGGGAAAAATCTCTACACTTTCGAATCGATTCGGATTTGGCACCGAATCAATTCGGCCCTGCATTTCCAGCTTTCTTCTTATTACTAGTTTGCCATTTTGGTTAGATTTTTGGGATATATCCCTTGTTTTTCCTCCTTTGTTGATATAAATTACTTTTGTTAGATATTTGGTGATATAGAAAACACTCTCTTCTCTCTCCTAGGTCAAGTTCATTTATGATTTTTACCCACTTGTAAATCTTTGATTACTAGTTGTTATTAATGCAAGAAAGGTTCATTTACTTCTTCTCTACTTGTTCTACTAGCTTTAATTTGCATTTAATTCCATCTCTTGTATTGGTTTGTGTTTAAACTAGATAACTAACTTAATTATGTTGTTAACTAGCATGTGTAGTTTAGTTTCAATTATGAGTAGCTAGACTTATGATTGGGGATCATAATCCCACCTTGGATGCTTGAACTTCATATTTAGGGTTTGGTTTATAATTGTTCTAATGGAACTTCATGTGTTGGTATTGGAGTATCATAGTTTCTTAACTTCTCTTGTCATGCAAGGGTTAGTGTTTGAAGCTTTACTACAAACCAACCCATCTAGCAATAACTAACTAACCCCTAATCCTCCATTCTTGAGTTTAGTCTCGACATGGTTGATGTTCAGACTTAATTAGTTATGCTCGATTAGAATTAATTTCAGCCAAGCCCTATAATCCCCTTCTTTATGAATCCGAGGTGGGAGAATGATCCTCGATCCCTTTAATTTCTTTAACTCAAGCCTATCTTAGTTCTTTTCATAGTTCCGTAATTATTAATTAATTAACTGATCATCAATAGTATGTTAGTTTAGAGAATACTCTCAATCACTTTTCCAAACTATTAAATCATCTTTTACACTTTAACTTTTGTGATGTTTAGAGAATCCCTTTAACCTAATCCTGTTCTCTTAGGAGTGTTTCAATCCCTATGGATCACGATTCCGTACTTACCGGATATTACTTGTTGTGATAGATTTTCACTTGAATCATAAGTTTTATTTAGAGCGCATCAAGTTTTTGGCGCCGTTGCCGGAGATTGGCAACTATCTTAGGTTTTAGAAATTCTCTTTACACTATCATTTCCCGTGGTCACCGTGACATCACGGTTTCCAAAAACCAATCCAAAATTCTGTAATTGTAAGATGCGAGTAGTAGCAATTTAAATCCTATTCGTGAACCCTCGTCGTCTAGTGAACCTTCGGATTATTGGAGACCTTTACCATCTATTTCTCATTCTAGTTCGGTCTCGCCTTCTTCTTATACCTGGGCCCACTTCGATCCCACGACCATGGCCGACAATGTTAGTGAGCACGATAGTCAGGGGGTTGCACCCGAGCCCCCATATAGGACCATGCGTGATTATTTGCAACCGGAGAGGACCACCTCTCCGTCGTGTATCACATTTCCCTACAATGCCGCGCAATTCCATTTTCATAATGGAATGATTCAATTACTTCCTACTTTCCACGGCATGGACAGTGAACAACCGTACCTTCATGTTAGAGAGTTTGAGGAGGTGTGCGCTACTTTTAGCGATCAAAACTATCCTCTGGATGTCACACGACTCAAACTCTTCCCGTTTTCCTTAAAAGACAAGGCCAAAACTTGGCTTTTGTCTTTAGCTCCTAATTCCATCGGGAGTTGGCGTGAAATGCAAGCGCAGTTTTTGAAGAAATTCTTTCCAACTCATCGCACCAACTCTTTAAAGAGTCAAATCCAAACATTCGTTCAAACCGAAGGTGAATCATTCGAGCGATATTGTGGGAGATTTAATGAGGTACTTCATAAATGCCCACATCACGGTTTCGAAAAGTGGATATTAATCTCATTTTTCCACAATGGGCTTACACTTAATGCGAAACAAATGGTGGAGACAATGTGCTCCGGTGAGTTCTTTAGTTTAGATCCCGATAATGCGTGGGCACATTTCAAATATTGTGCCGAGACTACCCAAGCGTGGGATACCTCGGATCTGAACAAAACCAGTTTGTGACCTTCGATTATGTCCTCTTCTAACCCTGGTATGTATCACCTCACTGACGAGGATGAGATGAAAATGAGATTAGATAAATTATCTATGAAAGTTGAGGAGCTCGGCTCGAAGGGTCGAGATCCCGTCGTTCAAATTCATTCCATAATTAAGGAGGTGTGTGCCATTTGCGACACTGATGCTCATTCGACCCAAGAATGTCCCACTATTCCGGCTTACAAAGTGATCCTCCATGACCAAGCGAATGCTATAGGAGTTTTTAGAAGATCCCAAAACATTTCGGACCAAGGGTTTAATCCATCTTGGGGTAACCAACTTGGTTACCAATATCAACAATCTCGTCCTCCTCCTCCTCCTCCTCATAATTACCAACAACCGTACATTCAACATACTCCTCCTCCGGTGGTAATGCAAGGTCCCCCTCCGGGACCACCTCCACCAGTTATACCTGCATACGCGCACCCGAACAAGAGAAGTCTAGGAGAAATTTTTCAATCTTTTGGGACTTCTCAACAAGCCACAAATGCTAGGTTCGAAAAAGAAATTTCCAAGTTGGTCGCTGCTTTGAGTGTGCAAGAAAAAGGAAAATTCCCGTCACAACCTCATGGGCCCATTGGGCAAAATAGCATGAATTCCGATGTTTCTACTCCCTCTTCCTCTCAGTGTAGGTCTATGGAACAAGCTAATTCCATCACCACTCTTAGGAGTGGGAAGGTGATTGAAAATCCACCTCCACCTTCCCCGAAAGAATTCTATGAGGTCACAATAACTCCTCGAGAGAGTGAAGTGACTCCCAAAAAGAAAAGAGATAAGTCGCCGACCAAGGAGCCAAAAATTTTAGTCCCTTGTCCATTTCCCGCACCCTACCCTCAAAGGCTCCTTCCCATTGTTAAACCCAACAAAGATCAAGAGATCATGGAGACATTCAAATAAATAAAAATCAATCTCCCTCTCCTTGACGTAATTAAGCAAATCCCTTCCTATGGAAATTTTTTGAAAGATTTGTGCACCTTTAAGAGAAATCATGTTTCTCGTAAAAAGGTGGAGTTTACTGAATAGGTTAGTTCCATTTTCCAACACAACACGATTCCAAAATTTAAGGACCCAGGGTGTCCAACTGTTTCATGTGTGATTGGAAACTTCGCCATTAATCGCACTCTTCTTGATCTAGGAGCTAGTGTGAACCTCTTTCCGTATTCGGTTTATCTTCAATTGGACTTAGGAGAACTTAGTCCTACCAAAACTAAAATTCAATTGGCCGACGGCTCCACCAAAATTCCACGGGGCATCTTGGAAGATATCCTCATCTATATTGACACCTTTGTGTTCCTGGTTGATTTTATCGTTCTTGATACCCAACCTGTTTTAAGCCCCAATAATCAACCTCCCGTCATCTTAGGATGACCATTCCTCGCGATCGCGAATGCTTCGATCAATTGTAGGAATGGTGAGATGAACTTGTCTTTTAGAAATATGACATTAGATGTCAATATTTTTAATGTGTCGCACCTCTCGAGTGACACGGATGAGTGTGTTAAGGAAGTGAGCTTCGTTGGAGTGGTATGTGTAGAAGACGATCAAATTGCGAGAAAGGAAATTAAATGGAGTGTGTTGGATGTGTGTTTTGACATATTAGGAGAGATTGGTGTAGGTGAAATCCATGAAATCGGGGATAAATTACGCAATTTTTATTTCACTCTGATTGACGACTCTATCATATCCGAAATTGACATTTACATAGAGTCATCAATCCCGTGTAGGGAGAGTTGCTCGGAGAAAAATAGGGTAGATAATGTTTCTATCGATTTGTGCACCGACCCACCGATCCGTCACATTAATAACCCATGGCCCCCTATTTCAAATATTAATCCGGTTTTCAAAACCAAACGCGGGTCAAACGGTTGGGGTAGTCCATTTTTGATAGGTATCATATCTTCCGATCTAGAACCCGATATAATTGTTAAGTGTGTGAACTTTAGTTGGAACGAAGTCGGAAGATTGGGAAGAATAGGTTTTCACATTGTGAATTACGTCCTAATAATATCTGCGGATTTACAACCGGACATCGTACGTAGCAGCCCCGTTAGCAGGGTTGATTAGGTTCGGTAAATTCTCAATTTTGGTGTCGAGCATCCCCCGGCACGTGTGGGGTTGCATTTTTTTATTCCGGACCTGTTACATACATTAGATATACCATATTGGTCCAAGAAATCCAATTGAAGGTGGCCTAATGATCAAATTTCATGAGATTTAGGAAATCAGCAAAGCAGCATGTTAGAACTCAGCCTTCGAATCGATTCGGTTAATCACCGAATTGATTCGACCCTTCCCAGTAGCCAACTATAGATTTGCGAATCGATTCGGATTAATACCGAATCGGATTAATACCAAATCGATTCATTAAACCAAAAGTGTCAGGTCTCTTCATCCGAATTGATTCGGATTAATACCGAATCGATTCGGCCTTAGACAGTGTTGAATTCGAGAGTTTCGAATCGATTTGGTTTAACTACCGAATCGATTCGGTTCACCTGGTCACTTAAAACTCCCTCATTTGTTTAAATCCACTTCTCATTCTCTCTTCTGCCTTAGCCGAAGACCTCCACCTCTCCCATATCATTTCCTTTCTTCTATTCATCTTCACCCTCATGGCATCCTCATCCAGGGCATCCTCATCTAAGGTTACTAATTCAACCCTCTTAAATTGTTTTCAAATCTTATTTAGTGTTCTTTGTATGAAAGTAGGGTTAAATGCATTCTTGTAAAATTTACATTTTCTGCAGTAAACTCCATATTTTCTCATTGCTTATGATATGAATCCAATAAATACAACTTGTTTATGTTCCTTTGATGATTCAGTTGTATTTGTTGGGGTTGTTTCACTTTGAAAATGCCATTTTCACCCTACTTTTTATACATTGCACACTATATGTTCGATGAAATGCTTCTGTGAAGATTTTGTGCGCTAAAGCTCCATCTTCGTACCTTTTATCGCACATTCTTGTTGAATTATCCTTGTTTGAGTGTGGTGTGCGTCGGTTACGTCTACTCGACCAATTTTTCCCAACGCACGCCCTCCGAACCTAGTTTCCCCAAATTTCACAATTACTTTGATTTTGTGCATCGCACTTATGGTGTGTGTATTGAATTAATGTTTTGTAGGTTTTTTCAATCTCCAAGCCCACATCCAATGCAATTTTGGGTCGGGGAGGTTTCGCATCCTTTCGCTCAAAGCCAAAAAGGGACTAGTTCCGGGCTAATTTTCCTTCGGGTCGCCCAATTGCTATTGAGCGGCCTGTGCACCTAGAGGATTTTCACTCCTCTGTTCGTCAGTATTTTCAAAAGTTTAATTGGGAATCTCACCTTGCCAGGGGGGGTGATGTCAATGATGAGCATGTTCGTCGGTTCTATGCGTCTCTCGTCCCTTCTGGGGACAGAAGTTTTGAGGCTTACGTGCGAGGTAAGAGAATCCCTGTTTCGAGGCCTCTCTTGGCTTTGCATCTGACTGGGGCCGATAACCCCGAGGATTTTTGTAATGACCCCACTTTTATGTGCTCATATGTATATAGTTTGTTTTTACACTCATGTGTTACTTACTATCTTATAAATATTGTATTATTAGATATGTGATGTTATTGGCTATCAATATAACAAACCCCATTTTTAAATATGAAGAATCAATCGTAAATAGGACGAAGTCGAAGTCTTATGACATATCTTAAGGTATATAATAAGTTTTGGGGTAGAAAATATAATTTTATGAAACTTTAGGGACAAAAATAAAAATATAAAAGGGCCATTTTATAAATAAAATATTTTCAAGGACCTCTAAGAAATATTGAAAATATATAGTGTGAAATTACCAAAATACCCTTCATGTGTGAAATGACCCTTATACCCTTATCATCTTTCCACCACGTGATGGTCACCTCCACCTTACACATGTCATCATTTGGTGATGTTAGACTGCAAGACCACCCCGGAATGCGACACCCAAACGATGACTTGCCACCGTAATGCTTAATCACCTAGACACATGTCAACACCGTAAGACTTTTGGAAACCTATAAATAGGGCCTTAGGGTTCATTTGAAACTCACACCAATTCCTTGAGAATTATAGTAAGAAAGAGTGATAGAAAGCTTGGGAAATATCTTAAGAAGGAGTTCTATAATTTCGAAGAAAGAATTCATTTCATAGGTATGATTTTATTTAAATGTTATAATTCATTTTTGTAGTTTTAATTTCGTATTTTATAGCTTTACTTAGTAGTTATGCTGGTAAAATACACTAAAGACTTTACTAATCAAAACTTAAAATTTGGAAACAATCTAAATTTATTTTATTTTCAAAATATGTCAACTTGTTTGAAAAATATATATACTCTTTTTAAAAGGATATTTGTAAGCAATTGCTCGTATTATGGAATCTCTTTTAAGTAATTCCAAAGTTAGTCCCTGTGAAATTCTGTCTAGTTGAGATGGTATTGAAGTGGCGCCCCTGTGACCCTCCATCTCTACTGGGAATAAATTCGGAAATGTTCTGTCTAGATGAGATGGTATTTAAGTGGTGCCCCTGTGACCCTCCATCTCTACTGGGAACCGACTGATTAGGAAGAACTATGAATTGAAATTCTTTAAATACGATGAATGAATATTAAAAATAGAGAAAATGGTTTTAGTAACCTTTTTCAGCAAGATATTTTAGGATTAAAACACAATATTTATAATTGGGCTTCATTTAGAATACATAATTAAACCTTGATTGTATTTATTAGATTAACGTGTGATCCAAGACTCAATATCTATATTTTCGAGCCTCTATTTTAGGTGAGTACTCTGACATTCCTTGTGCATTTTGATTATATGATATTATGCAAACTATATATATTTTGTGAACTGCTTTTATTCTCAAAATTCATGTGATACCGATGATTGATTCATTTGTGATATGTTTATATTTGTCCATATAAACATACTGATTAAAATGATTATTGAAAAGGATATTGAATATTGAAAATATGATTCGGCTTAAGGGACCTCTTTACTGACTGACCTTCCCAGCTGGGTTATCGCTGGTGTGCCCTAAATAAGGCGTTGTGACGAACATGTTCGATTGACCCTCAACTACTGGGGTATAATACGGTAGAAGAATACGGTATTAGAGTGTACTTGGCCATTAAAATGACATGATTGAAAGAAAAAGATATCACATTTGAATTATTGCATTCGTTTTATTCTGAGCTATCCAATTGTGATATATATACTATAATTTCAAAATATATATCTATTTACTACAATTTCCTATCCATATATGTATACGCTTTCTCTTCTGACTTGAATAGGTATCTATTTTCTGAAAAACCTTGGAATGTCGGGACATTAAATCTCATTCAGCTTCTAGCTGACGTTGTATAAATAACGATTTTTCAGGAAATAATTAGACGGGAGAATGGAGTGTAGAAGGACTATGTTGAAGATCTAGCTTGAGGAGCTCTTTTGTTATAATTTTAAATATAACGTTTGTTTTTAGGAGATAGATCATGTTTGGCTCTTTAGTAATAAGTTTTTAAATTTGGCATAAGTTGTAATCCGTTCATACTTTAATATATACGAAGTTCCCTTTTAGAAAGCTTTGATGACGTAATTCCATTTTTTCAATAGTTTACGATTCATGACCATGTGAATGTATTTACGTTGCATTTATTTTAAGAAATATTTTAAGTCCATAACATTGAATGCCTTGGTGGCATGTCAAGACACTCATTCCCTACTACTATTGGGTTGGGGTCGTGACAATTTTGATTACCCTTGCTCTAACGAGGGGACGATATTGAATGAGACCCTGATTGCGCGTCTGGCGCCAGGGAATGTTTGGGCAGGGGAAACTTTCCCCACATCTCTTATGCCCGACAACCACCGTATCATCCACCTTGTTGCTGTTAATTCCATTACACCGACCCAAACCAAGGCTGTTCTTCGCTCCGCCCAGGACCACTTCCTTTACCATCTCTTGGACGCCAATTCCATAGTCAACCTTCCCGCCTTGGTACTTCAGCGGATGCTGAAGGCCGCTTTCTGTGATAAGGGTACCACTACCCTCCTGTACGCGCGGTTAGTTTCCCGAATTTGTAGAGACGCTATGTGCGAGGTGGCGGGAATGGATAACATTCCTCGCCTCCCCAAGTTGCTTGGCGAAAAGGCAATGGGAAGAGTTTAGGAAAATATTATTGGGAGAGGAGGAAAAAGCGTATGTTGGATGCTCTTGATGCCCCTGATGCTCATATACCGGATATTCCGGATGTGCCTCATCCAGTCCCACCTCCTGTTGACCCCATTACCTATCTTGGGGTCCGGATCGATGAGTTGCAGGCTGATTTTACCACATTTCGGGGCACCTATATGACGAACTTCGCATCGTTTCGGGGCGCTTACGAGCGCGATATTTTGATGATTGCTAGGGCGCAAATGGACCTATTTTCGCATCTACGTGGGGGCGAGGCTGCTATGCCACCTTACCTTTATGACCCATATGCCCCTCGTGACCCCACCATGCCAGAGTCCCCGAGCCGCCATCCGAACCATATGTAGGGCGCTGCCATCCCGTTTTCTCTACTGCTGACTTTTGTGGTTCTTTATTTTGATTTTTTTGGGTTTGTAACATTTTAATTGTGTATTGGTGTGGGGAAGAGAGAGTACATTTAGTGTATTTTCTAATTTTGGTTTTTGTGCCCCATGTACACAACTTGTGATTATTAATGAAATTACTCATTTTCATTTTCATATTTGTTCTTGTATATATCTCTTTTGTATATATTGTTGTTTTTGGTACTAACATATAACAGGCATGCCGTTGCGCGTTTCTCGAGTTACTCCTTACGGGGTGACTGTTTTCTAACCCCTTTTCCCTTTTTATCCCTACTAACATTGGGGACAATGTTTCATTCAAGTTAGGGGGTATGGATTACATTTTTTATACCAATTACCATGTTAGTATTTATTTATTTATTTATTAAAAAAAATCATTTTTTCTCTCTCTCATATCTACTATGATTACTTATATGATCGTCATATCCTATTATTTTTTTTCTCTCTCATATCTACTATGATTACTTATATGATTGGCATATCCTATTGTATAGCTATGAAGCATGCTTTGAGTCTTTGATTTATTAGCCTTTAGCCCATTATTATTATCATTGTGATTAGCCTCATAAAATTAAACTGTGAAGCTTTGAGCACGTACACAAATAATTATTTATGATTTGGTTAAAGTGTTTGAAATTCGTTATTTAAGGCGCATGCTATACCCTTACAAAAGTGAAAATTGAGACTTATCGTCATTTGTGAGCGTATACATCCACTCTATCTCTTTCTTGTCAATGAATTCGTTGTCAATCTCATTTTCTTTTCATTTGATTGCATATTAATTGATTTAACACTTGATCTTGATTTTCAATGGTGTTTAGTCCCGCGAATCACATGAAACTTTAGGAAAGGATTATAGGCCCTCTTTGTTATATTAACCATATTAGCCTTGACCTCACGATATATGTTTCCCTAGTCAACCCCTTTGAGCCTAAATATTAGCCTTTCATGGCATTACCCAAAATTCCATAACCAACTCCAAATTGGAGTTATACACCATATATATTACCGTACATACCTTTGTTTGGAATGTTACTTAAGATTGAATGATGTTGTTATGATGTCGGTTGCAATTTAGGCATATGAGAGTTTGATAAGCAAAGAAAAGAGATGTGAAAAAAGTGAAGAAAAAGAGAAAGCAAAAAGCAAAAGAAAACAAAAAAAATGATAAAAAGAAGAAAAGAAAGAAAAGAGAAAGTTGTATATTGTGTATATATTTCAATAAGATTTGATTACTCTCCAATTGTTATATTGTGACACCCCGCCTAATTAAATACCGGGCGATCACTCCTTTATTAAATTAAATCAAGGTAAACAGTTGGTTCATTCTCAGCATCACTGTCGATAAAAATAAATTTTCCAATTTAACACCCTAATAATTAAGCTAAGTGTCACAACCATTTTCATACATACTTTCCAAATTTTAATTAAAGAAAAAGATTTATTTATTTAAAAACAACATTTCTACAATTAAGAATCACACCACAATAAACCAATTAATATAATAAATTCGTCAATCGAATGTCAACATATGAAAACTAAAGTCACAAGTCCAAACTGAATAAATCCCATAGCACAATACTGGAATATAACTGAAATATAAATGTCCCAATAACAATGAAATAATGGAAAGGGCGACACATGCCCAATAAATGAGAATGCTAGAAATGGAGTCAATAAAGGAAGCCGTCTACGCAAGTGACCTGCAACTCCCACCTAAGCTGCAGCACGTTCCTCTCAATGGATCCTAAGCAAGACGCCCCTGTGGCTGGGCACCTGAAATATATACATATATATACAAGAGAGAGAGAGAGAAAAAGAAACGGGTCAGAGCCTGAAAGTGTGTTTGATTTAAAATACGTTTAGCAAGTATTTAAATTGATACAGGCCAATGCAACAACATATTAGTGCGACACTCTCTTGAGAAATTCTCACCTCTCTTCTAATGTGCACACCTATCGCACTAACCTTCCCAACGGTTTATCTAATCATTTTATCATACTAACCTTCCCAAGAATTTAACTTATCTTAGATTACACGTAAGATTTAAAATTCAACGATTCCATTTTGAAAAGAATGTTTCAATTAGTTACCGAAGTTCTCCATTTTAACTTTATAAAATCAATAAAGTTTTCCAGTGACATATTATACTTTCTCAAAACAAGTATTTATTATTAGAGTCATCAACCATGTCTTACTTATCAAATCACAGTAGGCAGTTCCAAATTTCCAAATATATATATATATATATATATATATATATATATATATATATATATATATATATATATATATATATATATATATATATATATATATATATATATATATTAACTACTCGTACAATATATATAAAATAACTGCACCCCACATAAAACTATGGTGCGTACATACTTATACTATCCAAACCCCATACCACTCATATCAAGGGGAATACGAGTTCGGAATCACTCTCGAACCGTATTAACACATACACAAATAATATTGAGGCGAAGCATAGATTCCAAGTCTCTAAGAGGATGGCACATACTCGCGTCTCTCAGGACCGTCTGAACTATCGAATCGATAGCCTGTACCAAGGATATCTATCTTCTAGGGTACAAGTCAATATCCCCCATAAAGGTCCCATCGAGATAAGACTGTCCCATCATGGTAACCTCAAGGATAGCAAGTAGCGCGGTATGTTTTTCACATGCATATAATATATGTACACACAATCATATAAATATACCACTCTTATCATTTTAATATAGGTTCCTCTCGTCACCCATAATTACAACATTTATCCTTAATTTCACATTATTAGTATTACGTATAAGGTTTCATCTCTAACCTTAACTCGAAGGGTTTTCTCACTAATACGTGACATTCGTGGACTCTATCCTTCCAAGTAGAAAATTCAGTAGGTATATCTCTATTTACTATCGTAGCTATTCGCCGCAATATCTCACTTGAAATACGTAGTTTCATCGTTCATTATATAATTATCCCAAAAACAAGATTCTCGTCTTATAATAAAGTTCTCAACACTTATACATATGTCCTACTAGTCTTTCCTATCTCCCAAAACATTTCATTAAGCATTCCCAAGAATTATTTTGCGATAACTGAGTTTAACTAATTAAACAAGGGAAATAAGAGTCTGCTAGGAGGGGTCGATCGATCGAGGTCTGGGGCTCGATCGATCGAACCTTCGATCGATCGAAGCTCTAGGCTCGATCGATTGATCAAGCAGGTCTCCGAAAATTCTACAGAAATGCAGTTACGGGTTCTACCAAATTTCTTCATCCAAAACCATGTTTTTCCATTCTAATCGTCCCAAAAATCCTACTAATATCATTATAACAATATACCAGATGTTTTCAACGTAAAGCATGTGTATATCCAACATTAAACATGGATAATTAACCCAAAATTCATCTTATCATCAATAACCCTAGAGTTTTTCTTAATCAAGGTTCTAATCTGTTTTTACCAGAATTTCCTTCTAATATATCATCAAAATTTCATGGGTTATATTCCTCTACATGGCAAGGATTCCAGAATTTCATTATAATCAATACTACATGCATTTTCCTAACACAAATTGGGTTTTCTTCCATAGTTTTCATCTCTATTCAATCCTAAACTAATATGAAGATTGCACTAACGAAATTACGCAAGTCAAATACTTGCCTGGGATTTTTGGTATTCTGATTCACGGCTAATTTTGGTATGGCTGTGTTCCTCGTCTCGCGATTTACGCGGTGGTGGTGGCGGCGGTGCAAACCGGTGACTTTTTGGCCTTGAATTTCCTTGGAGCTCTCTCCTCTCTTATCCAATGGCCGTCACATGTTTTTTGAATATTCTAACCCTAAAAGGATAACCTAAATGGCTGATATAGGTTGCTAAATTTCGTGGGTTTAATTACCCAAAAAGGTGAAATGACTAAATTGTTCTCCCGGGGTACCAATTAGGCCTAAAAACGCTCCGAGACCCAAACTAAACCCCCGGGTACACTTTTCTGACTATCTCGACACTCCCGAACGCGTTGGCGCACTCAAAACGACCATACGAACAACTTATAAAATATTAACTTTTCATTTAACAAAATTAGTCCTGACGTGACACGGGCACGTCCCGACTTAAATTTCCAAAACAGTCATTTAATTCACTCATGACATTCAATATAACCAATATAATATATTACTTTACTCATTAGTAATATTCAACAAGTTTCCCATAATTACTAACTCTCGTCACGTTAATAATTATAACATAATTAATTTCCGAATTTTTTATTAAATAATTCATTCACGTTAAATTTAATAAATCCCCAAATTAATATAGCATAAAAATACGGGGTATTACATACTTCCCCCTAATAACGGAATTTCTTCCCGAAATTCGGAAAATAAGGCATACCTTGTAAAAACAACTCTGGATATCTCTCGCGCATATTTGCCTCGCGCTCCCAAGTGGATTCCTCCACATTATGATGTTCCCACAGGACTCGCACAAGTGGAACTATCTTCGACCTCAATCTCCTCTCACTATAGTCTAGAATAGCCACTGGTCTCTCCTCGTGAGAGCTATCAGACTGTAAGTCTATTTCATCTATTGCAATGTGAGTATGGGCCATATCATCCCGAAGATATCGTCTCAACGACGAGATGTGGAATACATCGTGGATGCGATGTAAATGTTCTGGCAATCCCAACATGTATGCAACCGGCCCAATCCTCTCGATGATGAGAAATGGTCCCACGTACCTTAGAGCCAATTTCCCCTTCTTCCCGAACCTCATCACCCCCTTCATAGGAGATACACGCAATAACACTTGGTCTCCCACATTAAACTCCCAGAAGAACCGTTTCGCATCGGCGTAGCTCTTCTGCCTGTCCTGGGCTACCCGAATACAACTCCTGATTATCTAAATCCTCGCGGAAGTCTCTTGAATCACTTGTGGTCCTAGCAACTTGTTATCCCCCACCTCGAGCCAACAAGTTGGAGAACGACAAGGCCTTCCATACAACGTCTCAAATGGAGCCATACCAATCGTAAACTGATAAGAGTTATTATAAGCAAACTCTGCCAGTGGAAGATGTGGCTCCCACCCTCCTCCAAAATCGAGAACACACATGCGTAGCATATCCTCTAACATCTGATTAGTACGCTCTGTCTGTCAGTCTGTCTGTGGGTGGTAAGTTGAACTCAACCTCAACTCAGTACCCATAGCCTCCTGAAAGCTTTGCCAGAAACGTGACACGAAAATCTTGTCCCTGTCTGACACAATATTCATGGGCACCCCATGTAATCTGACAATCTCGGTAATAAACAGCTGAGCATACTGACCCGTGGTATAATCTGTCCGCACCGGCAGAAAATGAGCCACCTCTGTCAAACGGTCTACAATCACCTAGATAGAATCGTGGCCCCGCTGTGATGTAGGTAACCCTGTAATAAAATCCATGGAAATAATCTCCCACTTCCACGCGGGTACTTCCAATGGCTGATGCAATCCTGACGATTTCTGGTGGTCCACCTTTACCAGTTGGCAGGTAGAACACTTGGACACGAACTCGGCGATGTCCTTCTTCATCCCACTCCACCAGTACTGCCTCCTCATATCCTGGTACATCTTATCTCCTCCAGGATGTACTGTAAATCGGGACCCATGGGAGTGAGTCATCACTGCATGACGTAATTATGCTCCTTCTGGAACCACCAATCTCCCATTAAACCGCAAACCTCCATCAGAACTAACAAAATAGGACTCAGCACCCTCGGCTAGAAGTCGCACAATCTGCTCCTGGCAAAACGGGTCTGTGGTCTGTGCCTGTATGGCAAAACGGGTTTATGGTCTGTGCATGTATCACCCTCGTAACAATCTCGAGTGTGACTGACATCACGGATATGAAAGAACGTGCCACTACGTCCTGGTGACCCAACTCCTTCCACTTTGCTTTCCAGACATCCGCTACATCGTCTACCGATCTACGGCTCAACGCATCAGCAACTACGTTGGCCTTCCCCGTATGATACTGTATTTCGAACTGATAGCCTTTCATAAACTCTAACCACCTGTGCTGGCGCATATTCAGCTCTCGCTGAGTGAATAGGTACTGCAATGATTTGTGGTCTGTGAACAAACGGAATTTCTCCCCCAATAAATAGTGCCTCCATATCCTCAATGCAAGGACGACCGCTGCCTACTCCAGGTCGTGGGTGGGGTAATTCTTTTCATGCGGCTTAAGCTTGTGGGAAGCAAAAGATATAGCCTTCTCCTCCTGCTGGAGTACCCTCCAAGTCCCTGTAAAGACGCATCGGTGTAAACCAGGTACTCCACACCCGGTTTCGGTAAGGCAAGGACTGGTGCTGAAGTAAGCTTGTCTTTTAGCTCGTCGAAAGCTAATTGACAAGCATCATCCCAAACATATGTTACCCCCTTACGAGTCAGATTCGTCAATGGACCCGCTATTTTGGAGAATCCCCGAATGAATCTCCTGTAGTATCCGGCTAACCCCAAGAAACTACGCACTTCTATCGGTGTCGTGGGTTATCCCCACTCCCTCACCGCTGACACTTTACTCGGGTCAACTGCTATCCCCTGCTCAGAAACAACATGGCCCAAGAACTGTACCTCTCGCAACCAGAATCCACACTTCTCGTACTTAGCATACAGTTGATGCTCTCGTAGAGTCTGAAGAACCTGCCTCAAGTGCTCGGCATGCTCCTCCTCAGAGTGTGAATATATCAAGATGTCATCTGTGAAGACGATGACAAACTGATCCAAGAACTCTCTGAATACTCGGTTCATCAAGTCCATGAAAACGGATGGGGCATTGGTTAGTCCGAACGGCATTACCCTGAACTCATAGGACCCATATCTCGACAAGAAGGCAGTCATTGAAACATCCTGCTCTCTAATACGTAACTGATGGTACCCCGACCTCAGATCTATCTTCGAAAAGAAAGTTGCTCCCCTCAACTGGTCGAACAGTTCATCGATTAGAGGTAACGGATATTTATTCCATATCGTGACCTTGTTCAACTCCCGGTAGTCCACACACAATCTCAGTGAACCATCTGTAATACCCCGTAATTTTAAATGACTTTTAAAATGGGTTATATTTTAAATTAATGGATTAATTAGATTTTATTATTAATTAATTCATTCGGGTTTATCCGGACGGTGGATATTAAAATGGATGATTCTGAATATTACTTAAAGATATTTAGGTAATATATGAAATGTGATGTCATTGATATGACTGTATGAAATAAATTGGGTAATTTATATTTTTAGTCAGACGCGGTATGGGACGTGTTGGGACTAGTTTATTAAATTAAAAAGGAAATTTATTTTCTATCGATTTAATAGTCATTTCGACTGCGTCGTTGCGTTCGGAAGGTTCGAAATAGTCAGAAAAGTCTATTTGGATGTCAATTTTGAGTCTCGGGTCATTTGGGAATGAATAGACAACCCGAAAGGGCATTTTGGTCATTTTTCTAAGGGGGATGAATAGAGATTTCGGATTTGGAACTATTATAAGTATTAGTAGATTAAGTGTATGGGGGTTATTCATCTCATCTTCACAAATAAGAGCAGCCATCTTCCTAGAGAGAGTGTAAGAGTGCTTGGGAAAGGAAAAGTCACTTGGGAAGGAGAAGAACAAGAACCAAGGTTCACCACCACCAACCACCACCGGAGTTTGACCGGAGAAGGGACAACCAACTCAGATATACTACACAAAAGGATCAGACCTACAAGAAAGCCAAGTGTTTGATAATGGCAATTTAAGTTTGTATATTGTCCATGTTAGAATAATATGAAAAGAGAAGATTATTATTGTTTGGAAGAAATAATGGAGTATTAAATGGATTTCTGGAAAACTGAAATGATATAGGAATTTAAATCATGTTTTATGATGATATTAATCCACGAAATAGTCAGGAATTTGTTGAAGAAATTATGAAAACCATTGATGTGTTCTTGAAGATGTTATGTTGATAATTTCTGGAAATAAGGAGATAAACATGCTTTTTAATCCAATCCCTTGATGATTCTAGGATGTTTAGTGTACTGGAAATCGTTCATATATGTTGGCATATCATGTAGTAATAATAATAACTCATTTTGGAGGTTAATATGAAGGTTTGAATGAGCAAAAATGGTGAAACCCGTAGTTGCTGAAATGCAGAAAAACCAGGCTATGACCTGAGTGATCGATCGATCGACCCCTACCTTCGATCGATCGACCTCCCCAGATTATGTAAAGTTGTTTCTTTTTAAATGTTGATTCTTACCCCAAACCTTTTGTGGATCTTTGGTGATTATTATTTGGAGATTATGGGACCTAGAAAACATCAGTAAACCCTTGATAAGATTTGAATTAATTTGATTTGGATTCGAGTGATTTAAATGATGAAAATTATATTAAATGGAATTTCGGTTGCTAGATTCATTTGTTAAAATTCCAAATGGGGATGGATGAGGATTTAAGATAGGACCAGTAGGGGTGATTTAATATAACACCTGGGTATCCTTAAGTTTACAAGAGGGTTTAATCCTAAGTGAAAGAATATGTGTTTATAAGAGATTTGAAACTATCGATTTTAACCTTAATTAAAAAGGAGAACTAAACTCGTAGTGGTTCGGGAGAATGATGTTATGGACCAGTAGGATATTAGTGACTTCTTACTGAATATATGTTGAGGAAAAACCAATTTGAATCTTATGAGATGGGAGCTTAGAATACATTTGATTGAAAGAGGGTATGAGGTTATCCCGATTGCATAGTTAAAGTTTTCGGACCTCCTCGATCGACAAAGTTAAGTAGTAGTGTATTGAAGGGGTTCCTTGTTTGGATTTCGCTTTGCGAGACGCTCCGCGCATGAACCTTAACAACGTCGGTAGTGGAGAGATGTTATAGGATGCGAGG
Source organism: Sambucus nigra (assembly GCA_949130495.1). NCBI lineage: Eukaryota > Viridiplantae > Streptophyta > Magnoliopsida > Dipsacales > Adoxaceae > Sambucus > Sambucus nigra. The sequence goes on along the minus strand of OX422218.1, from coordinate 343,809,234 downwards.
ATAATTAAATTATGAAGTAAATATATGATATTTTAAAAGAGATATAATGCTACGTATGGGAAATATCTTAGGGTAGTGATAATTACCTTATCGATATTATATTATAGGTATGATAATACCTATTTGATTGATTGATGATTATGTGTATGACATACCTAGCTTACTTGCTATTGGTGGGAGGTTTACGCGTGAGGACAGTCATATCCTGATGAATCCATGGGATCTTTGATTTGTTGCTCGAGAACATAGGTCTATGAAAGACTTATCGGGGAGTTGATAAGTCCGCTGACTGTGGGTACGTAGGTATGTGCGTGACCCATGGATACGAGAACTATGTTCGCCTCCAATTTGTTTGTTGTCGTTTGTGGTTCGTGGAATCTTACCGAACCTGTAGTCCCCTATTCAGCGACCTGCGATAATGGGGCATGATAGCAGAGTAATGCATTGCACCACAGCTGTGACTCGGGGTGATGTATTATATATGAATATATATATAATGGATTAAATGGTTACATGATTATATATTGTGTTTAAATCTATCTACGGTGATAATTGTAGATAACGGTGAATAGAGAGAGATAATGGAATTAAGTTAATGAATGTTTATTCTTAAAGAATTGAAAAGCTTAACTCATATTAATGAGTAATGATTCATGTTAATGAGAAACTAATCATATTGAGGAGATATGTAAATGAATAATAATGTGACGTATGGTATGGGACATACGGGGATTATGATATGGGAATGGAATTATAATATGGAGACTAGAAAAGAGGAACCATTAACTAGGAGGTTAATAGGAAACGTTAAGTGTGCACTCTAGTTGAGAGGTGAGAATTGCAAGTGAGAGTGGGATCTAACATGTACATAATAAATGCTTTATTGCACTTGTTAAATACTTGTTGTTTTTAAAAT